>CM070043.1:47006750-47019653 GCA_036250615.1 Ptychadena robeensis | reverse complement strand
TGGGGGCGACGCATGCAGACCTCTATGGGGGCGAAGCATGCAGACCTCCATGGGGGCGACGCATGCAGACCTTCATGGGGGCGACACATGCAATTTGTAGATGTTAGCCCTGATGATCTCCTGTTATACAGGGCGTGGAGAACGTATACACCCAACACCAGCCGCTGCTCCTGGAAACCTTGGACAAGCTGATCAAAGGGAAACTGAAGGACAACACGTACCCTTACGTAGGGCCCAGCACCCTGCGGGACAGGTGAGACTTCCAGTAAAGCCATAGTATTGGTAGAAGTGATGAAGATGAGCAGCATGGGTGATATTTGAATCTCCTGTCATTTACCTGCGAATATCTGCACTTGTACATGTGATTGTTGTGATCGCAATGACATCTAGTGGCAGGATGTGAAATAGCAGCTGCAGTCGAATATCCGCGATCAACACTAGTGATTGTGTCTTTGTAAAGGTTCCTCGCTATACTATAATGATCCTTGCCTCACCGGTGCCCCACTTTCCTTCGTGATCCAGGGGTGTACTAACTTTTTGACTCTCTGGCTCCCCTCCGCTTGTTCACTGCAATGACTTCAGACTACTGTAGGCATTATGCTCACTCGTTGCAGGGAACAAGTGGAGGGGACTCGGAGAAGTCCCACATCACTGCGCTTGTGTATATCCAGAAGTCACATGACTACTTTGGGTATTTACGCAGATGGCGAAAGAAGAGGGAAGTCTTGGGTAACGCGCCGACTTCTGTATTAGGAAAGAAAAGTACAACAGACGCTCCCTGATCACTATATCATATGACTGCAGTCGCTGCTTTTTTCCTATTGGTCCATTTTCAGGCCTCAAGATATCATTGTATTCGTGGTGGGCGGAGCCACCTATGAAGAGGCTTTGGCCGTCTACAACCTGAATCGGACGACGCCGGGTGTGCGCATCATCCTGGGCGGGACGGCCATTCATAATACCAAGAGGTAAGGTCATGTGATCACAAGTCCTTTACATGGCTCCCGTCATTGGCTGATCCACCTTCTGTATGTAGTAAGATGATTGGCTGGCAATAAGTCACATGGCCAAGGGTACATCAAAGTACAGTGGCTTGCAAAAGTATCTGAGTCCATGGCTGTGCACTGCATAGAGGACCGGACCATCACATGCTTTTATGTTAACCTTTGACCTAAGCCATTAACCCTTGCAGTGAGAGGAGGGCAGATAATATATACAGTGGCTTGTAAAAGTATTCGGCCCCCATAAACCTTTCCACATTTTGTCACATGACAGCCACAAACATGACTCCATGTTATTGGAATTCCAAGTGAAAGAGCAATACAAAGTGGTGACACGTGAGAAGTGGAAGGAAAATCACACATGATTCCAAACATTTTATACAAATAAATAACCGCAACGTGGGGTGTGCAGCGTAATTATTCAGCCCCCTGAGTCAATACTTTGTAGAAGCGCCTTTTCTAGACTCATCATACCATGTCTGTATGGAGCGGGTTTGGGTTACAATGAAGGACAATGTTCATGGTGGGAAGAGAGAAGGTCCTCAGTAGGGGAGGTCAGGGCTCTGTACCAGGACACTGGAGATCCCCCACACCAGATCATAGACCATGTCTGTATGGAGCTGGGTGTGTACCACAGGGGACAGTTCAGGTGGACAGAGAAGGTCCTCAGTAGGGTGAGTCAGGGCTCTGTACAGGGACACTGTGAGATCCCCCACACCAGGACCATGCATACCATGTCTGTATGGAGCTGGGTGTGTACACCGGGGAAAAGCCATGGTGGAAAAGAGAAGGTCCTAAGTTGGGTGAGGTCAGGGCTCTGTACGGGGACAATGGAGATCCCCCACACCAGACTATCGATACCATGTCTGTATGAGCTGGGTTGTGTACCAGGGGACAGCCATGGTGGACAGAAGAAGGTCTCAGTAGGGTTGCGGTCCGGGCTCTGGATACAGGGAACACTGGAGATCCCAAACCAGACTCATTATACCCCATGTCTGGTATGGAGCTGGGTGTGTACACAGGGGACAGCCAGGGTGGACAGAGAAGGTACCTAGTGGGTGGAGGTAGGGCTCTGTTACAGGACATGGAAGATCCCCCACACCAAGACTCATCATAACATGTCTGTCTGGAGCTGGGTGTGTACACAGGGGACCAGTCATGGTGGACAGAGAAGGTCTCAGTAGGGTGAGGCAGGTCAGGGCTCTGTACAGGACACGGAGATCCCCCACACAGGACTCATCATACCATGTCTGTATGGAGATGGGTGTGGTACACAGGGGGACAGGCCATGGTGGACAGAGAAGGTTCCTCAGTTGGGAGGGTCAGGGCTTGTACAGGACACTGGAGATCCCCCACCCAGACTCATCATACCATGTCTGGATGGAGCTGGCGTGTGTACACAGGGGGCCAGTCATTGGTGGACAGAGAAGGTCCTCAGTAGGGTTGAGGTCAGGGCTCGTACGGGACACTGGAGATCCCCCACACCAGACTCATCATACATGTCGATGGCGCTGGGTGTGTACAAGGGACCAGCATGGTGGACAGAGAATGTCCCTCAGTTGGGGATGGTCAGGGCCTCTGTAAAGGACACCTGGAGATCCACCCACCAGACTCATCATCCATGTCTGTATGGAGCTTGGGTGTGTACACAGGGGACAGTCATGGGGACCAGAGAAAGGTCCTCAGTAGGGTGAGTCCAGGCTCTGTACAGGAACTGGAGATCCCCCACACCCAGGACTCATCATACCATGTCTGTATGGAGCTGGGGGTGTAACACAGGGACAAGCCATGGTGGACAGAGAAGAAGGTTCTAAGTAGAATGAGGTCAGGGATCTGTACAGGACAATGGAGATCCTCCACAACCAGACTCATCACACCCTGTCTGTATGGACCTGAGTGTGTTACACAGGGGACAGTCATGGGGACAGAGAAGGTCCTCAGTAGGGTGAGGTAATGGCTCTGTACAGGACACTGGAGATCCGCCACACAGGACACATCATACCATGTTCTGTATGGAGCTGGGTGTGTACACAGGGGACAGTCACGGGGGACAGAGAAGAGTCCTCAGTTAGGGTGAGGTCAGGGTTTCTGTAAGGTGTGGAAGTAGCTAAGATGATCTAATAATATACAGGAGTACCGGCCACTGTGTGCTCTGACAATGGGGATAGAAGTCGCGGTCAGACATGCGGCGATCCTCTGTGACGGCTTCACATGGGACAGCCGGCTTCCCGCCATTGTTCTCTGACAAAACTTCACAGAATGGCGAGTCAAGATTCCCAAGAGTCTATTATCCACAGAACAGCAGGAGGAATACCCGGGGATCCTCGGGCCCCCCCCCCCCCGGGCCGCCTGTTTCACCCTCGTCACTTAAAGGGACAACGTCGTGTCTTCTAGGAGAGGGTCAGATGTGAGGAGTGCTTGGTGTCCACGGTGGTCTTTCTCTGTCCCACCATCCCTGTGCTGAGTTCCTGGGTCTGTATACCTGCTGTTTACATTATAAGGGGCTCCCCACCAGCCTGTGTGAGTTCCTGGGTCTGACAACCTGATGTGTAAATTATGAGGGGCTTCCACCATCCTGTTGCTGGGTTCCTGGGTTGTGTTACCTGCTGTGTACATTATCGGAGCTCCCACCATCCCTGTGCTGAGTTTCGAGTCTGTATACCGCTGTGTACCTTATAAGGGGCTCCCACATCCGGTGTGAGTTCCGGGTCTGGATCCCTGATGTGTACATTCTAAGGGGATCCCCCATCCCTGTGTGAGTCCTGGGTCGGGGTATACTGCTGTGTACATTATGAGGGCTCCCACCATCCCGTGCTGGGTTCCGGGGTGCTAACTGTGTGTACATTATCAGGAGCTCCCACCATCCCGTGCTGAGTTCCTGGGTCTGTATACCGCTGTTGTAAATTATGAGGGGACTCCCACATCCAGGTGCGGAGTTCCTGGGTTCTGTATTACCCGCTGTGGACATTATGAAGGGGATCCCCACCATCCCTGTGCTTGGTTCCTGGGTTGTTGTATCCGGATGTGGACATTAGATGGGCTCCCAACATTCCCTGTGCTGAGTTCCGGGTATGTATACCCAGAACTGTGATACATTTATGAGGAAAAGCTACCTCCTCCTGTGCTGAGTTTTCTGGATCTTATACCTGCTGTGGACCATTATTGAGGGGCTCCCCACCATCCCTTTGCTGGGTCCGGGGTGTGTATACCGCTTGTGTAATATGAGGGCTCCAACCATCCCTGTGCGGGATGGGTTTCTTGGGTGTGTATACCGTGTGTTACATTACAGGAGCTCTGGGACCACACGCTTGGGTGGTGATGGTGAGACGTATAACCCCTAGCGAGTCCTCATACAGAGCAGTGAGTCATCCGGTGGACGCCACGACGTATTATGCGCGTCCCTTGGGGTACAATGACGTCCAGGGGACTTCATGTGTGCGGATTGGTCGCTCAGATGGGAATATCGCTATTCTTGGGGTGTTGAGTCGGCCTTTCCTGCTTCCTCGGATCCTGATTGCCCGGGGATATCCCGGGGGAGGGGGGGGGGGGGACATTTGCCTTTCTTCCGTGAGAACCAATCAGGATGTTGTCATTTGTTTTAGAACGGTTCCGTGTTTTATTTTCATAAAGCGTACTTAATCCGAATGATATGTCACCAGTTTGCTGCAGCCCGAAGAGGAGCATTTCGTAGGCTCCTCTCCCCCAGGAACTGTGCCTAGGCTATGATGTCATCCGTCTGTTGCAGCCAGAAGGAGCATTCCTTGTCTCCTATCCCCATGCGTACTGTGCCTTAGGGCTATGGATGTAATCAGTCTGCGCCGCCAGAAGGGAGCATTACCTCAGTCTCCTATTCCCAGTTTCTCTGGCCTAGGCTGAGTTATTGTCATCTTCTGCTGCAGCCCAAAAGGGCATGTCCTTAATCTCCTCCTCCCCAAGTACTGTGCCTATGTTATTAGTCATCAGTCTGCTGCAGCAGAAGGGAGCATTACCGCAGTCTCTCGCCCCCAGTTTTCTCTGCCTAGGCGAGATTATGTCATCAGTCTGCTGCAGCCAAAAGGGAGCATGTCCTTATCTCATCTCCCCCGTCTGTGCTATGTTATTATGTCATCAGTCTGCGGCAGCCAGAGCGAGGCATTTTCCTTCAGTCTACCTCTCCCCCAGTTAGTGTTGCTAGGCTATGAGGTTCATCAGGCTGCTGCAGCCAAGAAGAGAGCATGTCTTAGTCTCCTCTACCCCAAGTTACGGTGGGCCTGGCTATGATGTCATCAGTCTGCTGCGCCAGAGGGAGCATTCCTCGTATCTCTCCCCCAGTTATGTGCCTAGGCTGAGATGATGTAATCAGTCTGCTGCAGCCACCAAGGGAGCAACTCAGCAAAGTGAGGTTGACCCTGGAAAGAGTAGATCAATGTTAGGCAGGAACTGGGGGTCGCTCTGCCCCTCCATACATACCAGATATGCCAGAAACAGCTCCTGATGACGGAAGGTTTGTAAGTAGTCGATGGGCATCCCTGGAGAGACCTACCCATCCAAGGACACCTAGGGGTTAAAATAATCTCATGTCATGTCCAATCCTTTGATCCATCCTGGGACACGTCCTTTGGCCACCCTGATGCCAAGGTACTATATCCTGAGGGGAGGATGGCAGCCTCACCATGTTTCCCCGCGGGACCCTTTCTTAAGGCAGCAGGAGGCGGTTCCAGATCTGTAGGGCAGATCATGGTTGTCCACATGTGGTCTCTTATGTGGTTAGGCTCAGGTGACCAGGAATACTGATATCAAGGATGGGATTTGGCAACTCTTGGAAGGATCCCAAACTCTTGACCATGGATCTCTGTCAAAACTTCCCAAACACATTACTAAGTCCCGTCTCGTTCAGCAGGTTCCGAGCAGGGCTTGCTCTTCAAAGAAGTTGAAGAGATGAGACAAACCGGTTGTCATCTGAGTCAGCTTAAATTCAAAGGTAGCAAAGTATTAGGAGATGGTACTTGGATGGCCAACAACCTTCTTACTTTATTGGCCTTCAAGTAAGCCCCAAGACTTCTCCCCAAAAAAACATGGTCTATCCATGGCTACCCCATGCCGTCGTAATGGACATCCTCACCCATTTATTCCACCATGGCGATACCTATTGTCCTCAACCGATAACCCCCAACGTTCGTGGATTGATCTTTCAGTGTTGGGTAGCATTTAATCCCTAAGGGTTGGTTCTGAAGATATGCAAGGGTGGACAATTAGTGAGCAGGACGCCGGGCCCGGGAACAGGGGGGTCAGCAATTGATGGGGATGACCCCTAGAATATACTGAGGTCCCCTCAGTCTGGTAGACACTATTCAGTATCTCTGGTCCATCTCGTTTCAGGTCCAATTCAGAGCTTGCTCGTCTAGTTGTTGGGAGATGAGACAATCGGTTGTCTTTCAGCCAAGTCAAGCTTTCAAATTTTTCTGAATTCCAAGCAGTGTAGCAAAGGATTAGGAGATGGTTCTTGGATGGATTACCAAACCTTACTTATTTTTTTTGGAATTGACTATTCCCCAAGACCTGGTGATGACCTCGCCCAAAAAATATGGTCTATACATGAAACCCCATGACCGTAATAGACATCCTCACATGTTTTCGGCAAGGAGATCTCTCCTGCAAGTACGGTTGGCATCAAGCGACAATTCATAAACTTTCGGTTGCCTTTTAAACTCAGGTTTGCATCTAAGCTATGAAGGGTTACAATATTGAGCTGGACACCAAGACGGGAGAGGGGGGTCATCAATGACCCCTTCCCCCTATTCCACAGACGGGGGATCTCAGTTATGTCTCGTTCAGGTCCAGCAGGCTTGCTTTATATTGGGTTGAGACAATTAGCAGCCCATCCAGGTCAATTTTTAATTCAATCGACTTAAACGATTATTTTTTATCGATTGATTGAGAATTGAGTTTGCCCACCTGGTTTTAAATTGACTTATCCGATCAATAATTGAGTGATAAATTAGTTTTTTTTTTTTTGATGGTGGTGGTTAAATTTTGATCGGTTCGATTGAAATTGGTTCGGTAGTGTGGTAACCAATTTTTGATCGATTTTTTTTCTACCTATTCTACCTCCTTCTTCTGATTGAAATTTTCAATGGACTTATTTTTGGTGATGATTATGCGAGTGAAAAAAAATTCGATCAAAAATTCTTTTTGACTACATTGGGGTGATACTAATTCATACAATTTTATACGACTTAAAAATTGATTGTTTTAGTTGATTGATTGATAAATCTGACCCGTGTTATGGGCTGCTTTAGTTCAAGTTTCAATGATAAAGTTCTATGCAGGTAGCAAAGGTCACGAGATGGTCCTGATGAACAACCTTCTTAAGCTAGTCACACATGGTTCAATTGACATCAAATCGATCATTCAATTCGATCGAAGTTTTCGATCATTGAAACGTATGTCGATTTTGTAATTTGATCGAAGTAAACACCACATTGAGTATGAATCAAGCCGACTTCGATTGAATTTATGTTTTTTAAACGTAGAGTAATCAAAAGGATTGTCACAGTAGTGTCAAAACCCATGGTCATCTCTTTGATTTTATCAGTAATTTAATCGTGGCAAAGGACATGGGGGGGGGGGACACATTACATTAGGAGTTGTATTCACAGAGATCCCATTTGCATGTTGTGTGTCAGTCGCCTATTACAATGATGCTTGTGTGTCAGTCGCCATTCAATGCATGCTTTGGTTCGTCGCCATTACAGGCTTGTTGTGTTGTTAGTCGCATTTACAATGCATGCTTGTGTGTCAGTTGACAGACCACAAGCATTACAATGCATGCTTGCATGGTTTTAAAATGACTGTATTCTTTCCCTCCTCCAGAAAGTTACAGTATGCTAATTGATTGAATCGAATCTCAATTTGGAGGGTCAAACCACAGTACAAAAAATGAGACACGATGTGGGACAATCAATCAAAATTTTCAATTGTCGATCAAATTTGATTCGAGCAAAATGACATTTATTAAAATCGAATTTTCAACGACCGGACATGTGACATGCTTCAATTTTTAATCGACTGACTAAAAAAAATCGATTCGAATTACATCGATTTTGTACAGTCAATTGAACATGTGTGGCTTAGCTTAACTTTATAAGCCTTGAGTTTTCCCAAGACCTTGAGATGTGTATTGAAGTATTAAAGGTGGGTTTACCTTCAATGATTTTTCTTTTTTTTTTGGCCGACAGATGGACGATTGAACATTTTTTGGTTTATTGTACAAAATCTGATAACGTCCATTTGGCGATGATTTTTTTTTTTCGATATTCTGAACATAATATCCCATTAAGGTGATGGAATGTTGGTAAACTTCATCTGTCGTTTATTTTTTGTTGTAAAAAACGGATCGCTCCTTATTTCACTCGTATATTTTTGACTCGATTTTTAACCAGTTGTGACGTATTTCCTGCGCAATGATGCTGGATTTTTTACAATTTCATTTTGATTTCGTCCATTGATGTTGTTTTATTTTCTTTACGAGAGTAACTTTTTCGAACGAAAAACAATTTGCATGTGGGACACGTAACAATCGTGTTTGTCAATATGAAAAATCATATATTTCAATATTAAATGTTCATGTGTGTGTGTGTGTACTTACTTCCCTGCAGCACACTGTACAAACCTGTATACTACTGCAGCACACTTGTACACACCTGTTATACTCACTGCAGCACACCTTACACACACCGTATATATCCACTGTCATGTTTCATAACTGTACCACACCTGTATACTAATGAGCACATTTACAACACCTGTTATATCACTGCAGAACAGTGTACCACACGGTTATATCATGCAGCACCACTGTACCAACTCCGTTACTCACTGCAGCACATGTACACACATGTATATATGCAGCACACTGTACACACACCTGTATACTCCTGCAGAACAGTGTACAACCCTGTTATACTCACTGAGCACATGTACACAACCTGTATACTCACTGCGCACACTTGTACACACACTGTATACTCATGCAGACACTGTACACACACCTGTTTATTACTCACTTGCAGCACACTGTACACAATGTATACTCACTGCAGACACTGTAAACAAACCTGTATTACTCACTGCAGCACACTGTCACACACCTGTATCTTCACTGCGAAATGTACACACACTGTTATATCACTGCAGCACATGTACACACACTGTATACTCACTGCAGCACACTTTACACACACCTGTATACTACTGCAGCACACTGTACCCACACCTGTATACTCACTGCAGAACACTGTACACACCCTGTTACTACTGCAGCACCTGTACACACACCGTTTTTACTCACTGCAGCCACTTTAAATCCTACTTATAAATGTATTCTGTTGAGATGGTCGAATTTTTTTTTTTTAATTCGACATTTCGCCGATTTCGACTTAATTTGCAAACCCTGAACATGGTATCATCACCAACTTGCTGGAAGATGTAGAGAAGGGTTGGGTTATACTCCAAAAAAGAAAGTTATCTCTCTAACACAATAGTTTTTTGCAGAAATTAGTTCAAAGTCAAGTTAGAAATTTCGAAATCGGAATTTCGACTTTAACTTTGAACTTAATTTATGCAAAAGTACATGTGTGAGCAACAATTCTTTTTTTCAAATGTTTCCCCAACCCTTCTCTACATCTCCAGAAGTATGTATATTGTTGATACCATGTTAGGTTTGCATCGCTATTGCAAATTCTTCGTTCTCACTTTTAAACACGTATTTTTCCTGTTACGTATGTCCATTGATGTTATGTTGTCACCTCTCTATTCCTTTAACATGCTGCTGTAATCCCCTGTACAGCAGATACCCAGGATGCACCTCTATCACCTAACATCTGCTGTTGTAATTCCCTCTTTGTTTAGCAGATACAGAGATGGCACCTCATCCACCTAACACTGTGCTGTAATCCCTGTACGCAGTACCAGGATTGGCACCTCCATACCTAACATTGCTGCTGTAATCCCCTTGTACAGGGAGTATACCAGAGATGCACCTCATCACTAACACTGCTGCTTGTAATCCTGTACAGCAGATTTTACCCGAGATGGCCCTCCATCACCTACACTGATGCTGTATCCTGTACAGAGATACCCAGGATGGCAACTCATCACCTACATGCTGCTGTAATCCCCTGTACAGCAGATACCCAGGTATTGTTGCTTTTATCTTCGCTCATCACTCCTATATATGCTGCTGTAATCCCTGTACAGAGATACCCGAGATGGCACCTCCATCACTAACACTTGCTGTGTAATCCCCTGTACAGCAGATACCCAGAGATGGCACCTCTATACCTAACACTGTTTGCTGTGTAATCCCTGTAAGCAGATAACCAGATGGCACTCATCACCTAAACTGTGCTTGTAATTCCCTGTGCAGATTACCCAGAGATGGCACCTCCTATCACTACTGCTGCTGTATCCCCTGTACAGCGATACCAGAGATGGCACCTCCGTCACCTAACACTGTGCTGTTATCCCTGTACAGCGATACCCAGAGTATGGCACTCATCACTAAACATTGCTTTGCTTGTAATCCCTGTACAGCAGATACAATGATGGCACCTCTATTCACCTAAAATCTGATGTTAATCCCCTTGTAAGCAGATACCAGAGATGGCACCTCCATCACCTAACACTGCTGCTGTAATCCCTGTACACAGATACCCAGAGATGGCACCTCTATCACCTAACATTGTGCTGTAATCCCATGTACAGAGATACCAGATGCACCTCCATCACCTAATGCTGCTTGCAATCCCTGTACAGCAGTACCAGAGATGGACCTCCATCACTAACATTGCTGTATACCTGTTACAGCAGATACCAGAGATGGATCCTCTCATCACCTAAATGCTGCTGCTCCTCCTTGTACTGTAGCACTGAGAAAGCCCTCATGAATTTGGAGCTAGCAACGCCCACAGAATTACATCACTTCCTTTTTAAAACCAAAAATCTGATCGATTTTTCATTGTGTTTCGACGATTATTTCATTCGATATTTTGCGTGTTTGTTGTACAAAATCTAACAAAAATATTAATTACGTTCGATAAATGGACGAACGAAATCTGATTAAAAAATCTAAAAAAAAATCGAATCGGAGTTGGACGAAACAAAAATCTTGACGTGTTAACCACCTTTATAGATGGTTCTGGGATGGTAACCAACCTCCTTACTTGATTTGCCTTCAAGCCCAAGACCTTGAATGGATTCTCCCCAAAACATGTGTTCTTGGATGTATACCAATGATCGTATGAATCCTCAACTTTTTTCACCCGCAGATCTTCTCCCAGGTAGCAAGTATTGAGGATGATTGGTTCTTGGATTTGTCTAACCAAACTTCTTATTTAATTGCTTTATTGTTTTTCTTGCATAGACTTAGTCTGCCTTTCTCCAGAAAACATGGTCTATCATGGATAACCCCTATGACCGCAATGGACATCCTACCCATTCTCCGCTTGGAAAAAATTTTCGGGATACCTGTTGACTTAAAATGGAGATACTACCGAGGTTTGAACAAAACCAACAAACCCCCGTTGGCAGATCATCAGATTTGGGTAGCTTTTTAAACCTCCAGGTTTGGCGTTTTCTACAGCTTATGCAAGGGTTTACAAATATAGCGGACTTTAAGAGGTAGCAAAGAATTAGGAGATGGTTTGGATGGCAACCAATCCTTATTTATTGCCTTTCAAGCCCTTGAGATTGGCGTTTTCCCAAACAAATGGTTCTGGATGGATTACCCCATGACGTAATGACATCCTCACCCATTCTCTGCACACAAAATATTTTCAGGGATGATCCTCTTGAATAAAGAATTTTCCAAGAAGATCTTCTCCCCTTTTACCCCCCAAAAATGGTCTATCCATGGATCACATGACTTTGTAATGGACTCCTTTACCATTCACAACCAAGCAGATTTTCCCCCGGTAGCAAATTATTAGGAATGGTTCTGGATGGCAACAACCTTCTTACTTATTTGGCCTTAAGTAAGCCAAGACCTTTAGATGGCTTCTTCCCCAAAACAATGGTTATTGGATGGATATCCCATGACGTTAATGGAATCCTTACCCTTTCCACCCAGCAGATTCTCCCCAGGTAAAAATGTATAGATGGTTTTTGGATGGCAACTCAATCCTGCTTTTATTGGCTTCAAGCCCCAAGACCTTGATGGCCTTTCCCAAACAATGGTTCTTGGATGGTACCCCATGACCATAATGGACATCCTCGATTTCTGGATGACAACCAACCTTTCTTACTTTTTATTGGTCCTTCAATCAAAAGACCTTGAGTGGTTTTCCCCAAACAATGGTTTTGGATGGATTACCCCATGGCGTTATGGACATCCTCATTACTTGCACCAAATCATTTTTAGGGATGATCTCTTGACTTAAAATGGATTTTCAAGAAGTATCTCTCCCGCTTCGGTTTTTAGATTGTACATCGTTCGGTGTCTTTAACCTCCAGGATTGGCGTTTAGCTATGCAAGGTTACAAATAGGCGGACTTCTAATGGGTAGCAAGTATTGGAGATGTTTTTGGTATTGCAACTAACTTCGTCTTTGTTGGCTTTGATCCCAAAGACCTTAAGATGGCTTCTTCAAAACATGGTTCTTGGATGGATACTCTGACGTAATATGGACACCCTTACCCATTCTTCCACCCAAGCAGATCTCTCCCCGTTAGCATTAAGTAGTAGATGGTTCTTGGATGCCAACCAACCTCTTATTTATTGGCCTTCAAGACAGTGAGATCTTCTCCCCAAAACAAAATGGTTCTTGGATGGATTACCCCATGACCGTAATGGACATCCTCCCCCATTCTATGCACACAATCTTTTTCAGTGGATGATCCTATTGAATTAAAAAGAATTTTCCAAG
>CM070043.1:46974076-46996061 GCA_036250615.1 Ptychadena robeensis | reverse complement strand
GGGGGGGGGGGCATGTCAGACCTCACAGAGAGACCACTGTTTCCCCACAAGAGGAAAACAAGTGTCTTCACGCACCAGAGATCAGACTTTCCAAGTCGAGAACTTAAATGCGGCTCAATGGGAAATTTTTATAAATTTTTGTGGGTTTTTCTCCCGCTTATTGATGGAATAATATGAGTGCGCCATCCATAGGCACGGCACCCTCCGAATTTTGAAACGCATTATCTGCACCCTACCCTCCCGGTGCAGATTTGAACAGTTATCTGATGGAGGCGTGGGGGGATGGCACCCTTGAGAAAGAAGAAACGAGGGAGACCATGTCCCACAATAAGCACCACCCCGGCAAACAGGGGTCCTAAGCAAGAACATTGAATAGGGCCCCGAATAGGCTAGAAATGGCACGAACTTTATATTTGGAATGTTGTGGTGCGTTCAGGATTAATAGGGGGGGGGGGGGCGAGAGAGAGGAGAGATGAGAGAGAGGGAGACGAGAGAGACGAGAGAGAGACAAGAGGGGGGTGAGAGAGGACACATAGAGGAGAAGAGAAGAGAGGGTGGGAGAAGTGAGAGAGAGGAGGGAAAGAAAGGAGCTGGAATAAAGAGGACAGGAGCAGAGAGAGGGGGGGGAAGAGAGTTAGTGGGGGCAACGAGAGAGAGACGAGGGGGGGAAAGAGGGAGAGAGGACGAGAGAGAAAGAGCGGGGGAAAGGAGGAGAGACAGAGAAAGAGAGAGAGAAGGGGGGGGGAGCAGGCGTGGAGACGGAGAGGGAGAGAGAGAGAGGGGGGGCATGCGAGAGGACAGAGGAGCGAGAGAGGGGGGCGAGGCGGGGGCATGAGAGAGAGACACAGAGAGAGAGAGAGAGAGAGGGGGGGGGCGAGAGAGGACAGAGAGAGAGGGGGCGCGATAGGAGATAGAGCGGACGAGAGAGACGAGAGGGGAGGGGGGGGACGATAGGCGGAGACAGAGGGAGGACAAGAGATGAGAGACACGAGAGAGGGGCCTGAGAGAGAGCACGAGAGAGAGAGCGAGAGAGGGGGGGGGAACGAGAGAGGGGGTTAACGAAGGAAGGGAACAAGAGAGAGAGAGAGGGGGGGACGAGAGTGTGTGGGGGGAACGAGAGAGAGAGAGGATAGATTATGATAGATAGATAGATAGATAGATAGATAGATAGATAGATAGATAGTAGATAGAGAGATAGATAGATAGATAGATAGATAGATAGAAGATAGATAGATAGATAGATATGGGATAGCTAGATAGATAGCGATCGATAGATAGATCGATAGTAGATAGATAGGATAGATAATAGATAGACGATAGAAGATAGATGATAGATAGATGATAGATATTGGACAATCGATAGATGATAGATAGATTAGATAGATAGATAGATAGATAGATAATCGATGATAGATAGATAGATAGATAGATAGATAGATAGATAGATAGAGAGATAGATAGATAGATAGAAGATAGATAGATAGATAGGATAGATATGGGATAGATAGATAGATAGATAGATAGATAGATAGATCGATAGGATAGATAGATAGATAGATAGAAGATACTTGGTCTATGTGTTAGAAGTATCAAGTGTCCCTCTCAATACACGGCAACACATGGATGCACACATACTGTGGCTGGGTACAGAGATATACTGAGACACGCCTCCAGCCTCCCTGGATTTGCATCATCCACATTAAAGCCTCCAGTGAAGTCAATGGAAGGCAGCTGTTTGCAATGCAGGGAAGGCAGCTAGCCATTACCAGCGCACAGCCATCCCCAGCTCCATAGAGATGCAGCCCCCATTCCTTCTCACACCACGGAGGTGCCCCTTTCTTCCTCCCCATCCTGTTAGACCCCCATCTTCTGCCCATATAATGGTTCAGCATATCCTGCTCCAATAGTGGTACCCTGGATCATAGAGGGGACCCCCCATCTCCTACCAAATATGGTTGATGCCTACCCTTCTGCCATATATTGGTATCTTTCTCCCTGCCATATTGGTGGCACGATCTGATAGTGGTCATTGTCGGGGGCCCCTATTTCCCTCCCTATGGTAGAGTAGCTTTCCATCACCTATCCCCATGGTAGGTACCTTATCATCCTCACCATGGTGGCTAACCTTCTTCCCCCTCACATGGTGGGTACCATTATCACCCATCACCATGAGATGGAACCCTCCTCCCCATCCCATGGTGGACACACCATTCTCCCCCTCACAATGGGGGGATTCGGTTACCACGTCACCGCCTACCATGGTGGTAAAAACTTAGAAAACATCACAATGGTGGTAAAAAGGAGCAGAAGAACAAGGGGGGGACACAGGAGCCACCATCACACAGGGTGGACCCTTCTCCCATCAAAATGGTGGTACCACTTCTCACCATCCCATTGGTGGTTACCCATTCTACCACTCAACCATGGTGGTACCCCTCCCTCCTCACCACTGGTGGTGGGAAAAATATACCAAATCAAAATGGTAGGTACCCATTTCTCCCCATAACCAATGGTTGGTTTACCCTTCTCCTCCTCACCATGGTGGTACCCCTTCTCCCCTCACAATGGTGGTACCCCTTCTCACCCCTAACCATGGTGGTACCTTGCTAATAATCCTCTCCGTACCATGGTGGTACCACTTCTAATCATACACATGTGGACCCCTTATACACCTCACAATCGGTGGGTACCCTTACCTAAATAAACATGGGTGGTACCCATCTCCACCATCACCAATGGTGGTTACCCATTCTCACATAAAAATGGTGGTACCATTCTCCCCGGCAACATGGTGGTACCCCTTCTCTATAATCCATTCTCCTTACCATGGTGGTACCCTTCTACCCTCTCACCATGGTGGGACCCCTTTCTAACATCTCTCCGACTGCATAGTGGTCCCTTTACCATCTCTCCTCACCTGGTGGTACCCCTTCTCCTCCTCACCTGGTGGTAACCCCTCTCCTATAAGCCTACTCCTCATAATGAGTGGTACCAATTCACATTCTTCTCCTTGCCATGGTGATTTACCCCTGCTCCTACAATATCCTCTCGCCATGGTGGTACCCATTCTCCTACCATATCCGCCTCAAAACCATGGTGGTACCCTTTTAGCATCCTCCCTATGGTGGTACCCTTCTCCTCACCATGGTGGGTACACCTTCTCTCCTCTATGGTGGTACACATTTTACCATCCTCACCATGGGGGTACACCTTCTCTTCGCACCATGGTGGTACCCTTCTCCTCCTCACAATGGTGGTACCTTATTCCTCCTCACAATGGTGGTTACCCCGTATCCTGCCTCACATGGTGGACCCCTTTTAATCTAACATGGTGGTACCCCTTCTCTCCTCACCATAATGTACCCCTTCTCCTTATTCATCCTCCCCATGTGGTACCCTTCTCTAACCATCTCCTCTCACCATGTGGTACCCCTTTTACCATCCTCACCATGTGGTACCCCTTTAAATCCTCCACCATTGTGGTAACCCTCTCCTTATTCCTCCTAACCATGGTGGTACACCTATCTCTTCCCCAACCCACTTCTGTACAGAAACACCATTATATTACTTTTCACCATGTGGCATCGCAAACTACCTCATAACATGGTGAAAGCCCCCATCACCCCCCAACATGGTGGAAACCTACTCCTCCTGCCCATCATAGGGTCCATGAGCCCTCTCTCATGCCCACATGGTGCCATCTCCTCACCCTCTTTGCAGAGATGTTCTTCTTTGCTACAAGCTGAGCTCCAGGCGCTGGTTGTGGTGTTCCAGGCGGGGCGCAGCAGAGCTGTTGTTCCTCTGTGGTTTGACCAGCCTCTGGTGCGTGTCCTCTCCTGCAGATCCGTTTCACTAAGTCAAGCCAAGCCTCTTTACACAGAGACATGTCCACACACACTGCCTGGGCAAGCCCCTTGCTGTGCGGCTCTCTGTTGCAGGAGGCTCCATCATGGTGAGCCTGAGCCACTGTGAGGGTAAGATCAGAATACAGAGCAACATTACACTGGAACACGTGAGGAGGCTTCCTCCTTGTTTTGAGCATTCACCCCCCCTTCATCATCCTCCTCCTCCTCCCCTGTTCTGTGAATAGGAGGAGGGTGGGTCACAAGAGTGGAGGGATGGGGGGGGGGGGGGATTGTGTAATATACTGGGCCCTCATGCTGGTTTAGACACCTATTCAGTCAATCCCCATCATTGCCTGACACCCCTGCTCCGCCCCGGGGGCCGGCTGTAACCCTTGCATAGTGAGACGCCAATACCTGAGTTTAACGACTAGCCGAAACGCTGGTGATCAATCTACCGAACGCGGGGAGAGATCTCCTGGGGAAAAATCCATTTAGTCAGGAGGAGCACCCCTAAAAAACATGATTGGTGTGCAGAGAATGAGGATGTCCATAATGCCTGGGGTATCCATCCAGAAAACATTGTTTGGGGAGAAGGCCAACTACAAGGTCTTGGGGCTTGAAGGACAATAAGTAAGGAGGTTAGTGGCCATCCAAAAAACCATCTCCTAATACTTTGAATGCTTTTAGCAGTCCGGCTATAGGTGTTAAACCCTTGCATAGCTGTAGACGCCAATCCTGGAGGGTTAAGACGAGCCGAACGGCTGGTGATCAAGATACCGAACGCGGGGGAAGAGATCTTCTTGGGAAAATCCATTTTAGTCAGAGGATCATCCCTCTGAAAAATTTATTGTGTGCAGGAGAATGAGGATGTCCATAACGGCATGGGGTTATCCATCCAAGAAAACCATGGTTTGGGGGAGGAAAGCCATCTCAAGGTCTTTGGCATTGAAGGCCAATAAAGTAAGAAGGTTGGTTGGTATCCAGAAATGATGAGGAGGCCATATGGTCATGGGGTATCCATCCACTGAACCATGTTTGGGGAGAAGGCCAACTCAAGGTCTTGGGGCTGAAGGCCAATAAAGTAAGGGGGTGGTGGCATTCCAAAAACCATCTAAACTTTGCTACTTGGGGAGGAGATATGCTTGGTGAAGAATGGTAAGGATGTCCCATTACGGTCATGGGATATCCATTCAAGAACCATTGTTTTAGGGCGAACCTATTCAAGGTCTTGGGCTTAATTGAAGGCCAAATAATAAGAAGGTTGGTTTGCCCATCCAAAACCAGCTCCTATTTACTTTGATACCTGGGGGAAAAGATTCGGCTGGGTGGTTGAATGGGTAAGGCTGTCCATTTACAGTATGTGGTATCCATGGATAGACATTTTTGGGGGGTAGGAAATCTTCTTGGGAAATTCTTTTATTCAAGAGGATCATCACCTGAAAAATTATGTGGTGTGCAGAGAATGGGTGAGGATTGTCCATTCCGGTATGGGGGTATCACATCCAAGAACCATTTGTTTTGGGGAGAAGATCTCAAGGTCTGAAGCCAAAAAGTAGGAGGTGGTTGGCCCATCCAAGAACAAATCTAATACTTTGCTACCTGGGGGAGAGATTGCTGGGTGGAAGAATGGTAAGGGTTGTCTATTTACGTCATGAGGTATCCATCCAAGAACCATTGTTTTGGAAGAAGGGCATTCTTAAGGTCTGTGGGAGCAAAAGGCCAACAAAGTAAGGTTAGTTGGCCATCCAAAAACCATTTCCTAATACTTGCTACCTGCATTAGAAGTCCGGCTCATATTTGTACCTTGCATAGCTGTAGACGCCAATCCTGGAGGTTTAAAGACTAGCCGAAACGCTGGTGATCAATCTACCGAACGCGGGGGAGAGATCTTCTTGGGAAAATCCTTTTAGTTCATGAGATAATCACTTGAAAAATGATTGGTGTGCGAGTATGAGGATTCCATAACGGCCATGGGGTATCCATCCAGAACCATTGTTTGGGGAGAAAGGAAAGCCATCTCACGTAGTTGGCATTGAAGGCCAATAAAGTAGCAGGTTGGTTGGTTCACCAGAAAGTGGTGAGGATGTCCATTATGGTCATGGGGTTACATCCAAGAACCATGTTTTGGGGGAAGGCCAAACTCAAGGTTTGGGGCTTGAAGGCCATAAAGCAAGAAGGTGGGTTGGCCATCCAAACAACCAACGAATACTTTGCTACCTGGGGGGAGAGATCTGCTGTGGGTTGGACAGAATGGGTAAGGATGTCCATTACGGTCAGGGGAAATACATCCAAGAACCAATTTGTTTTGTGGGAGAAGGAAGGCCCTAAAGGTCTCTTGGGGTTACTTGAAGGCCAATAAGTAAGAAGGTTGGTTGGCCATCCAAGACCATCTCCTAATTACTTTGCTACCTGGGGGGGGAAAGATCTGCTGGGTGGTGAATGGGTAGATGTCCATTACAGTCAGTGGTATCCATGGATAGACCATTTTGGGGGGGGGTGGCTATGAAGGGGGAGGGAGCGATCTTCTTGGAAAATTATTTTATTCAAGAGGATCATCCTGAAAAAATTCTGGTGTGCAGAGAAATGTGTGAGGATGTCCATTCCAGTCATGGGGTCTCCATCCAAGAAACCATTTGTTTTGGGGAGAAGATCTCAAGGTCTTGAGGTTATTGACGGCCAAAAAGTAAGGAGGTTGGTTGGCCACCCAAGAATCATCTAATACTTGCTTACATGGGGAGAGATCTGTTGGGTGGAAGAATGGTACGGGTGTCTATTACGGTCATGAGGTATCCATCCCAAGCACCCATTGTGTTGGAGAAGGCCATCTTAAGGTCTTGGATCAAAGGCCAACAAAGTAAAGTAGTAAAAGAAGGTTAGTTGGCCCTTCCAAGAACCATCTCTAATACGTTGCTAACTGCTGTAGAAGAAGTCCGGATCAGATTGGAACCCTTTGCAAGCGTAGACGCTAATCCTGGAGGTTTAAAGACTAGCGAACGCTGGTGATCAATCTACCAAACGCGGGGGAGAGATTCCTCTTGGGAAATCCCTTCTAGTCAAGAGGGATCATTTGCTGAAAACTGATTGGTGTGCAGAGTATGAGGATGTCCATTAACGGTCATGGGGTATCCATCCAAGAACCATTTTGTTTTGGGGAGAAGACCATCTCTTTGGGCTTTAAGGCTAATAAAGTAAGGAGGTGGTTGGTCATCTCAGAACCTCTCCTAATACTTGGCTACCTGCTTAGAAGGTCCGGCTCATATTTGAGCCATTGCCATAGCGTAGACGCCCAAATCTGAGGTTAAAGACTGCCGAACGATGATGTCAATATGATGAAAGTGGGGATTGTCGGTTTTGAGTCCAGATTGCGGGTTAGGTATATCCATTTAGTCAAGCAGGTCCAATCCCTGAAAAATTATTGGCATGCGAAGAAAGAATGGCCGGAGAGGATGTCCAGTTGCGGTCATGGGGTATCAATGGATAGGCCATTGTTTTGGGGTTGAAGCCCATCTCAAGGTCTTGGGGAAAAACTCAAGCCAAATAAAGTAAAAGGTGGTTGGCCATCCAGGAGCCATCTCATTGACCTTTGCTACATGCATAGAACTTTATAATTTTGATGAAACTATGACTAATTGTCTAATCCCCAAAATATGAAGAGAGCAAGCTCTGCTTGGACCTGCTGAACGAGACCCCAAAAGAGCCTCCACTGTCCTTTGAGACTAGGAGGGGGGGTCATTGATGACCCGCTGATCGGCCCCAGCGTCGGCTCATTATTTGCAACACGTGCATAGATGTAGATGCCAAACCAGGAGCGTTTAAAAGGCTAGCCGAAAGCGATTAATTGTCGCGTGAACTTTGATGCCAACGTACTTGCAGGGGAGATCTCCTTGGGCCGTTAGAACAGGTGAGATGTCCATTACGGTCATGGGTGGTGCGTATAAATGATAGACCATTGTTTTGGGGAGAGAGAAGTGAAAGGTCATGCCAAGGTCTTGCGGAATGTTCAAGGCCAATAAAAGTAAGAAGGTTGCTGGCCATCCAAGGACACCGTCTCCTGATTCTTTGCTTTCTCTTAGAATAAAAGCTGAAACGCTGCCGATGGCAACCGGCTTGTTCAATCTTCAACTTCTGGGAAGAGCAGCCCCTGCTCGGACCTTGAACGAGACGGGAATATGTAGTAATGTGTGGGGACAGTTTTGACAGGAAGGCAATGGTCAAGAGTTGGGATCCTGCCAAGAGTTGCCAAATCCCCGTCTTGAGATCAGTATTACTGGTCAACTGGCCTCCGCGACCACATGTGGACAAACCATGATCTGGCCTACAGATACTGGCCGCCTCCTGATGCCTGGAAGAAGTGTCCCGTCTGGGAAACATGGAGGCTGCCATTCCTCACCCTCAGGATAGTACCTTGCGGCATAGGTGGCCACAAGGACTTGTCCCGGATGGAATCCAAGGAATGGACATGACATGAGATTATTTGAACCCCTAGGGGTCTTGGATGGTAGGTCCTCTCCAGGAGATGCCCATATGACCTACCTTACAAACCTTCCGTCTATCAGGACTGTTTCTGATATCTGGGATGTATTGGAGGTGGGGCACCGAGCCGGCGACCCCCAGTTCACTTGCCTAACATGTATCTTGCCAGGGTCACCCACTTTGCTGAGTTGCTCCCTTGTGGCTCTGCAGCAGAATGTGACATCATCTCAAGCATAGGCACATAACTGGGGCGAGAGGAGATGAGGGGGAAATGCTCCCTTCTGGCTGCAGCGACTGATGGACATCATAAGCCTAGGCCACCGTAACTGGGGGAGAGGAGGGACTAAGGGAAATGCTCTATTCTGGCTGCAGCAGAACTCGATGAAATCATAGCTAGCACCCACTAAATGGGGGAGGAGAGGAGATGAGAAATGCTCTCCTCTGGCCTGCCAGACCGATGGAGACAGATAACATAGCACAGTAAAAACTGGGGGCTAGAGGAGGGGGAGAGGAGATAAGGACCATGCTCCCTTTTGCTTGCAGCAGACTGATTGATGACATTAACATCAGACTGGCAGAGAAAAAAACTGGGGAGAGGAGACTGAGGGGTAGGTAATGCTCCCTTCTGGCTGTGCAAGCAGACTGATGACAAATAACTGGACCAGTAACTGGGGGAGAGGAAGATTAAGGACATGCTCCCTTTTGGCTGCAGAGATGATGAATAATCTCAGCCTAGGCAGATAAAACTGGGAGGGAAGAGGAGGACTGAGGTAATGCTCCATTCTGGCTGCAGCAGAACTGATGACATTAATAACATAGGCACAAGTAACTGGGAGAGAGGAGACTAAGGAAATGCTCTCTTCTGGCTGCGCGATGATGACACATAGCCTAGGCACACTAAACTGGGGGAGAGGAGATGAGAAATGCTCTCTTCTGGCTGCACAGACTGATGACATAATAACATAGGCACAGTTAAACTGGGGGGAGAGGAGATTCATGACAGCTCCCTTTTGGCCCTGAGCAGAATGAAGACATAACTCAGCCTAGGCCAGAGAAGAAACTGGGGAAAGGAGGAGACTGAGGTAATGCTCCCTTCTGGCTGCAGCAGACTGATGACATCATTAGCCTAGGCACAGTTAACAGGGGGAGAGGAGGACAAAGGAAATGCTATCTTCTGGCGTCTGCAGCCAGGACTGATGACAGATGCCTACCGGCACATAACAGGGGGAGAGGAGACAAAGGAAATGCTATTTCTGGCTTTGCAGAAGAGGGGATGACCCATTTCATAGGCCTAGGCACAGTAATGGCGGGAGAGGAGACTAAAGAATGCCTTTCGGCTGCAGAAAACTGATGACATAATCCATTCGGATAAGTACGGCATTATGAAAATAAACACACGGAACGTCTAAAAAAAATGACAACATCCTGATGTTCCACAGGAAGAAAGGAAAGTCCCCCCCCCCCCTCCACCGGGAGATCCTGAATCAGGAGGAGCCAGAGGAGCAGGAAAGGTCAGCGTCAACAGCCCCAATAATAGCGAGATTCCCATCTGCGCGACAATCAGCAAGCAGGAGAGTCACCATGGAACGTCATTGTAACCCAGAGGGAGCGCAGCATATTACGTGGCGGCCACCGGTTGGAATCACGGCTCTGTATGAGGGAACGCGCGCAGGGGGTTAGACGTCTCGCCACCCAGACGTGGGTCCCAGGAGCTCCTGATAATGTAAACAGCAGGTATCCACACCAAGAACCCAGCACAGGATGGTGGAGGCCCCTCATAATGTACACAGAGGTATACACACCCAGTGAACCCAGCACAGGGATGGTGGAGCCCTTAATGTACACAGCAGGATACAGATCCAGAAAACTCAGCACCAGGGATGGAGGGAGCTCCTCATAATGTACACAGGCGTGAGACAGACCCAGGAAAACTAAGCACAGGGACTGGTGGGAGCCCCTCATAAGTACACAGCAGGTATACAAACCAAGACCCGGCACAGGGATGGTGGGAGCCCCTCATAAGGACACGCCGGTATACACACCCAGGAACCCAGCACAGGGATGGGGGAGCCCCTCATAATTGTACACAGCGGGTTAACACCAGAACTCAGCACAGGGATGGTGGGAGCCCCTTCCCCATTATGTAACAGCGGTTAATACACACCCAGGAAACTCGCACAGGGAGGGTTGGGAGCCCCTCATAATGTACACAGCGGGAACACACACAGGAACGCAGCAACAGGGAAGGTGGGAGCCCCTCATAAGGTACACAGCGGTTATACACACCCAGGAACTCAGCACAGGATGGTGGGAGCCCCTCATAATGTACACCGCAGGATACAGACCCAAGGCACTCAGCACAGGGATGGTGGGAGCCATAATAATGTACACAGCGGGTATACCACCCCAGGGAACTCAGCACGAGGGATGGGGGAGCTCCCTCATAATGTACCACAGCAGGTATACAGACCCAGGAACTCAGCACAGGGATGGTGGGAAGACCTCATACTGTACACAGCAGGGTATACAGACCCGGGAAATCAGCACAGGGATGGTTGTGAGACTCCTCATAATGTACACAGCAGTTATACAGACAGGAACTCAGCACAGGAATGGTGGGAGCCCCTTCATAGTACACAGCGGGTATACAGACCCCAGGAACCCAGAACAGGGATGGTGGGAGCCCCACTCATAATGTACAAAGCCGGTATACAGACCAGAAACTCAGCACAGGCATGGTGGAGCCCCCTAATTTACAAAGCAGGTTATACAGACCCAGGAACTCAGACACAGGGTGGTGGGAGCCCCTCATATGACACAGCAGGTATAAAGACCCAGGAACCCGCACAGGGTGGTGGGAGCCCCTCCTAATGTACACAGCAGGTATACCCGACCCAGGAACTCAGCACAGGAGGTGGGAAGCCCATCATAATGTACACAGCAGGGTATACAGACCCAGGAAATCAGCACAGGGATGGTGGAAAGCCCTCAAAGTAAACAGAAGGTAGGCAGGACCCAGGAAATCCGCACAGGGATGGTGGGGGCCGCTCATAATGACACAGGCAGGCTCTACAGGCCCCAGGAAACTCAGCACAGGGATGGTTGGAGCTCCTCATAATGTACACAGCAGGTATACAGACCCAGGGGAACACTAGCACAGGGCTGGTGCGATGGGAGCCCCCTCATAAGTACACAGCAGGTATACGGACCCATGAACTCCAGCACAGGGGATGGTGGGAGCCCCTCCAAATTGTACACAGGCAGGTATACAGACCCGGAACTCGCACAGGGATGGTGGGAGCCCTCATCAATGAGACACAGCGGGTATTACAGACCCAGGGGGAAATCAGCACAAGGATGGATGGGAGACCCTCATAATGTACACGCAGGCTATACAGACCCAGGAACTCAGACCAAGGGATGGTGCGGACCCCTCAGAATGTCCAACAGCAGTATACAGACCAGGGGAACTAGCACAGGGATGGTGGGCGCCCCTCATAATGTAAACAGCGGTATACAGACCAGAAACTCAGCACAGGGAGGTTGGGAGCTCTCAGAATGTACACAGCAGGTATACAGGACCCAGGGAACTTCACACAGGGATGGTGGGAGCCCTCATAATAGTACACAGGCAGGTATACAGCCCCAGGAACCCGCACAGGGGATGGTGGGGGAGCCCCTCATAATGTTACACATCAGGTATACAGACCCAGGGAACTCAGCACAGGGATGTGTGAGCCCCGTCATAATGTACACAGCGGAGTATTACAGACCCAGGAACTCAGCACAGGGATGTGGGAGCCCCTCATAATGTAACAGCAGGTATATACAGACCAGGAACAAGACACCAGGGACTGGGGGGAGCCATTCAAATGTACACAGCAGGTCTACAGACCCAGGAACTCAGCACAGGGATGGTGGGACTGGGAGCCCCTCATAATGTACAAAGCAGGTTACAGACCCAGGAAGGAACGTCAGCACAGGATGGTGGGAGCCCCTTCATAATGTATCACAGAGGTATACAGACCCAGAAACTCAGCACAGGGATTGGTGGTCCTGGGAGCCCCCATAATGTACACAGCAGGATATAACAGACCCCCAGGAACTCAGCACAGGGATGGTGGGAGCCCCTTATAAGGTACACCAGCAGGATATACAGACCCAGGAATCAGCACCAGCGGGATGGTGGGAGCCCCTATAATGTCACAGCAGGTATCCAGAACCGGAACCAGCACAGGATGCGTGGGAGCCCCTCATAATGTTAAAACGAAGGTATACAGACCCAGGAATCAGCACAGAGGATGGTGGGAGCCCCTTATAATGTACCAGCAGGATACAGACCCAGGAGGAACTATAGCACAGGATGGTGGGAGGCTCCTCATAATGTGCACAGCCGGTATACAGACCCAGGAACCCAGCACAGGGATGTGGGTGCTCCTGAATGTACACAGCAGGTTATACCGACCCAGGACTCCGCACAGGGATGGGGGAGCTCATCTAATGTACACAGCCGGTCTATATACAGACCCAGGAACCCAAGCACAGGATGGTGGGAGCCCCTTATAATGTTACCAACCGCAGGTGTATCAGACCCAGGAAATCCGCACAGGGATGGGGGAGTCCTCATAATGTACACAGCCGGATACAGAACCAGGGAAAACCAGCACAGGGATGGTGGGTTGCTCCTGATAATGTACACAGCAGAGTATAAGACCCAGGAAATCAGACAGGATGGTTGGGAACAGAGAAGCCCACGGTGGACACCAAGCACTCCTCACAATCTGACCCTCTCTAGAGACAAACAGACGTTGTTCCCTTTAAGTGGACGAGGGTGACAGGCGGCGGGAGAGGAGCCCCGAGTATTCATCCTGATGTTCTGTGAGATAATAGGACTCTGGGAATCTGGACTCTCAATTCTGTGAAAGTTTTGGCAGCGAGACCAATTGGCGGAGCCGGATGTCTGTGAAGACCGTCACACAGAGGATCGCGCAGTATGACCGCGCATCCCCATTGTCAGAGCAAACATGCCGGGAATACTGTATATTCGATAATCACTGAGCTAGCTTCCACACTAGTACAGAACCCTGACCTCACCCTACTGAGGACTTCTCTGTCACACCATGATGTTCCCCGTGTACACACCCAGCTCCATACAGACATGGGTATGATGATTCTGGTGCTGGAGGATCACTCCAGTGTCCGTTAAGAGTCCGACTCACCTACTGAGGGACTTCTCTGCCCCACCATGCTGCCCTGTGGACACACAGATCCATACGACATGGTATGATTGAGTCTTGTGGGGGGGATCTCCAAGTGTCTGTACAGAGGCCCTGACCTCACCTACTGAGGACCTTCTCTGTACACCATGGACTGTCCCCTGTGTACATACCCAGCTACCATACAGACATGGATGATGAGTCTGAGTGTGGGGAATCTCCCAAGTGTCCTGGACAGAGCCCTGACATCACCCTATGAGGGACCTTCTCTGTTCCACCATGACTGTCCCTGTGTACACACCCAGCACATACAGACATGGTATGATGAGTATGGTTGTGGAGGCTCTCCAGTGTCCTGTAAAGAGCCTGCCTGACTCACCCTAATGAGACATTCTCTGGTCAACATGACTGTCCTGTGTACAAACCAGATCCATACAGACATGGTATGAGGGGTTGGTGTGGAGGATCTTCCAGTGTCCTGTACAGAGCCCTGCTCACCCTCCTGAGACCTTCTCTGTCCCACCATGGAATGTCCCCGTGTACATTACCCCGCTCCATACGGAAATGGTATATGCGTCTGTGTGCGGGGGAGGAGGATCTCCGTGTACTTTACAGATCCGACCTCACCCTACTTTAGGACCTTCTCTGTCCCACCATGCTGTCCCCTGTGTACACACCCAGCTCCATACAGAAATGGGTATGATGAGTCCGGTGTGGAGGATCTCCAGTGTCTGGACAGACTCCCTGACCTCCACCCTATGAGACATTATCTGTCCCACCAGGAAGTCCCCTGTGTACACAACCAGCTCCATCAGACATGGTATGATGGAGTATGGTGTGGAGGGATCTCCAGGCCTGTAAAGGAGCCCTGACCTCACCCTATGAGGACCTTCTCGGTCCACCATGAGATGTCCCATGTGGACACCACCAAGCATCCATACAGACAGGGTATGATGGGTCTGTGTGGAGGATCTCCAGTTTGTCCTGTACAGAGCCCTGACCTCACCTACTGAGGACCTACTCTGTCCCACATGACGTCACATGTGTACATACCCAGCTCCATACAGACATGTTGATGAGTCTGGTGTGGAGGATCTCCGTGCTGTACAGATCCCTGACCTCACCCTACTTGAGGACCTTCTCTGTCCCCACCAGGAATGTCCTGTGTACACACAGTCCATAAAGGACATGGTAGATTGATTGTCTGGTGTGGAGGATATCCAGTGTTCCTGTACAGATACCTGCCCATCACATCCTACTGAGGACCTTCTCTGTCCCACCATGACTGTACCTGGTACACACCCAGACTCCATCCAGAAATGGTATGATGAGTCTGTGTGGGATCTCAAGTGTCTGTTACAGAGCCCTGACCTCACCCTACTGAGGACATTCTCGTCACATGGACTGGTCCCCTGTGTAAACACCAAGATCCATTCCAGAATGGTAGGATGAGTTCTGGTGTGGAGGATATCCAGTGTCCTGTACAGAGCCATGACCTCACCCCTACTGAGGACATCTCTGTCCACCATGGACGTCCCCTGGTGTACACACAAAGCTCCATACAGACATGGTATGATGAGTTGTGTGGAGGATCTCCAGGGCTACTGTACAGAGTCTGACCTCACCTACTGAGGACCTTCTCTGTCCACAAGGACCTGTCCCTGTGTACCACCCAGCTCCATACAGAATGGTTATGATTGAGTCTGGTGTGGGTGGGATCCAGGGTCATGTACAGAGTCCTGACCTCACCCTACTGATGACATTTTCTCTGTCCACCTGACTGTCCCACTGTGTACACACCCAGCTCCATACCAGACATGTATGCTGAGTCTGATGTGGGGGGCTCTCCAGGTCCTGTACAGAAGCCGACCTTACCACTAATGAGACCCTCTCTGTCCCCCCATGGCTGTCCCTTGTGTACACACCCAGCTCCATACAGACATGTAGATGAGTTGGTGTGGAGGATCCAGTGTTTCGTACAGAGTCCCTGACCTCACCATACTGAGGACCTTTCTATGGTTCCACCAACGGAATGTCCCCGGTATACACACCAAGCTCAATACCAGACGTGGTAGTGATGAGTCTGGTGTTGTTCATAAAGGTGTGATGACCCTTTGAAAGAAATCCCTCGCATTCAATGGAACAGGCAGGTTTTGACGATTGAAATGGTTGACCCTTTTCCTTTACAATTTTTGGGTTTGGGTTTTGGGTTTTGAAGTGGTGTTTTTTATTAATAACCCTTGTCACTAAAGGCCCCCATACACGTGTCGGATTCCCACCGATTCCGGTACGATCGCTTCCCGGGCGCGTGCACGCCAACGATCGCTGCCGAATCAAGGCAGCCCAATTGTCTGACAATTCACGTCCACGAACGTTCAGGGCCAGAATCGGATCCGACGGAAGAACCAACAATGTTGGTCTTTCTATAGATTCTGCCAGGGATCAGGGGGACCGTTGAGTTGCCATTGTCTGAGGTGGGAAAATGCGACACGGAATCGTCCCGAATCCGTTGGACAACCAAGGTTGGTATGCAGCGGTGGATACTCTTAATTGGGCGATTGAGCACACCGGCGAAGATCGCCGGAAATCGCGTCGGGGGGTGACATTGGCCATGGGAAGTCAGACACGTGTATATGGCTAGGCTTTAGCCTAGATCACGTCTACACAACATGTGACGCGCGGCATTGTTGTCACTCCAAGGGCCAGAAGTTTTAGGCATTCCCCCAAAGTCTTCTTTATGAAACGCCCCCGGCGGACCGGAGGTAAGGTGGTGATAGTTGGGGCTCAGGAGGAAGTTGGGTTTAAATTAGGACCCGGAGGGGATTTTGCTTGGTTCCCATACCGCGGAAGAAAAAAAAGAACAGCACTGTTGGGTAAGGACGCATGGCGTAAGAGGGGGGGGAAGGAAAGTTATGCCTGGATATTATCCAAATATCACATGTCACGGAAGCGCAGGCCGGCGATTGTAAGACTTAGTATTGTTGGCGGCAACGCAAAGGTCAACCATCGTTGTATCAGTCTTGCCGCAAACCCCCTATGTAAAAGCCCCCATACACCTTAAGATCGATCCATAATCTTTATTGATTATTACCAAACAACTGTGTAGTTAGTGCCCTCCCTGATAGAATACATTAGTGATTGCGACGTGATATATCACTGCTATGTAGTGACGGGGTCCTCCCTGATAGAATACATAAGGTGATGGAAGGTATAATCACTGATATGTAGTGTCGGGGTCTCCCTGCTTAGAATACCCTCGTGATTGAAGGTATCTATCACTGCTATGTAGTACTGGCGTCCCTCCCTGATTAGAACATAGTGATTGGAAGGTATTATTATTCAATGCTATGTAAGTGCCGGGTCCTCCTGAAGAATCATAGTGATTGGACGGTTTTATCAAGCTATGTAGTGCCGGGTCATCCTGATAGAATACACAGTGATTGGAAGGGATTATATCACTGCTAATGTAGTGCCGGAGTCCTCCCTGATAGAATACAGAGGATTGGAAGGTATATATCATGACTATGATAGTGCCGGGTTCCTCCCTGATAGAATACACAGTGATTGGAAAAGGTATTATATCACTGCTATGTAGTGCCGGGTCCTCCCTGAGAGAATACCAAGGATTGGAACGGTATATATCAATGCTTGTAGTGCCGGGTCCTCCTGTAGAATACATAGTATTGGAAGGTATATATCACTGTTATGTAGTGCCGGGTCCTCCTGATAGAATACATAGTGATGTGTATTATTTACTTTTTTGGATATAGCACTGTTATGTAGGGCCGGCGTCCTTCCTGAAGAATACCATAGTGATTGGAAGGATTATCACCTTGCTATGTAGTGCGGGTCCTACCTGATTAGGAATACATAGTATTGGAAGGTTATATCACTGTAATGTAGGCCGGGTCTCCCTGATAGAATACATAGAATGGAAGGTAATATCACTGCTATTAGTGAGGGTCCTCCTGAGAGATAATAGTTGATTGGAAGGTATATAGCACTGCTATGTCGTGCCGGGCCTCCTGATAGAATAACATATGATTGGCAGGTAAATCACTGTTATGTTAGTGCGGGTCCTCCTGATAGAATACATGTGATTGGGAAGGTATAATCACGTTAATGTAGTTGCAAGGTCCTCCCTGATAGAACCATGAAGTGATTGGAAGGTATATCTCACTGTGCTATGTAGTGCCGGGTTCCTCCTGATAGAAACATAGTAATTGGAAGGTATATACACTGCTATGTAGTGCAGCGATCCGCCTGATAGATTACGAGTAATTGGAAGGTAGATATCACTGACTATGTAGTGCCGGGTCCTCCCTGATAAATACATAGTGATTGGAAGGGATATATCACTGCTATGTAGTGATGGGTCCTCCCTGATAAGAATACATAGTGATGGAAGGTCTTATCACTGATAGTATGCGGGTCCTCCCTGATAGATACATCGTGATTGGAAAAGCTTATAATCAATGCTATGTAGTGATGGGTCCCTCCCTGATAGAATAAATAGTGATTGGACGGTATATACCACTGCTATGTAGTGCCGGGTCCTCCCTGATAGAATACATAGTGATTGGAAGGTATATATCACTGTAGGTAGTGCCGTGGTGGGTACTCCCTAATAGACTGACATTAGTGATTGGAAGAAGTTATATCACGGCTATGTAGTTGGGGTTCCTCCCTGATAGACTACATAGTGAGTGGAAGGTATACATCACTGTATGTAGTGCCGGTACTCCCTGATAGATAACATAGTGAGTTGGAAGGTATATATCACGCAGTAGTGCCGGGTCCTCCCTGATAGACAGACCATAGTGATTGGACGGTATATATCACTGATTATGTAGTGCGGGTCCTCCCTGACTAGAATACACTAGTGATGGAAGCGTTGTGTATAGCACTAGTATATAGTGCGGGGGGGTTCCTCCCTGATAGAATAACATAGTTGATGGGAGGTATTATATATGCTATGTAGTGCAGCAGGGTCCTCCATGATAGAATACATCGTGATGGAAGGTAATATCATGATCTATGTAGTGCCGGGTCTCACCTGAAGAATACTAGTGATGGAAGGTTATATAATCATTGGCTAGTAGTGCGGGTCTCCCTGATAGAATAACATGTGATTGGAAAGGGAGATATCACTGCTATGTAGTGCTGGGTCCGCCCTGATAGAATACATAGAGTTGATTTTGGAAAGGTAGGATTATCACTGCTATGTAGTTGCTGGATGCTTCCTGATAGACTAATAACATAGTGATTGGCAGGTATATATCCATCGATAGCGTGCTTTGGGTCCTCCCTGATAGAATACATAGTGATTGGAAGGTATATATCACTGCTATGTAGGGCCGGGTCCTGGGGGGGGGGGCTTAACTCTCCAGGGTCTATGAGAAAGCTTTCCTTTCAGCTCGGAAGCAGCTGCATAAACAGAGACCATGAACACGATATACAAAATCTTCTCATATATTTATTTATATATTCCGTAGCGTACCATGGAATTTCATGCATATACACTCAACATACCTATTTCAGCACGTCGGCATTTCATAGGGTCGGTGACAATGGTGGACCATGAATTATAGAATAGGAATCGAAGGGAATGCAGTTGACCGAGCGTTGGCACCCTTCTACTTCAGTTCTTGCATATCTTCTGCCCCTTTGGTGCCCTGCTCACCCAATCAATACAATGTCCTGTGCGCTCCGGGTTGGACCTGGTCAAGGCTTATTATGAACCCAATCAAGCCAAACCCCCAGAACACCTTCCCCTCCATCTAGTTTCATATCCTCGCCCACCATTTGTCCCTCTACTGATCTTTTCAGCCATGACTGTGGTCAAAGTTTGTCTAGCTGCCGCTTCACCAGGCCTTATCTGTAATATACCTGCTACTGAAGTTGGGTGTGATCCCTCCTGATAAGGCAGAGTGTCTAAGAATTTGTCCAATGGGGTTACCGCTTGCGTCCCTTTGGTCATTCTTCAGTGGCCCCCCTTGATCGTCCACTTGTGGCCCCCAAAACCTAACTGTTAATGCATAGGGCACAGGAACTCACCTGTCCACCGTTCCCCCGGTGACGCATCCTCGCCCGGGATCTTCTTAGAGCGGGAAGAGGAGGAGAGGCTTGTGACTTGCTGAGACTCCCGGTTGAGCATGCTCATTGGCATACGTGAAGGTGCCTGAGCAAGTCCTTCACCTCTTCCCGCTCTAAGAAGATCCCAAGATGTGTTGGCAGGGGCTTGGTGCTCCCACTATACCACTAACGAACGGGGGATGATTGTACAATACAGTGGTTCCCAAACTGGGGGGTGGGCCTTGCAGAGCTTAGCTTGGGTAGTCTTCTTCATGGTTCTCTTGGTTGGTCATTGGGCAGCACCAGCTTGATCTTCTGTAGGCCATAAAAGCCAATGAACAGTCCATAATGGACGTTAAACAGACCAGTTCCTCAGTGTGTGTGGGTGATTTGATATTTGCAAAGTAATAAACCTCCTGTAAAGAGGTCACGTTATAAAGTGGGCAAGGCTTTGTCATACTACTGCAGGGCTCACCGGGTTTTGGCTGGGTCAACTGGTATTTGTGTACACTGGCAAATTTATTCAACCAAAAGAGAGGGAACAAAAGAAGTTTCTAAACTGTAACATATACATTAGGCCTTACACAGCTTAGCTTGGGTAGTCTTCATGGTTCCTCTTGGTTGATCATTGGTCACTTGAAGATCAGCTTGATCTTCCATACGCCATAAAAGCCAATGAGCAGTCCATGCCGGACATTAAACAGACCAGCTTCTCACTCTGCATGGGTGATATTTGTAAAGATTACTTCCTGTAAAGAGTGGGTCATGTTATAAAATATGCAAGGCTTTGTAATTCCATTGCAATGCTCACCGGGTCTTTGGCTGGGTCAACTGGTATTTTTGGTCTTCTCAAAATTACAAATTTACTCAACCAAAAGAGAGGGAACAAAAGAAGTTTCTTTAGGGTAACATATACATTAAGCCTTACACAGCTTAGCTTGGGTAGTCACCTTCATGGTTCTCTTGGTTGGTCATTGGTCACCATCAGCTTGATCTTCCATACGCCATAAAAGCCAATGAACAGTCCATACCAGACATTAAACACTCTGCATGGGTGATATTTGTAAAGATTTCTTCTTGCAAAGAGCGATACACGTTCTAAAATGGGCAAGGCTTCCTAATACCATTGCAATGCACACGGGGTCTTTGGCTGGGTCAACTGGTATTTTTGGTCTTCTCAAAATTACAATGGCAAATTTATTCAACCAAAAGAGAGGAGTCAAAAGAAGTTTCTGTAGGGTAACATATACATTAAGCCTTACACAGCTTAGCTTGGGTATTCCTCTGCATGGTGCTCTTGGTTGGTCATTGGTCACCATCAGCTTGATCTTCCATACACCATAAAAGCCAATGAACTGTCTATACCGGACATTAAACAGACAAGCTCCTCACTCTGCATGGGTGATATTTGTAAAGTAAATATATTTGCAGAGAACCTCCTGTAAAGAGCGGGTCACGTTCCAAAATGGGCAAGGCTTTGTAATACCACTGCAGGGCTCACCGGGTCTTTGGCTGGGTCAACTGGTATTTTTGGACTTCTCGAAATTACAATGGCAAATTTATTCAACCAAAAGAGTTTCTGAAGGGTAACATATACATTAGGCCTTGCACAGCTAAGCTTGGGTAGTCTTCATGGTACGCTTGGTTGGTCATTGGTCACTTGAAGATCAGCTTGATCTTCCATAAGCCATAAAAGCCAATAAGCAGTCCATGCCGGACATTAAACAGACCAGCTCCTCAGTCAGCGTAAGTGATATTTGTAAAGTAAATGAATTTCCAGATTTAAGAACCTCCTTTATGACCATAATGAACCAGAAGATAGACGTGGCCGGCCTCCCAATTGTGTTTCCTCAAAAATTAGGTTATCTGCCTTCTCTTATTAAGGTCTTTCATTCCGATAATCCAAGTCCACGCATACCAGCAGATCCAGACATGTTCCCTCTTGGAGCCATTATCCGATTTAGGATTTAAATGCTCCTCATACAGATGCTCTGTGGTTTAATTTAATCACTAGACATGAAATTATTCGATTTGTCATGTTTTATGGAGAGATTACGAGCCTGTTTGCCGGCTACGTTGGTTTTCTCATGCATCATTTGCCTCTGTTGTGTTTCCCGGAATACAGTACAAAGTCCTCGGAAGTTCTCCGTCTCTTCTGATGTGATCACTGATATCTGGTAGACGTGATACACCCACTGGGTGCAATGAGGAACATCCCTAATGCATTCTAAATAGATGGTAATATGCATGGTGGGGACATTGGGTGGTGGTGTTGGAGATGAAGCAGCCTATGGTTGGCTTAGCCACCATGGCAAAGGAAAAAACTAGAGTTAGACTTACCGGTAACTCTTTTTCCATAAGTCTTTTCCAGGACGG
>CM070043.1:46867193-46886120 GCA_036250615.1 Ptychadena robeensis | reverse complement strand
TGACAACAGGCGTGGCATTTGAATCTGCCCGCTAACAGGCGGATGGACACTGGAGACGTTCGGCCATCACTAATTCTGTATATGCAGCACGATCAGGTTCTTCTCGGATCTTGAAGGATGTCCTAGGATCAAACACTGTCAATGAGGCTTGCATGCAATAAAGAATGTCCACTCCGCTGGTAAGGGGATATGTACAGTTTACTGGCAGGAATATATACACGCTTTTACCATCGCCCAAATGGCGGGAATGAGGCAAATTCCATAGGGAGCCACATTACAAACTATAGTCTGGCATAGCTGTTGAGAGACTTGGAAGAGGCTGAAGGCTATCACCCAGAACACGGTTCATCCAATAGAGTAGTCTTGATCCCGTCGGAAGGGTAGGTGTGAGGAGACACTTTTTTTCATTTGATCCGGGTATCTGAAAAGAACCTGGTTGCTCCAATGGTTGCCCGGGCAATGCTTCACCATCATAACCCTCTATGTTAATGGAAGGGCTTTGCATTCCAAGCCAACAAGTGTACAGGGGAAGGCGGGGATCACGAGCAAACTACTATGTTCTTAAAGGCTGAATGCTAGGGAGGTTAAAATTTAATATTGAGACACCGGTCCTTAAATGGTGAAGAAATAAAGACCATTATGGGCAAACTCACCTCACCAGAAACACCCCCCTCCTGGGAGTGACCAGAGAAGGGGTGCTCACCCAGGGTGCTGATCTCCCTAGGACTGCTCCTGATCTTACTGAATACCTGGTACCCCAAATTAGTTAAGCGTAATAGGTGAAGAGGTCTGTTGGTGTTCCTCTCAGGGCCCTTGATTGAATATATTCATATGGGGGAGGAAGATGATCTAGTGGAGTAAAGAGTGTCCATTGGCATATGTTGGATATTCATATAATGTAGGTCAATGGGTCTGCCCCTCTCCCCGTGCAGAGACACCCCAGATTTCCGCCGAACAGGTAAGATGCCCTAATGTTACTTGTGAGTTGTGTTTGTAATCAAACTTAAATTTTCTCAGGGCAACCAATTGGAAGGTTAAAGTGACGAGGAATCTCGACACGATACCGTCTTGCTGTTAGATAAGCAATAACTTTTATCACATGTGATGAGAACAATACAGAGGCGATCGTTCTGCCAATTTGAGGAAATACATGAGTTTATATAGACATTAGATATAAGAATATACAGGAAAAGAACTCCTACTGTGGGAAGTGATTGGGAGTGATCAATATAAGATTAACCAATCCTCATACAATATACCTTCTGGACAACTGAGAGTTAACAGTATTTTTTTAGAGATTTTACCATATTATTACGCCCTCTCTAGTGACCTTCGACGTCATCTAGTAGCCGGACCGTGGTCAAGAAGAGGAACTTATAAATCACACAAATTGAAGGCCTATGTCCATAATTGGTTTCTTTAAGACACAAGCCTATGGGGGTGTCAACACAAGATATATATACCGGTATATTAAGATTCAGTAAGTAGAATAAAACATGAGTTGTGTGAAAAGTCCATATTAGGAAATCTGAATGATCCATATGTGATGTCGTAGTTCATACAAGATGGCCTTCTTCATATGAAATGTCTTTATATCAGGATTGATAAGAATTAAGAAATACAAAGTCTTTCACTGGAGCAGTTCATACTTCCAGTACAAAAGGAACGAGACACTGTAAGAAGCTCTAATTTAAATAGGCCATGAAGAACTTAGACTTAAAATGATGGGGTATATCCACACATGGTTTTTGCACAACTAATCTCCTTTATTACATAATTATATACATTCTTTATTATATACATCGGACCAAAAGAAAAGGCTAATGAGGAAAGAGCTACAGAAAAGGGACATTGGCAAACAATGGCTCCTAACACCAGGGCCTAGAGATATCATGGAGGACTAGAAAGGCTCTGATTGGTTAAGGTAGGTATGTCAGGGAAAATGATTGCCCAAACCATTCCAATATTCGTATCTGTGTACCTTAACGACTTCTAAATGTATAACCTCAAACCTCCTCAAAATACTTTTCATTGTAGTCCATGGGAAATTGAATGGCGTGTCCTCCATGCCCACAGGACAACGTTGAGTGCCTACAATTTGACATAAGGTAGCAATAGTCACTGAATGTAAGGGATCTGTAGACTCCATGTCCATAGGAGAATAAAAGAGGCTGTTGATACTTATCTGTGGGCTTTAACCTGACATGCCTGTCTCCACAGGCGCGTCCTAGCCCGTATCCCATAAAAAATTATTTCCATGATGCACCCCGTAGCATGGATGATGCAGGAATTGAAAATCAATGGGCGTGTCCCAGTGACACATACAATGTTTTTAGGCACGTTTTATATGTGTAATTTCTATTGTTTGTTAAAGCTTGCCCGAGCTCCCCATTGGGCTAAATTGGATACGTAAAGCTTAGGACACAGTGGAGACTAGAACTAGACTAGAACAGCTGTTCTGCTGATCTTAAAACCTCTACATAAGGGATGGGATCTTTGGTCCACTGAAGGGATCTTGTATTTGGTGCCGTCTAATGGATATATTATATTGTATTTTGTCATGGATCAATATATAGCTATCCTGTGGGCTGATATTGTATGTATAAGAACTGTCTCTGAGTGGTATAACATATAATTGCCAATGATGGGAAGATGTCCCGGGTTGTGCTCCATATATTCTTGGAACACACAGTTTTAAATGTCTTTGAGACTTCAGGGTGGATGGCCAGAATTTTCTCAAAATTCAACTTCAGCAATTTCCAACCACATGTCTTTCATTTCCTTGTTGACTGTTTGGATTACTGGCACACACTTCTGAAAACAGAAGTAACAGGGTATGAGATAAACCTTAACAGTAAAAAGATAAGTCAACAAAACAAAACAAAGTAGATTCAGCACCTTAGTTTATCAGGTTTAGGTGAAATATGGAAAGAAACCAATGGTATATGGTCTGCATTACATAGTATGTGGTCAGAATGAGACACAGTAGTATTGGAATAAGTAGGATTAGGGTCAGGATCAGGAGGAGTAGAGTCAGGATTAGGAGGAGTGTAGTCAGGATCAGACGGAGAAGCATCGGAATCAGGAGGAGTAGAGTCAGGATCAGGAGGAGTAGGATCACGATCAGGAGCAGTAGAGTCAGGATCAAGAGGAGTAGGATTACGATCAGGAGCAGTAGAGTCAGAATCAGGAGGAGTAGGATCAAGAGGAAACCAATGGTATATGGTCTGCATTACATAGAATGTGATCAGAATGAGACGCAGTAGCATTGGAATCAGGAGGATTAGGGTCAGGATCAGGAGGAGTAGAGTCAGGATTAGGAGGAGTGGAGTCAGGATCAGGCGGAGTAGCATTGGGATCAGGGGGAGTAGAGTCAGGATCAGGAGGTAGACACGATCAGGAGCAGTAGAGTAGAATCAGGATATAGTAGATAGGATCAAGAGGAGTAGGGTCAGTGATCAGGAGGGATAAGCTTCAATATCAGTGCGGTAGTTAGGTATTAGGATCGAGGCGAAGTAGGATCAGGAGGAGGAAGAAAAAGGTCAGGGATCAGGTGGAGTAGGGTCAAAATCAGGAGAGTAGAGTCATGATTCAGGATAGAGTAGAGGTGGCAGGAGGTGAGGAAGAGTAGGGTCAGAGATATGAGGTGAGGGTCATGATGGAGGAGTAGGGCATAATAGGCGGAGTAGGGACAGGATCGAGGAGTGATTGGTCAGGATCAGGAGGAGTAGGATCAAGAAGGAGTAGGGTCAGGATCAGAGGGGAAGGTTCGAAATCAGGGGGTAGTAGGTTAGGTAATCAGGCATAGGATCATGAGGAGAAGGGTCAGATCAGGTGTGAGTAGGGTCAGAATCAGGAGAAATAAGAGTCAGGATCAGGAAGAGTAGGGGTCAAGATCAGGAGGATGAGGGTCAGGATCAGGAGGATGAGGGTCAGGATCAGGAGGAGTATGGTCAGGATCAGGAGGAGTAGGATCTGGAAGATTAGGGTGGTTAGGATCAGAAGTAGGGTCAGAATTATGTGAAGTAGGGTTAGGAGGAGTAGGGTCAGGATCAGCAGAAGTAGTGTCAGAATCAGAAGGAGCAGGGCCAGGATAGAAAGGACTATGGTCAGGTTCAGGAGAAGTAGGGTCGGAATCAGGAGGTGTAGGGTCAGAATCAGGAGGATTAAAACTGGAATCCTCAATACATGAGGTTTCACCTCAAAACATGGACTTCATCAGTGGATTCCCAAGAGCTGACTCCACCAGTTAAAAATGCACCATGGAATGACAAATTTCCTTTCATTGAGGAGAAATGAAGAAATTGAGGAGGGGGAGCAGGTGTAGAAGGTATGGTGATTTATCTATCCCAGAAGGGAGAGAAAGACCAAGGATCTAGAAAAGGGAATCTTCTGAAGGGACGAAGTTCGAAAATCACCAGGCACCCTCATACAGCTACAGGCAAGTCTTGTACCTTCAGATGGATTCTACACAGGTTCTTCACCTTGTTCTTATGATCTCGACCAGTTACATCCCCCCCCCCCCCCCCCCTCCAAAGACCTGTAATAATGTAGAGCTGCGCACGATTCCTAAAGTTATTCAGTAGGGCTTTTTCCAGACCATCTAAGTTCCTTCACATCAGACTCATCAGGTTAGTACTGGACCAGAAAGGGATCTTCTCAAAATTGTTGTCAACTACGGTATCAACAGTCCCCTTCAATGATCACAACTGAACTCAATACATTGGTTGATTTATTGTAAATGAGTTCCCTCAATATTTGGAAACACTGGTTTACCTTCCAGGGGTCGCGGAGTCCTCAATGCCAGACGTAGAAGATGAGATAAAGGAAGAATGTGATGAAGGAGATGTAGCCAGGCTGCAAAAGTGATCCAGATCCTACGTCATAATCCTGGAATAAAGAACAAGCCATTTGTAAAATGCGTGTTGTATTACATTTATGAGAAAGTCACACCAACCAACAAAGACTGGTACTCACTATTTCTCGATAAAAAACTTCAAATTCTGAATAATCTACCGAAAGAAAACAATAAGATGTTAGAACTTAGAATCCATCCAGGGCTGCACATAAGTGGTATGCAGCTACGCATGAGGACCAAAAACTAGCTATGCATAGCTGCAGTATTGTTACAACTCCCATTTGTGTTCTGACAACTTTGAGGTATTTTGGGTCTGGGGAGCTATCGGGGAAGATGGAAGAAGGCGGAGCTTTTTGGAGGAAGGCAGAGCTATCAGGGCGGAAGCTATCAGGGGAGCAGGCTATCAGGGGAAGGCAAAGCTATCAGGGGAAGGCAGAGCTATTAGGGGAAGGCGGACGTATTAGGGGAGGCGGGCTATCAGGGGAAGGCGGAGCTATCAGGGGAAGGCAGAGCTATCAGGGGAAGGAAGAGCTATCAGGGGAAACGGAGCTATCAGGGGAGGCAGAGCTATCAGGAAAGGAAGAGCTATCAGGGGAAGACGGAGCTATCGGGAAGCGAGCTTATCAGGGGAAGGAAGAGCTATCAGGGGAAGACGGAGCTATCAGGGGAAGACGGAGCTATCAGGGATGCGAGCTATCAGGGGACGGAAGAGCTATCAGGGAAGGCAGAGCTAGCAGGGGAAGACGGAGCTATCAGGGGACAGGAAGAGCATCAGTGGAAGGCAGAGCTATCAGGGGAAGACGGAGCTATCAGGGGAGACGGAGCTATCAGGGGAAGACGGGGGCTATCAGGGAAGGCAGACTATCAGTGGAAGACGGAGCTATCAGGGGAAGGCGGAGCTATCAGGGACGGAAGAGCTTCAGGGAAGACGGAGCTATCAGGGGAGACGGAGCTATCAGGGGAAGGCGGAGCTATCAGGGGAAGGCGGGTTATCAGGGGACGGAAGAGCTATCAGGGGAAGGCAAGCTATCAGGGAAACGGAGCTATGGAGGAAGGCAACAAGGGAAGGCAAGCTTCAGGGGAAGACGGAGCTATCAGGGAAGACATCGGGCTATCAGGGAAGGGCAGAGCTATCAGGGGAAGACGGAGGCTATCAGGGGAAGCCGGAGCTATCAGGGGAAGACGGAGTTATATCGGAAGACGAGCTATCAGGGGAAGACGGAGCTATCAGGGGGGGCAGAGCTATCAGGGAAGGCAGAGCTATCAGGGGAAGGCAGAGCGTGTCAGGAAAGGCAGAGCTATCAGTGGAAGGAAGAGCTATCAGGGGAAGACGGAGCTATCAGGGAAGGCAAGCTCAGGGGAAGGCGGAGCTATCAGGGGAAGACGAAGCTATCAGGGGGAGGCAGAGGCTATCAGGGGAAGGCGGGCTATCAGGGGAAGGCAGAGCTATCAGGGAAGTAGAGCTCATCGAGGGAAGCTTCAGGGGAAAGGCAGAGCTATCAGGGAAGGCAGGAGCTATCAGGGGAAGTGAAGACTATCAGGGGAAGACGGAGCTATCAGAGGGAAGACGAGCTAATCAAGGGGAAGGCAGAGCTATCAGGGGAAAGGGAGCTATAGGGGAAGGCAGAGCTATCAGGGGAAGACAGCTATCAGGGGAGGCGGAGCTATCAGGGGAAGGCGACTATCAGGGAAGGCAGAGCTATCATGGAAGGCGAGCTTCAGGGAGAAGAAGCTATCAGGGGAAGACGGAGCTATCAGGGGAAGGCAGAGCTAACAGGGGAAGGAAGAAGCTATCAGGGGAAGATGGAGCTATCAGGGGAAGACGGAGCTATCAGGGAAGGCAGAGCTTCAGGCAAAGACATAGGCTATCAGGGGAAGGCAGAGCTATCAGGGGAAGCAGAGCTATCAGGGAAGACGGAGCTATCAGGAAGACGGAGCTATCAGGGGAAGCAGAGCTAGCAGGGGAAGACGAGTTTATCAGAGGGAAGACAGAGCTATCAGGGGAAGACGGAGCTATCAAGGAGGAATAACAAGCTATAGGAAGGACATGTAGGGGCGGAGCTATAGGGAGGAGGGGAGCCATCAGGGAAGACGGAGCTATCAGAGGAAGACAGAGTTATCAGGGAAGAACGGAGTTATCAGGGGAAGGCAGAGCTATCAGGGTAAGGCGAGCTATCGGGGGAAGGCGGAGCTATCACCAGAGGCTTAGCTGAATGCCACTACCACCCCCCCCCTCTATGTCTGCACAAATGTGAAGATGAGATGCCAATTACCGTAGGTGAATGCCGGTGTTAGTTCATGGTCCTCTTCACCGCCAACACTGCCAAAGAAAGGAGAGCAATTACAGGAAAAACAGAACCGTTTTAGACACTTTGCAATATACAGCTGCTCATTAAAGTGGACCTTACCACCAGAAATTCTTATTTCATGATAGCACTAGAAGTGCCATAAATAGGGAGAAATAATCTGCGCCCCCAGGGGACTACACCACAGAGATAAGAAGGGTAAATCTATCTAGGCTCTTCATTAAATTGAATGGAACATATTTCCCATAGAAAACCATATTACCCCCCCAGTGGACACCGTTAAATTGCCCTGGAGTAAACCCCCCGAAAAGGCCTGGCAGATAAATATGGAATCTCTCACACAATTAGGCAACAGCACGTATTTTAGGGGCTATGCACCATCATACCACTCAGAGGTAAGTCAAACTTAAATTTTACATGGATTTTGTAAATTTTGATCCACATCCGAAAAAAACTCCATGAAGTTCTCCTAGGTAGGGGTAGGCAAAGTGCACTCAGGAGCCGTATAGGTGGCTCTTAGCCCTTCGTCTGGCTCAGTGGAGTAGGGACCTGTTTCCTGTACCTGGTCATTTTCATTTTGTCCCAAGCACCCCCCCCGAGAGCAGGCAATCACTCATTCATCGATATTCAGGAACGACCAAAATGTTTTTCTTCCAGTGGGATCTACATCCCGTGGAAAGAAAGGCGATCACATAGGAACAGACGTCCGTAAATCCGGTCGAAAGATCTGAGTAGAGAGACTCTTACAGCTCAGAGGACTAGCTTATAGGGACATTCTTACACTGGTAGAAACACTCACCTAGAAGCACTATTCATTTTTTCCGGAGAAGAAGTCTCTGGCTGACACAGCAGCAATTTATTCACGCACTTGCATTTCTGTAGTGTAATGAGGGGGACTATAATAGCATGAACATTGCCTTCTGTGACACAGACTCACCCTCCGGATGAATATGTAGTAGCATTCCAGGGTGGCTAACCAGTGTAAGTAAATCTCTACAGGTTAGGGTCAAGGTTAGGGGGTGGGGCTTAAGCTTAGGGTTAGTGGTTCAGGGTGAGGTAGGGGATTGGGAGGTTAGAATCATTTTAACCCCTCCAACCTAACCCCCTAAGACCTAAAGCTCACCAACAGTAAACACTACTCTCCCTAACCCTCAATTCACCCCCCAATCCCCTAACCTAACCCCAATCCTAAAGCTCACCCCGGACAGTCAAGCATCACTCCCACCTAACCATAAATTACCCCCAAAACCCCCTAACCTAACTCAAACCCCCAAAGATCACCCCTACAGTCAAAAGCACCCTCCCCAAACCCTAACTTTAACCCCCCTAAAACCCCTAAACCTTAACTCCCAACCCCGTAAAGATCTCCCCTCCCTCAAGCACCGCTCCCCTAACCCCAACGTTAACACCCCATCGTAACTCCCAATCCCCAAGATCACCCCTACAGTCAAGCACCACGGACCCTAACACCAACTTTTCCCCTAAAACCCCCTAACTAACCCCCAAACCCCCGAAAGATCACCCTACAGTCAAGCAACACTGCCTAACCTAACTGTATCCCCCTAACCCCCTAACCTTAACCCAAAAGAACCCCTACAGTCAAGCACCACTGCCCCTAACCCTAACTTATCCCCCTAAACCCCTAAACTTAACCTCAACCCCCAAAAGATCACCCCTAGTCAAGCACCACTCCCCTCCTAATCAATTCAACCCCCCCCAATCCCCCAACCCCGAACATTAACCCCAAATCCCTAAAGCTCACCCCGACAGCAAGCATCAATCCCCGCTAACCCTAAATTACCCCCCAAACCCCTAACCTTAACTCAAAACCCCCAAAGAGCACCCTACAGTCAAGCACCACTCCCCCTAAACCCTGAACTTTATCCCCCTAAACCCCTAACCTAACTCCAACCCCCTAAAGATCACCCCGACAGTCCAGCATCATTCCCCCTAACCTGAACTGAAACCCCCCCCCTAAAGATCACCCCTACAGTCAACAACATTCCCTTACCTAACTTATCCCCCCCCCTAAAACCCCTAACCTAACTCCCAACCCCTTAAGACACCCTACAGTCAAGCACCCACTCCCCCTACCCTAATTCAACCCATAACATTAACCCCAACCCCTAAAGATCACCACTACAGTCAAAAACTGCTCCCCCTAACCCTTACTTTAACCCCCCACCCCTAAAGATCACCCCTTCAGTCAAGCACTGCTCCCCCTGACCCTAACTTAACCCCCCAAAACCCCTAAAGCTCACCCACAGTCATGCAACCACGCCCCCTAACCCTAACTTTAACCCCCCCCCAACCCTAACCTTAACCCCCAACCCCTAAGGATCACCCTTACAGTAAAGCACTGGGGTCCCGACGGAGCACTACACATTACACTTCCCGTCGATCCTCTGTTCAATATAGCGTTGAGCTGATCGCGGATGCAGGAGTTAACATAGTGCAGTATGTTAACCCCAGAAGCGGCGGATGTTGAACAGAGGATCGCCGGGCAGGTAATGTGTATGTGATCCGTCGGGACCCCCTCCAGCATTGCCCTTTTCCGACGGATTGTCCCGACGGAGAACACACGCAAGTGGAGACATACTCTTAATCCCAGTGCTTGGTGGGGGGCCTGACGGATCACATACACTTTACCTGCCTGGTGGATACTCTGTTCACATGGCAATTCTGCAGATGCAGTGGTTAACTTAGTGTTAAGTCAACCTCACCTCCGGCCAGTGGACGGCAGGGGAAAGTGAGAACAGAGGAACTGCTGGGCAGGTAATGTGTATGTTGCTCCGTTGGACCCCCCCCCAAGCACTGCCCCTAAAGCTAGCCACATACTTTTAGATCTCTCTGTCAGATATCCTTTAGATCTACCAACAACTATGTAGTGCCGGTCCTCTGTGATTGACACAGGTAGACTGATTGTTTAGAAAGTCCCTCAAATTACATGGTTTGGTAAAACAAAAGGAATCTAAAGGAAATCTGACAGAGAAATCTAAAGGTGTATGGGGGGGCCCTAAGCAGGGGGTCCCAATGGATCACACAAAGAAGTGGAAACATGCCCTAACCCTGTAATTCCGGAAAAGTAGGGCTGTCTGAGCAGGGTGTAAGGGTAGGAAATAATCTCGGAACACCGGCTGAGTGCCCTAGTTGCTGCAACTTCCCCACTACTGGCCACGTAATAGATGTGAGTGAGGTCCACTGTACCTGTGAGGAAGTTGAAGAAGAGAAGCTGCCAGAGCTGGAACATCAGCATTGTGGGATCTGGGAGTGGGGACTCTCAGCTCTCCTGCCCTGACTTCTCCACGATGGAGCTCGGAGTGTCTACACAACGCTTCTGACAATGACAAGACTTACTACTACCTCTGTAAGGCCCTCCCTTCCTACACCAGGATCCTCCAGCAACTCCAGCCTACTATGGGAAGGTCTTTAAAAAGGAACTTCGTGGGAGATTTAACCAAAACAGTCCACTTAAATCTTAAAGTGACTCGGGGACCAAACAGGCAGAAAAAGGAAACCCACCTAGAACAGAATAAAAGTTCATGTAGACCCCAAGGGTTTGTTATACTAATAGGACGATAGCGCTGGCCCGTTGTCCTGTGTGGGCTACAGCCACCCACTCCTGGCCATGTTGTCCTAACCTAGTCTGATGTCAAGTGATGCTCATCCATGGTGCAGAGAATGACGGTGTCTGCTTAGTGCAGCAAGTGTGTCACTGGCAGGAAAAGCAAACGGGCAAACATCACCATGTGCAAACATTATGTGGTATGTAACCACAGAGTGTCAGAGAATTGTAACCACAGAGTGTCAGAGGAATGGAACCACAAGTGTCAGGGAATGGAACTACAGAGTGTCAGGGAATGAAACCACAGAGTGTCAGAAATGGAACTACAGAGGGTCAGGGAATGGAACCACAGAGTGTCAGGGAATGGGACCAAAGAGTGTCAGGGAATGGAACCACAGAGTGTCAGGGAATGGAACCACAGAGTGTTAGGGAATGGAACCACAGAGGGTAGGGAATGAAACCATAGAGGGTCAGGGAATGGGACCACAGAGTGTCAGGGAATGGGACCACAGAGTGTCAGGGAATGGAACCATAGAGGGTTGAGAATGGAACCACAGAGTGTCAGGGAATGGAACCACATAGGGTTGAGATGGAACCACAGAGTGTCAGGGAATGGAACCCACAGAGTGTCAGGGGAATGGAACCAAAGAGTGTCAGGGAATGGAACCAAAGAGTGTCAGGGAATGGAACCAAAGAGTGTCAGGGACTGGAACCAACAGAGTTCAGGGAATGGAACCAAGAGGTCAGGGAATGGAAACCACAGAGGGTCAGGGAATGGAACCACAGAGTGTCAGGGAATGGAACCACAGAGGGTCAGGGAATAGAAACCACAGAGTGTCAGGGAATGGAACCAGAGTGTCAGGGAATGGAACCACAGAGTGTCAGGGAATGGAACCACGAGTGTCAGGGAATGGAACCATAGAGGGTCAGGTAATGGGACCACAGAGGTCAGGGAATGGGACCACAGAGGGTCAGGGAATGGGACCACAGATTGTCAGGGAATGGAACCTGTGAAAAAGGATGTTCGCATCCATGTCCTCATCTTGTATTCTGGCGTCCATTTGTCTCCAATCAGTAGTGGTACAATATTATAATATGCTTACATAGAGTGTTCAAGGTCTCTCTCTCTGCCGTAATTCTTTCTCTGCTTTTTGCTTAGATTTCGACCCACGCTTCCATTCGGAGACCAGAAGTGTAGCAAGAAACAAGAAACAAAACTCGAAACAGATTAAAACTGCAAACTGCCTTATCTGGTTCTCCTACACACTCCAAATGTGGACAGCACCGAATGTGAAGGTCGTCACGTACACTGGGAGCCAGTGTCGCGGGATTCAATTATAAGGCACTGAAATAGAACAGAGCTTCCACTTCTCCTTTGAGGCAGCTCGGTGAACTAGCCACCAGCGTTGTAAGCCTTAGGGGGAGAACTCTCCATGCGCAAATAAATCATCCTTTCTTTCTTCCTGAACATCCAAGTGTCACCTCTGGTGTTTCGGTAGATTATACTGGATAGCCCGGTTATCCTTTTGACAAACCACAGAGGGTTGAGAATGGAACCACAGAGTGTTCGGGAATGGAACCCCACAGAGGGTTGAGAATGGAACCACAGAGTGTCAGGGAATGGAACACAGAGGGTTGAGAATGGAACCACAGAGTGTCAGGGAATGGAACCACATAGGGTCGAGAATGGAACCACAGAGTTGTCAGGGAAATGGAACCACAGAGTGTCAGGGAATGGAACCACAGAGTGTCAGGGAGTGGAACCAAAGAGTAGTGTCACGGGAAATGGAACCAAGAGAGTGTCAGGGAATGGAACCACAGAGTGTCAGGGAATGGAACCAAAGAGTGTAGGGAAGTGGAACCACAGAGGTCAGGGAATGGAACCACAGAGGGTCGGGAATGGAACCACAAGGGTCAGGAACGGAACCCAGAGGGTCAGGGAATGGAACCACAGAGTGTCCAGGGAATGAAACCAAAGAGTGTCAGGGAATGGAACCACAGAGTGTCAGGGAATGGAACCACAGAGTGTCAGGGAATGGAACCTCAGAGGGTCAGGGAATGAAACCACAGAGTGTCAGGGAATGGAACCACAGAGTGTCAGGGAATGGACCACAGAGGGTCAGGGACTGGAACAACAGAGTGTCAGGGAATGGAACCAAGAGTGTCAGGGAATGAAACCAGAGGGTCAGGGAGGAACCAGGTGTCAGGAATGGAACCAGAGAGTGTCAGGGATGGAACCACAGAGTGTCAGGGAATGGAACAACGAGTGTCAGGGAATGGATCACCACAGAGTGTCAGGGAATGGAACCAGTAGTGTCAGGGACAGTGGAACCACAGCGTGTCAGGGAATGTAACCAAAGAGTGTCAGGGACTGGAACCACAGAAGGTCAGGGAATGGAGCCACAGAGTGTCAGGGAATGGAACCACAGATGTGCAGGCAGGGCCGGGACAAGGTCCACCAACAACAGAGGCTGAGCTGCCCAAGTGCGCCCCTCTCCCGCCCAATTTGCATATAAATGTCCCGCGTCCCCCCGCTAATCTGAGCTTAGCTGGAGGCTCCATCTCGTCAACTGCAATACTGAGAAGAAAGTGCAGGACAGATGGCAGCCTCAGAAGTTTACCCCCTGCAGAGGAAGACTGTCAGTGCTGCGGCACTGCAGGGCTCAATGTATATATGTGGTGTGTACATGGAGCAGCATCATACTCACGCTGAGATGGAGATGGAGCCGTCAGAAGTTTACCTCCTGAGCAGCGCCCAGACCTGACTAGCGCCCAGGGCTGGAGCCTCTCCAGCCTCTGTGTTGGCCCGGCCCTGTGTCAGGGAATGGAACCACAGAGTGTCCAGGAATGGAACCACAGAGTGTCAGGGAATGGAACCCCAGAGTGCCAGGGATGGAACCACAGAAGTGTCAGGGAATGGAACCACAGAGTGCCAGGGAATGGAACCAAGAGTGTCAAGGAAGGAACCACAGAAGTGCAGGGAATGGAACCACAGAGTGTCAGGAAATGAACCACAGAGTGTTCAGGGAATGGAACCACAGGTAAGTGCCAGGGAGTGGAACCAAAGAGTGTCAGGGAATGGAACCACAGAGGCCAGGGAATGGACCAAAGAGTGTCAAGAGGAACCACAGAGGCAGGGAATGGAACCACAGAGTGTCAGGGAATGAAACCAAAGATTGAAAGGGTATGGGGGACCTTTAATTGTTTTAGTCGATCTAACCAGTGGGATGCCATAAAATTTTAATCAATACCCAAAAAATGGAGAAAATGGATTGAATTATTAAGTTGATGGGAATGAAAAATCTGGAAGTGTATGAGGGCCTTAAACTCATACAAGCACATGATCCAGTTGAATTCAGCTGATATAATTAGCAAGCTCACATTGGCCAATTTGGTTTTGAGCCACACGGCCAACAAAAAAAAAAAAAATTACAAATGACTCATGACCAGTGACATAGGAAAGAAACCTGATGATGATATGCTCCCATTTTAAGCCCCCCATACACCTTTACATTGCTCCATAAAAATTTCATTAGATCTACCAACAATTTGTAGCGCTGGGTCCTCCTGCTTAATTCATAGTGGATTGGAAGTTAGAAAGGTCCCATGCTACATGGCTTTGGTAAAAGAAAAGTTGATTGTACAGAAATGTAGATGGAAAGATTGTACGGTGTATGGGGGCCTTAGGTTGACAAGAGACTACACAGTCAATCTGGTCACTCCTGGCCAAAAGGGAGATTATAGTCCTGGGGTTAGGTTCAGTAAAAGTGCAATAAAATCCCCCGGGCTAGGGTCACAGACGTTTTTACATAAGGTTAGACCATGAGCAAGATTCCAGACCGCTGTGACCATTCCCGGCCAATAGGAGCGGCTTGGCTGGCCACATGGATCACCACGGTGATCCGACATGTTATTAAAAAATACTGGAATTCCATCAAAGTATGTACGACCAACAAAGGGTGGACGCCGATCTCTGAGGTGACCGGGCGTACAGCGTGAGGACATCCCATGCTGCAGTTGGTTCCCTCACTATCGGAGGCGAATCACTAATTGTATGGGGGCTTTGGACAGTAATCAGTGGGGGGAAGCAGTAAGGACCCATTACACCTTACATTTACCATGCATTTCTGTACAACTTTTTTTTCTACCAAAACCATGTAGGAATATGAGGACCTTTCAATCCAGTATCGTACGTGGAATGCAAGTCCCGCGTCCACACCCCTAGTCCGTCGGACACAGCCCAAGTCCTCGCGTCCATCCACCCCATGTCCCTCCAAGCCCTCCTCGCGTCCTCCACCAGGTCCACAGCGGACAACATATGGTCAACAGGCCATCAGTATGATCCAACCATGCCGACAGCCCCAGTTCCCCATGCCGAACAGCCCCCTCGCGTCCCACCACCCCATTCCCCCAAGCCGGCCTCGGCCATCCACCCCACTGTCCCTCCACAGGCCCTCCCTGCGTCCCAATCCACCCAGTGTCCCTCCAAGCCCTCCTCGCGTCATTAATCCACCCCATGTCCCTCACAGCCCTCAACGTCAAAAGCAAAGGCCCTCCTCAGTCCCCATCCACCCCATGGAAAGATGGTCCCAACCATAGCCCCTAAGCGTCGATCCCCACCACCCCATGTCCTCAACAGCCTTCTCGCATCCCCATCACCCCTATGCCCCTCCACAGCCCTCCTCGCCTCCCATCCAAACCCTATGCCCCTCCACAGGCACTCGCCTCCCCATCCACCCCTATGCATCTTTATTAATCATAAACACAGCAAACAGTATACACAAACCATGTTACATATTATGCCTTCATGGAACATAAGTCTTGGTGATCTGGTGACACCTGAACAAAAATGTGGTTCTTTCCTCTTCAGAAACCAGCAAGAATTGTATAGCTCAGAGAGTACATGAGCACTGTGACGGAGGTCTATGCAGATGTAGACCCTCTGTGAGAGGTGACTAGTGTCTAAGGGTAACTGTGTGTTTCTAGAGGTTGTTTGCCAGCTAGGACAGGGCCTAGAACAGGGGATGGAGAAAGAAAATGATCTATTGGTTTGATTGACAGAGCTCTTGCAGAAGTGAACTTCAATCTGCCCAGAGATAGAAGATTCTGGTAGGGGTGGTAAAGTTTATAAATAGGAGTGATCACCTCTGCTCAGGAGTTCTCCCTGGGGTACCCCTCTGGGGCCCTGGGGATGTGTTGCTGTGTCAGGCCAGGGGGCTGCTTGCCCTGGTTGTGATGGCTGAAGATGGTGCTGCGTGCTGTGCTGCACAAGTCAAGGCCTGTTTGTCTCCACTGCCGAGTACCTGCAGGAGAAAGCTGCTGTCCAGAGGTGGATCCTGGGAATCACTGGAACTGAGGGTGTTGGTGTGCCTGCGAGGACATAGCCAATAGAGGGTCGGAGTGAGGATACTGAAGGTACTTACTGGAGGCGTTAGAAGTGGGAGGCCAGTTCATATAAGGGTGCATAAGAAAGTATTGTGAGAGAATACTTGGAGGAATCTGCAAGGTGCTTAATGGGTCATAGCTGCACGTTTGAAAGGGCTGCGCCTCAGATTTCCTCGGAAGAAAGTGTCAGTGAGGCTGAAGCGGAGTCACAGGAGAGTGCTACCTGCTTTAGTATTGTAGAAAAGGGTGACAGGTAAATCGCGGTCGTGAGGTTGGTGTCACTGAGAGAACAAGTCAGACCTGCCTTGTGGTCTGCATCCTGCCTATCCTAACCCTCTTCTCCTTCAAGTTGCCATTTCACCTGTCCTGTGCACTTGGTGAATAAAAGTTTCTTTCGATTCGAAAGCAATTCTGTCTCTGAGCCAGTACTCTACCCAGGTCCCACACACACACAGCAGCACCTACGGGTGCCAGTGCTACACAGACCCAAGATAAATGTTGTTGGACCTTGATAAATAATTTTCTTTTAACAGTTGGCCAACAACATTAAAAAGATGATGACCTACTTTTACTTTAAAGATCCATGTGTGATCAATCTAGGTGCATTTGTTTGGACAGTCATGATCTTCTTTAAGCATGGTGCAGATGTACTAGATCCTAGGTGCCCAGCCTGATGCCTGGGGGGCGCATGCGGCCCTTTGGGCATTGTTCGGTGGCCCCCCTTGGTCCTCAACATGCAGCCCCCAAAACTGAATTGTTAATGCATAGGGCGTAGCAACTCACCTGTGAAGTGGTCACACGCTGGCCCAGCTTTCCTAATAAGCTTTGGTGGTCCTACATGAGTAAAACTGGCAATGTTGATCAGGGAAACCAGGTCTACATATGAGCGCTGCACCCAGGGACAGGTGGAGGGGTGGGGGGGTGGTGCAGTTGGGTTTTGACTGCCTGTCGGGATCTGGTCCACTGCCTGCTGAGATATGTCGACAGGGGGAGGGTTTGGATCAATGTTATGTGCGGCCCTTTAGTGATGCCGAGGGCCGCACTTGTGGCCCTACATATCAACTCGGTTGCCCACCACTGTACTAGAAGAAGGACTATCCACACCAGACCATACACGCAAGGCCAAAGACAACTGCCTGGGAGGGTAAGTGATATTAATATGGCTGTAGCCTGCTGAGCTCTCGTCTAAGGAGATGTGGATTCTGGTTGGGAGATGGTTGAGTGACAACGTTAGTTACTTAGGAATAAATAGTCCATACTGATTTTTAACCCGTGTTTGGACAGTCCTTTACCTGATGAGAGGTTAACTTTATATGGCACCACTTTGACCAGTTTATTTATAACTCCTCATGGCCAACCTCCTCTTCAAAATCCCTTTTACTTCTTTGTTCCTTATGCTGTAGATGATAGGGTTCAACATCGGTGTCACCACGGTATAAAGTATCGAAACTACTCGATCACGATCTGGGGAGTAGCTGGACCGAGGCCGTAAGTACATGAAAGCTATGGTGCCATAGTAGAGGGAAACCACAGCCAGATGTGAGCCACAGGTGGAGAAGACCTTATATCTTCCTTTGTTGGAGCGAATCCTCAGGATAGAGGAGATAATGTGGAAATACGAGATAATGGTCAGCAAAAATGAGCAAAGTGCAATGATGCCACCTGAGATGTATACAGCTACTTCATTGAACAAGGTGTCCCTGCAGGAGAGCCTGAAGAGCGGTGGCATTTCGCAGAAGAAGTGGTTGACCTGGTTGGACTTGCAGTATGGCAGCTGGAAGGTGAAGAACGCGTGGATCATAGAGTTCAGGAAGCTCACGATCCATGAGAAAGCAGCCAGGGAAATGCATATTCGCTTGTGCATGATGATTTGGTAACGGAGAGGGTTGCAGATGGCCACGTATCGGTCGTAGGCCATGACGGCTAATATGAAGCACTCCGTCGCCCCCAGAGCAAGGGAAAAATACATCTGTGAGGCACATCCTAGGAAGGAAATACTTTTGTCTTGGGCTAAGGTATTTGCAAGTATTTTGGGCACAATGGTGGAGGAGAAGCAGATGTCGATGAAGGAGAGGTTGGTGAGGAAGAAGTACATCGGAGTGTGCAGCTGGCTGTCAATTCTCACAACTACAATGAGGAGAACGTTTCCGGATAATGTGATGCTGTAAATAATGAAGAATATTAGGAAGTATATGATTTGAAGATATGGGATAGTGGACAATCCAAGAAGGATGAAGGAGCTTGCAGATGTTTGGTTATATGGTTCCATCAGACTCCTAAATATGTATCTGTGAAGGAAGAATGAAGAGGAACAATAGGAACATTGTTAAAAACATAGTTGTTAAGCACAATTACCATACAATTTCTGTACAATATGTATTGTATCGTTCCCCGTCCGCCCCCATGTCCAGTCACAGCCCTCCTCGCGCCTTATCCACCCCCATGTACATCAACAGCCCTCTCGCGTCCCCCATCCACCCCTATGTCCGGCCTCGTGTCCCCATGCCACCCCCAGGTCCCTCCACAGCCCTCCTCGCGTCACAATCCACCCCCATGTCCCTCCACAGCCATCCTCGCGTCCGTATCCACCACCTGTCCCTCCACAGCCCTCCTCACGTCCCCATCCACCCCATGTCCCGCTCCAGCCCTCCTAGCGTCAGTATCCGACCACCAAGGTCCCTCCAAAGCCCTCCTCGCGTCCCCAATCCACCCCTATGTCACTAAGCCGCCTCGGTCCCCATCACCCCCATGTCCCTCCTCAGCCCTTCTCGCATCCCCATCACCCCTATGCCTCCACAGCCCTTCGCCTCCCC
>CM070043.1:46862193-46864693 GCA_036250615.1 Ptychadena robeensis | reverse complement strand
AAAAAAAAAAAAAACAATAAACAATAAAAAAAAAAAAAAAAAAAAAAAAAAAAAAAAAAAGAATAACCCGACACCCCGCTCCCACAAGTCCGGGCCCCCAATCGCAAAAAAACAAACCCACCCCCACAAAAAAAACCCCAACAAAAAAAAACCCCAAATCAGCCATGGTTACATGGATTATGCCTTCATGAAACCTAGCTTGGCTGATTTCGGGTGACACCTGAAACAAAGTGGTTCTTCCTCTTTCCAGACAAGCAGATGATTGTATAGTCAAGAGAGTACCATGGCACTGGGCCTGTAAGGTGCTTATGCAGATGTAGACCCTCTGTGGAGAGGTGACTAGTGTCTAAGGGGTAACTGTGTGTTTCTAGAGGTGATTGCCCGCTAGGACAGCTGCCTAGACAGGGATGGAGAGAAAAGGTATCTATTTGGTGATGTGATTGAAAGAGCTCTGTGCAGAAGTGATACTTTCAAATCTGCCCAGAGATAGAAGAAAGATTATGGTAGGGTGTGGTAAAGTTTATAAATAGGAGTGATTCACCTCTGCTCAGATGGTTCGTTCCACTGGGAGTATCCCCTCCTGGGGCCTGCGGGATGTGTTGCGTGTGTTCAGGCCAGGGGCTGCTTGCCCTGGTGTGCCCCCCCCCTTGTGGATGGACTGGAGATGTAGGTGCTGAAGTGCTGACTAACAAAGTCACAGGCCTCCCTGTTGGTCATCCACCCCCCCCCCCCCAACTGCCGCGAGGTAACCTGCAGGAGAAAAGCTGCTGTTCCAGAGGTGGAGTCCTGGGAATCACTGGAACCGAGAGGTGTGGGTGCCTTTGTTCGAGGACATAGCCACTTAGAGGGTCGGAATGAGGATAACGGAAGGTACTTACTGGAAGGCGTGAGAAGTGGGAGGCCAGTTCATATAAGGGGTGCATAGAAGAAGTATTGTGAGAGGAGCATACTTGGCAGGAATCTGCAAGGTGCTTAATGGGTCATAGACTGCTACGTTTGAAAGGGGCTGCCGACCTCAGAGATTTCCGTCGGAAGAAGAAAAGTGATCAGTGAAGGCGTGAAGACGGAGTCAACAGGAGAGTGCTACACTTTGCGTTTAGTATTGTAGAAAAAGGGTGACAGGGTAAATCTCGGTGGTCGTTGAGGTTGTGGTGTCACATTGAAGAGAACAAGTTCAGACCCTGCCTTCGTGTCTGCATTTCCATGCCTATCCTAACCCTCTATCTCCTGTCAAAGTTTTGCCCATTTCACCTGTCCTGTGCACTTGGTGAATAAAAGTTTCTTCGATTCTAAAGGAATCTGCTGTCTCTGATGGAACCACAGAGTGTCAGGGAATGGAACCACAGAGTGCCAGGGAATGGAACCAAAGAGTGTCAGGGAATGGAACCACAGAGTGCCAGGGAATGGAACCAAAGAGTGTCAAGGAATGGAACCACAGAGTGCAGGGAATGGAACCACAGAGTGTCAGGGAATGAAACCAAAGATTGAAAGGTGTATGGGGGGCCTTTAATTGTTTTAAGTCGATCTAACCATGTGGGCTGCCATAAATTTTCAATCAATCAACCCAAAAAATGGATTGAATTAAGTTGATTGGATGAAAAATCTGGAAGTGTATGAGGGCCTTAACTCATACAAGCACATGATCCATTTGATCAGCTGATTAATTAGCACAGCTCACATTGGCCAATTTGGTTTGAGCCTACACGGCCAACAAAAAAATTACAAATGACTCTGACCAGTGACATAGGAAAAAGAAACCTGATGATGATATGCTTCCCATTTTAAGCCCCCCCATACACCTTTACATTGCTCCATAAAATTTCCATTAGATCTACCAACAACTTTGTAGCGCTGGGTCCTCCCTGCTATAATTCATAGTGATTGGAAGGTTTAGAAAGGTCCTCATGCTACATGGCTTTGGTAAAAGAAAAGTTGATTGTACAGAAATTGTATGGAAAGATTGTACGGTGTATGGGGGCCTTTAGGTTGCAAGAGACATACACAGTCAATCTGGTCACTCCTGGCCAAAAGGTAGATTATAGTCCTGGTAGGGTTCCTTAAAAGTGCATAAATCCCCCGCTAAGGGTCCACAGACGTTTTTACATAAATGTAGACCATGAGCAGATTCCAGACCGCTGTGCTCATTCCCGCCAATAGGCTGCTTGGCTGTGCTCACCTGGATCACCACATGGTGATCCGACATGTTATTAAAATACTGGAATTCCCATCTCAAGTATGTCCGACTCACAAAGGGTGGCCGCCGATCCTCTGAGTGACCGGCTACAGCGTGAGGACATCCTCATGCTGCAGTTGGTCCCTCATCTATCGAGGGCGAATCACTAATTGTATGGGGGCCTTTGGACAGTATATCAGTGGGAAGCATTAAGGCCCCATTACACCTTACAATCTTACCATGCAATTTCTATACAACTTTTTTTTCTACCAAAACCATGTAATATGAGGACCTTTCTAATCCTTATCGTATCGTATCGTCCCCGTC
>CM070043.1:46840904-46853588 GCA_036250615.1 Ptychadena robeensis | reverse complement strand
GAGAGAAGCAGCAAGTCTCCTGGGCTGCCTGCAAGCCATCTGAATGCAGGTAACAGCAGCTAATAATTCGGGCTAAACCATTTAAGCAACTTTATTTAGCCCAAATTAACTCGGGCTAAACACCCAGAAGGTTAAAGACATTAGATCCTAAATGTGTGCTCATTCCCAGGCTTGAGTTTGGTGATGGACTGTAAATATTTCCTCTAGTAAAGCTTGTAAATATCCCCCTACCAGCTTTCCTTTGACTCCTTTTATTGGTGTGTGTGAGCCTAAGGCTTTGTTTCCATTGCGTTGGGACCCCTCCGCTAAGCGTACACGCTTAGCAGGAGGTCCCAACGTAACAGATAGACTTACTTGCTCGGCGGACGGGTCTGTCTTCATTGCGCCGATCTGATCCGCCGGTGTCAGGCTGAACGTAGTCAAGTACGTTCAGTCTTTATACCGGCAGATGTGTAAACAGACCATCTGCCGGCAGGCCAAGTCTATGGGATACATCGGGACCCCTGCTAAGCGTATACGTTTAGCGTAGGGGTCCCGAGGTATAATGGAAACAAGCCCTAAGGGCTATGTTTCCATTATACGTCGGGACCCCTCCACTAAGCATATACACTTTGCAGGGGTCCCGACGTATCCCACAGACATTGCCTGCTCGGTGGATGGTCTGTTTACACATCCGCCGGTGCAGAGGCTGAACGTACTCGACTACGTTCAGCCTTACATTGGCAGATCGGCTCAGCGCAATGAAGACATCCTCCGCCGAGCAGGTAAGTCTATCTGCTAAGTTGGGACCTCCCACTAAGCGAGGTGTCCCAACATAATGGACACAAAGCCTCAGACAGTGTGTTGGAACATTCAAAGAATCTGGTCGTTATAGGAAGAGAAATTCCCTCCACGACACTACAGTAGCATTGGTCCAAGAGTTTCGCCCAATTATATGGCTTCTATAGTCCAGGTCAAGTGGTCAAAGTTAAGTAAGCAAAAAAGTGCTCAGTGCATGCTTTCCTTTGACCACTTGACCTGGACTACACATTCTCATGAAGAAGCCCATATACTTGGTCAATTATTGAGCACCGGCACTGTCACATAGTAAAGTCACAAGGCCCTCCATAAGGTAAGTCCTCTGAACTGCTGAGCGTAGTGGTTTGTAGGGAAAAGGAGAAGAGGTTGGTAGGGGGTCTAGCAGTATTGCAGGGGAATATACTACCTGCACTGTACTGTATATACTCGAGTATAAACCGAGGCACCTAATTTTATCTACAAAAATTTGGGAAACTTATTGACTCGAGTATAAGCCGAGGGTGGGAAATGCAAAGTCAGATAGTGGTGTTTTTTAAATGAGAAAACACCATTGCCTCTAGGAATTAGATAAACAGGTGAATCTTAGTGCCACACCCTCAATAAAGTTAAGAGAACACAGGTTCGTTATTGATGATGGGTTTTCAAGGCATTTAACAGACAGGCCACCAGATGGCAGTGTGGTGCTGTTTGTTTGCATTTCAAAAGCATTCAGGAGACTGTGGCTCTGAGCGAACATCCAGGACAGGTGAGTGGACCCTGACTCTGACCCTGACTCGAGTATAAGCAGAGGGGGGCTTTTTCAGCTCAATTTTGGGCAGCAAAACTCAGCCTATACTCAAGTATATACAGTAAATGTAATTCCTCATCATAACATTCTTAAAAAGATTATCAATGTAAAGATTGTCCTTAACGAATTTGAGGAAGAAAACCTTTGTGTTCCAGTATTTTATATTATTACATTTCAAATTTTTTTTTCAATACTTGAGTTGACGTGATGTTAGATTCAAACCGAATCCCAAATGTCTTGCATAGGAATAGTCATAAAAGCTGAGCAAAATTTCAACCAGCTGCTGGCAGCGGTGAACCTGACATGACATTAGACCCCCCCCAGAGCATACCTGACCACCTGGTGGCATAAGGACGGGTAAGCTCTGGAAAAGGGGGGCCACGAATGATGTACCTCTAGAGCTTGCCAGAACTCTTGGCAAGCTTGAAAGGATAGGAAGGGTAGCCTCCCACCTGTCCCCCCAGGCCCCATGCCATAGCCCTCATTAAGGTAATTATTGGTGACTTGGTGGGGGCTCAATAATATCTGCTCAGTGGTTCCTAGGGTATGAGCAATGTCCTTATATGGGGACACCACAAAAGCAGAGACCATGGGAACCACTGAGCAGGTATCAATCAGCCTGGCATTTGAATTTATATTAACCTCCCTAGCAGTTTGCCCAAACAAACTGCGCCCATGCCGGGATTGGGCACAACCGCCGCCTGTCTGTGTGCCTGTGGCTCTGTAGAAGAGCCGCAGACACACGGAGCCCTTCCGGCCCCTTGTCTTCTGCATCATCTGTGTTGCTGAAGGGGGGGGGGGCAGCGCCATAGATCTCCATGTCAATGGAGGGGGCGCCGCTCTCCTCTCCACACACCGCCGGCGTCACCGGAGGCGCGGCGGAGTACACTGCGGGTAAAACGGCTTTTTGTGCCATTAAAAATGGCGCGAAAAGCTCAAACCGCCTAGAGGGACACGTCACCATTCAAACCGCCCCTTCATGGGACACTTCACCATTCCTAGGAAGAGAACCGAGGAGTATGGCTCAGGTAATATGTGGAATGGCAGAAACTTCAATAAACATATTTTTTCTGGTGTCTTATTTCTAGGCCTTAACTTTCAAACTCCCAGTGAATGGGTAAGAGGTCCATGGGGGTTTCTCATTCATTTGTAGCCCCCTTTTTCCAAAGCTTACCAGATCTTATGCCAGCAGGGGGTCTGGTATGATAGGCCATCTCTACTGCACACCTCTACATATGTCACCAGTCCTGGAACCTCTGGACTTACAGCCGTAAATCAATCTCTAGATGAATGTGTAGGACTCCGGGAGGAAGCCTTTATTAAGGCGAAATGCGTTGGAGCAAATGTACCAAAGGTTCACTAGAATGTTTGAGTGTCAACCAGACTGCTGTTACTATGTTCTATTGTTATGACGCAGTGTATATGTTTTTATGTTTATGTTTCTTTCTTTATATTTTTAACATCATGAAACTCCATGTATGGGGAGCTCCAAGATTGACCTCCATGTTGTCAAGTGCTTATAGAAATGAACTTTCAATATATCACATCTTGATTCTATGTTGCTGAATTAAAGCCCCGGTTAGGGAAGGATAGAAGGGAGAGCTAACTAGACTCTTTAGAGTTTGATGTATGTGTCAATTTAGGGGTGCAGCTAGCTTAAAGCGGACCTACCACGTTGTAGGTCACTTTCCACTTTCGGTATCAGGCTGCAGATAGCTAGTGCAAACACTGCCCCAAAATAAAAAAAAAAAACATCTGAAAGCAAGAGAGGCAAGTTTTCTGAGGTAGCCCCTCCCACTTTTTGAAGTCACGCCTAGGCGCTTGTCATAGCTGAAAACCGATCCCAGCTGTTTCTGCGGCTCCATCATGTTGTGCTCTGCAGGGTCCTCTCTCTATCAGCTCAAGAAATCCCCCACCCCCCCCTTCTTCAGCTTGTCTCCAAGTTCGGGGGAAGGGGGAAGGGTTCTTGTGTTGCAGAAGTCAGGAGCTGTCAAAATGTTTGCCTGATCAGAAGAGGAGGAGGATGGAGGACACGGGAGCTGAGAGGGGCAGAGAAGTAACATGTAAAAAATGACAGTCACATGGAGGTGTTCTGTCAGTGCAGCGTCCCAAATCATCCTCTGTGTCCTCCACCATCACCTCCTATCTACCTAACCTCATCCTCAGCCTACCTGTGTGCCCCCCAAATCCATGTCACCTCCATATCACCTCCACACTGAATCCCTTCACCACAACTTACCATCTCCATCCTCTCCTTCTCTTTGTGTTTTCCTTGTCTTATACAGTGTCATTCCCTTACTTTAGCTTCAGGCCAATCTATATACCTCCCTGTCACCTAGTGTCATCCCCATCCTTTTGCTTCACGTCAAATTCCATCCCTTTCTGTCACTGAGTGTCATCCCCATCATCCCCATCCTTTGGCTTCACTCCAATCTCTATCCCTCCTTGTCACCTAGTGTCATCCCCATCATTCTACTTCGCATCAAATTCCATCCCTCCCTGTCATCTAGTGTCATCCTCATCCTTTGGCTTCACTCCAATCTCCACCCCTTCCTGCCAACTACAGTGTCATCCCCTTCCTTCAGCTTCACTCCTGTCTCCAATGCAAACTGCAACACAGACGTGCAGCACATGGATCTCTGGATAGACCAGAACTGTCCTCCCATACCAAACCCTTTGGGATTGGTAAATATGTCTGCAGGGGAGGGGCACCTTTAGTAATGTCCAACAGAATGGGCGGAAGTGGCTTCAGGTGCCAGTACTTAAGATGGTGCCTTAGGGAATAAGGAAGTGAAGATTGTAAGTACCTTTTTTTTCTGTGTAGCAGTTTTCACAGATGTATACTGCTGACAGATGAGTATTATGTTAATGTAATGTATGTGGGGTTTTTTTGAGTTTACAACCGCTTTAAGATGACAAAAGGTGTTATATCCCTATCGTTGAGAGAGTATATACAAGCAATATTGTCATCAGGGTCAATTCTTTGAAGGAATATCAATTAACAAACAAATGAATACATAAATGACTTACCTCTGAGCTGGCATAATGGAGAAGAAGGGCTCCACAATCCTAAAAAAAAATTTCCCTTGAGCTCTGGCATTGCCCATCTTAACTTGATGTTATGTGTATGGCCACTAGATGGAGGTATATGATGGGTTTTAATTGTGAAAATTTATCTCTGTAGGTTTGAAGTGTAAACATGATGACATTACTGATTCTACCTTCCCAAAGGACAAGCTGTGAGTGCCGCTGATCTCAGGTGACCCAGGAAAACTGGGATCAACTAATTTCGGGTAATTGTCTGTATAACTTTGGATGTTTGACAGTGAGGGACTTAGAATATAGAAGTAGAATATAGTAGAATATATATATGTTTTTTCTAATATTTATTTTCAAGACAGTCCCAGACAAAGTCTCTAAAGGTGAGGTATCTAAATTCCTACATGAAACGAGAGGTGGTGGAGGTGTTGCGATGTGGGAGCGTGTTATTTTGGAGGAGGAGGATGTTTGATGTATCTGTTCCTCCCCTCTGATTGGGGGGATCCTGTTTTCTGTCTGTCCATGCTGCTACGGGGACCCTCAAGATCTCTCATAGTGCCCCCAAAAACCTAGAAACAACAGAGCTAGTAGCCTTATGTGTTACTGCAGTTAATTAACCCTTAAAAACACATGGCCACTGCCAGAGCTAAAAAAAAAACAGCAGGTAAGTATGTTTTTTTAGGATTGTGGAGCGCTTCTTCAACAACTTTTCTGTAGAGATGGTCGAATTTTTCGACTTGCTAACTTTCAGAGCTGATTGCAAAGCCCCTGAACATGGTAGTATCACCAAACGTGCTGGAGATGTAGAGAAGGGTTGGGGGAACATTTAAAAGAAAAAAGTATGTCTCGAGCACAAATTGTTTTTGAATAAATTAAGTTCAAAATTAAGTTAAAATTTCAGAATTTTCGACATTTTGACTTGACTTTGAACTTAGTTTGTGCAAAAACTATTTGTGTTAGAGACATACGTTTTTCTTTCAAATCTTCCCCCAACCCTTCTCTACATCTCCAGCAAGTTTAGTGATAACACCATGTTCAGGGGCTTTGCAATTAACTCGAAATCGTCGAATTTCTGAAAAATAATTTGACCATCTCTACTTTTCTGCTAGTACACCCCCTCCCCAACAATTCCCGAAAGGAGGCCCCAGGCAACAATACTGCATAGGGCCCCCTAAATGCTAGAAACGCCCAGGGTTATTTTATGGGATATGTAGAGCATCAGTTTTGTCTTGTGTGAGCTCTTTTCACTGTGTTTTTGACTTCTTTATTCCTTATACTGTAGACTATGGGGTTAAGCATCGGCGTCACAGCTGTATACAGAATGGGCACTGTTTTGTCTGTTTTTGGAGAGATGTTGGAACGGGGTCTCAAATACATAAACATAAGAGTCCCATAGTAAAGAGTCACCACTGTCAGGTGGGAACCGCATGTGGAGAAGGCTTTATGTCTTCCTTGTGAGGAACGGATCTTCAAGATGTTGGAAATGATGTGGACATATGAAGTGAAAGTCAAGCAGAATGAACTTAAACCGATGCTCCCCGCTGAGATGTACATGCCGATCTCATGCCACATAGTATCTCCGCAGGCAATTCGAAGGAACGCTGGAACTTCACAGAAGAAGTGATTGACATGATTGGACTTGCAGTATGGGAGTTGGAAAGTGAGGGCTACATGGACGGTTGAGTTCATGAAGGACAAACCCCAAGCACCAGCTGCTAAACTACAACAAAGTCTATTGTTCATGATGGTCCTGTAGTGCAATGGTCTACAGATGGCGGCAAACCTGTCAAATGCCATTACAGCTAGAAGGAAACACTCCGTTGCTCCTAAACCCAAATGGAAAAACATTTGCAGTGCACATCCCAACAAGGAGATACTCTTGTCGTTGACCAGAGTGTTTCTTAGAATTTTAGGAACTACGGTGGATGAAAAACTAATGTCAATAATGGAGAGATTGATAAGAAAGAAGTACATGGGGGTCTGTAGCCGGGGATTGATCCTCACCACAATGATAAGTAGAAGGTTTCCTGACCATGTGATTATATACATCAAAAAGAACAGGAGGAAACAAATTGTCTGGAGATATGGGCCATTAGGTAGACCAAGGAGGATGAACCTTTCTGGGACGGTTTTGTTCATTTCTTCCATAAAATTCTAAAAGAAGAAGAAAGTTTAATGATTTCAATTTATTTTTAGTTTTATATCTGTTAACTCGGATAACGTTGACTATCTGCAGAAGGACCTATCAATGGGTCAATGCCAAGTAAAGAGTCACTGCACGAAGCTTGTAGGGATCTGAGCAACCTGGTCAAGAACCAAATTATGAAGGCTTGGTGGGGTAGGTCAAAGTATGTACAAACGGCACTTCCAAACATAGATAATTGGTAAATCAGCGGTAGGTTCATCGCTCGGGTTGTCCAACACATTAGAGGGATGCTGTCCCAGAAAGGGCAGATATTTTACCCTGAGCTTCTAAAAAAATACTTTAAGACCAATTCGATGTAAACATCATTAGGTTTTCCAGGTGAAGGTACTATTGTTAGGTTGGGAATCAGCCGATGACAAGAGGTGGCTTAACATGAACAGACTTTAATACAAACGATTCCCAAGGGGGTCTCAGTGATAAACAATACAACTTGTAAAGTACAACAGACAATCAAGAACGTAATGTAAAGGGGCACCCAGTAAGTTTTAGGGTATCGGCACTGTATGGGCCGAACTATGGGGATGAGGCCTGGGCAGGAAGTAGGGCCAGCACCAACCAGTACTTGCTTGTGCAACGGGAAGACACGTCTGGAAAGCAGGAGTGTAGTCCCACAGGTATGCCTAACGATGAGCAAGAGTACTCCACTAGTTGGGGGTGGCATGCCACCCCACTGGAACCCGCCACCCGTCACTGGTGGAGGAGATGCAAATTCCTCACAACTTAGCAATGTAATGAGGGAGGCCAGTGCTGGACTTGTAAGTGCACCAGCGGCCCTAGGTTCGTTTAAGGAAGATCCCTTGCCTGGTATTGCTTCACACCAATCACAAAGAAACGGAGTCAGGCAGCTGATAAGGGATATTTACAGTCTTAACTATAGGGAATATGTACAGTCCAAACACCAAACCCAAGCCTGGAAATGGGGCACAATCTTGAGGACCTACTGTTACAAACACATCTATCAGCTGCAGGGTGACTGATGGCTTTCAGGTCCCAGTGGGAGTGGGTGAGGATCACAGTTCAATGTCAGGGAAAGTAGGGGGCGGTCCAGTGAAGGGGGAGAAGGGAGGAATCCTGCGTCTGCCTATCTTAGCACCTACCGGTATAGAATGTCCATCTGCTCGGGGCACTACGGAGGGAAGGCAGGCCTTGGTCCAGGAGGCACAACCCTTTCACGGGCCACGGATGAAGGGTGAGACACGCTGGCTGGATACAGGTTGCTTAAGGAGCTAACCCAACTCTGACTAAGGAGTGCCTAAGAAGGTATATTTATACCCTCTGCTTGGAGGCGGGCAGTAGCTTGTTTCCAGGCAGATATGAAAAGCTACAATGTAAGGCCAAGAAAAGAGAGGGGAATTGAGGAGCCATCACTCATCCCTGCACCTGCTACAGAGGAATGCAGAGACAGTTACAGTTATACCCACATTTACAAAGCAAGTTAATCATGTCATGGCAGGATCACAAATATACCGTTTTATGTGTATCCCACTATACTACAGCTATCCAATGCGTGCTCTTAAGCACCTCGTCTCCCCGCACGCCAGACCAGAGGAAAGTAGCGAGACTTGGAGTGGCCCAGTTATTCCAATTCAGAATCTTCCCTGCTGAGCACTCGTCCGGGGACAGGGGAGCCTCCCTTATATGCATTATGCCCCCAGGAATCATAGTCTAGTAACTTAAAGGTGACTACACCCTGATCCTGCAAATGCACCACACTACACTATTATTCCCATATAATACGAGGACATATCAGACAACTGTGTACCTCAGACCTTGTGACAACAGTTTGTTGAAGGTCTTCCTCCTTTTCCAACATGACTGAGCTCAAAGCAAGACATGTTTTGATAACTTTAATGTGCAGGAACTTGGGTTACCTCTAAAAAGCCCTGCTACCAACCTTACTAAATACCTTTAGGATACTTTTCTTTAGAAAGACAGATTCAAATCTAGATCTTGTACACCCCTCAGGATTGCAGGCAGTCTCTGAGTATCAGACAGCATGGCTTGGATATGCCTCCCCACTGGTTCCATTTTGGGTGAACTCTTGTTTGGCCAAACAGCATCCCCAGTGTCCCCAGTGTCCACAGTAGTCCAAGCGCCCAACTGCCTTGCCACAGGCTGGGACATAATCAGTCTTAGTTTCCTGCAGCTACAGCAAATTCACCAGCCAATTGTTTACCAGTCCTACAGTGCCAGATGGCACAATGTGATTGGGCAATCTGTCCATTTAATGAGGACCTGCCATGCACATCATTGCCCTTTATAGCCTCTGTATAGCAGTGTGGTTGGGTGTGCTCCTGTGTTTGGTTTACCTGTCCTTCTGCAAGTGTCTTTGGTTTCAACAGTGACCTGGCCTGATTGCTGACATTGCTTGAACCCTATCATAGAAAAAAAGTGTTAAGAGTAAAGGTTCTACGCCAGCATCGCCCTAAAAGAGGGTGGCCACCCCTCATTTAGGGTGATGCTGGTGCAGAATCTTAACTCCTTTATTCTATGATGATGTATATTGTGATGTAGTGCTATAATAAAAGTGATATAGATGTTTTTAATAATAAGTAGTTTAATAGAATATTTGAACCTGAACCCTGCTTGCCCTGAGCTTGGATTGTCCCTGACCACGTCTGCTGTGCTATCCATCTGTACCGTACTTTATTAAGAAAGATAATGGGTAATTGCACACAACCTTCAGCAGTGATTACACAGCTATAGTGATAGCAGTGGCCAGAAAGGCCCTCAGTTGGTGTATGGGGCCTGAGCAAGGATCACAGAGTAAAATGGAGTCAGTATGAGGGATGGGTGTTTAAGTTGTGTGTAGGTGTGCAGCTCTCAAAATGGAGGAGTGTGGTCCCCTGTAACAGACAAATGAGAACAAGGACAGAGGTGCACAACCTAGTACAACAAATGGTTAAATAATGTAGAATAGGATAAACAATAATAAACAAATTGAAACAAAACAACAGACAAGATACTCACATTGAGAGAGGGTTACAAAGGTGGATCTCTCAGGGCCATGTGTTTTCCAGGAGGACCTCACTTCCTGGTTGGGGATGAGATCACTTCCTGCTTACAGATACTGGGGGGCTCAATGGGAACTACTTACAGATACTGGGGAGGAACAATGGGACGCGTTTCGAGAAGATGCTCTTTTTCAACCATCATACTTTATTAAGCTGACCTTTGTGTATGACCCTTGGCTTGTTTTCTGGATGACACAATTAAGTTACCTGGATATCTGGTGTTGGTAGTGATTGTGTACGCAGGCACATACCCAGGCACATTACAATAAGCAATTTTTTAGAATATTTTTGTCTTACCTTAGTGTCTGTAAACCAGGAGATGGGGTGATATTTTAGAATGCATTTCCAGTTGGAAAACAAACAAACTATTCAACGGTTGGCTCAGATTCGACTTTATTCCTATTCCATGGACAGGCACACAACCCTTCTGTTGATGGTGATGGTTGAGGGTGATAGCCTGTAATATTTGGCCATAGAACAAGAAGCCGGTAAATGTTCTTCTTTATATAACAATGTTCTGCTCCCTCAGCTTGAGTCATTTCCCAGATGAATGGTTTCATGTCCGTAGTGACTATTCATCTACTATCTTCTCTTCTTGTTAAGTTTACTGTAGTATTTATATTCTCTAGTGTGATCATTTGTTTTATTCACCGTAATGTTGTTTTGATCATCACCGGCGTTATGCGGCTTTGGAGAACTTCTAGGAACTTTTTAGTTACAAAACTACAGCCAGAACTTGTAATATTTTACACAATTTAGGTGATGTTTTTTCAATCCTAGTGGGGTATAGGACCACTTGGAATTACAAAACAATCAAAAGAATGGGTACCCTCAAACCCTGGGATTTTCTAGGGAGCCGGAGAATAAAAAGATCTAATGCATTGTCAGATAAAAAGTAATTAGTTCATTTTATTTAAATATATATCGAACAAGACATATTGTGGGCTGGGAGAGTCTACACATAAAGACTCCCTGCACACATATACACATACATTAATCTAAGACAATAATACACGGTGATGACATTTAAAATGACATATAACTCAAACTCAACGCGTTTCGCCCTTTCAAGTGTCTCTGGGCTTCATCAGGAGTGTTTGAGGTAGGTTGAAATAAGATGCGGTGGACGGGTCTCCTCAGAGTGTTTAGAAGGTAGGAGAGGTCTATAAGGTAAGCAAGGGTATATTAGTGTCATGTTGTAACGAACTTCCACTGAAAAGGCAATCAGGTATTTCTCCATACTAGAGTCCCTATCCAGAGTGGACTCTCACTTTACACAGCTTAATAACTTAATTGGTTACCTCTTTGGTTTACTTAACAAAGTTTTTATCCATCACATTTTTTGTTGTTTGTTTGGGGGTATACATGAATTATAAAGTATATATATATCATGAGGTATACAATATAAACATAAACAAGTGCATACATTTATCTATAGTCATGTGATAAAGATAAAAATAAAAAACAATTACCTTCTACAAGAAGTCTGTTTATTTTTCGTGTCCCAAAGTACCTCACCAAACCAAAAGGTGGTTCACCTTTTTATATTCTCTAGTGTGATCATTTGTTTTATTCACCGTAATGTTGTTTTGATCATCACCGGCGTTATGCGGCTTTGGAGGACTTCTAGGAACTTTTTAGTTACAAAACTACAGCCAGAACTTGTAATATTTTACCTTCTGTGTATGAATATAGACATCACCTTCCAGAATCACGGCCACTAACTATAAGTTCTCCCTGTCCTTGTCCCATACACACTTCTTTGTGCTTATTGAAGCCCCTAATACAAACCTATGTAGATAAGCTTTCACCATTGTCAAACATTATATATCTTATGTGTTACTGCATTTAACCCCTTACTACTCATGGTCACTGCCAGAGCTCAAGGGAACATCAGGCAAGTATATTTTTGGGGGATTGTGGAGCACTTGTTCACCATTGTGTCGGTGTGACGAATAATTGGCATATATTAGCGGCCAGCTTAGCATTGATCTAAATTTTTTGGTTCTTTCAAGACAATCACAATTATTAACGCTTCTTACAAAGAAAGAAACACAATGAAATGTCAACAGTGCCTATATGTGTCCATCTGTGTATATAAACAGTGTAGGGTCATAAAATACTCCTTTAAAATTTCTAGATACAACAAGGAGATCTCATCACCCTTCTCATAAATCCACTACCATGACAACATAGCAGAGGTGGGAGGGGAAGCTAGGACCTGTGGTCACACAGAGAACAAGAGATATTGACCATTCATTAACCTCTTCAATTAATAATAATAGCAATGACCAATAAACTCATACTTCTGTAAATAGTAGATACTGGCAAATCTCAGAGATGGTTCTCCATAGGAATATGGATATGGGGCAACCAGAATGAAGCTTCTAGCTTAGTCCAAAACCGAGATATTAAGTTCTCAGGTTTAGAATAGAGGAGGGGAGAGTCCTGATGATAAAGATGTACACTGATTCATGGTCACATTTATTTCCCGGAAGATATGAATACTCAGCATGTTTATGTGACTGTGCTGTCTTCTCCCCGTCCCTTGTAGTGAGGGGGCTAACTTATTTAGGTGAGAGGTTGGTCAGCTCTGGTAAACACTCCTCCCTTTGAGAAGAAGGCGGTTAAAATCATTCTTTTTCTTTTCATTGTCCTGAAACCTTGGGCCTTCAACTATGATCCTTCATTTCTATGTTTTAAACTTTGCTGACCTCATACCTGCAATCCAGCCTGGACCGCTGACCTACAATTTTTTAAAACATTTTGGACTGATTAGCAGTAGTGATGGACCGAACTGTTCGCCGGCGAACTATCCGCGGCAAACATCGCATGTTCGC
>CM070043.1:46812304-46822523 GCA_036250615.1 Ptychadena robeensis | reverse complement strand
GAAGGTGTGAATATGGACCCTAGCGAAGCATTGCCAGAGCGCTAACCATTAAACCACCATGTCAACCCAATGGAACCGAAATCCAGCACAGACTCCAACGCCTTGTCCATATTATTGCCCAATGTTTAATGGAATATGAAGCAAGTTAATATAATCAGGTGTCCGAATACTTTTCTCTAATGTTGGTTAGTATTTCCAAATACTAATCTAATGTTTCTACAAAAGGGATCAAGTAATTTTCTTTACGTTGACCAATGACTTCCTTATACACTATGCTATATGTATTTGCAGTATCGATATCGAGTATTTTTGGGGAAATCCCTTCAATTTATAAATAATAATAGAAATGTTGTATTTCAAATTCGCCTTCTCCATCACAGGTCGTTATTTCTGGCTCTTCTTGTAACAGTGTCTTTGACTTCTTTATTCCTCATACTATAGATGACGGGGTTCATCATTGGCGTCACGGCCGTATACAGGACAGATAGAATCTTGTCTATCTCCGCTGAGTAGTTGGACGGGGGTTTCAGATACACAAAAATGACGGTCCCATAATAGAGAGCCACCACGGTCAGGTGAGACGCGCATGTGGAGAACGCTTTGTGTCTTCCATGGGTGGAACGGATCTTCAAGATGGCGGAGATGATGTGGATGTAGGAGATTAGAGTCAAGCAAAAGGAACACAATCCAACTATACCCGCCGCAACGTACATCACTATCTCATTGAGCCAAGGGTCTCGGCAGGACAGTCGAAACAGAGGAGGCATCTCACAGAAGAAGTGGTTGACATGGTGGGACTTGCAGAAGGGGAGATGGAAGGTGAGGGTGACATGTAGCGCAGAATTTAAGAAGCAAACACTCCACGTCCCGGCACATAGACTGACACACAACGTCTTACTCATGATGGATGTGTACTGCAATGGTCTACAGATGGCCGCAAACCTGTCATACGCCATGACGGCCAAAAAAAAGCACTCTGCTGACCCAAAAGCTAGGATGAAGTACATCTGCAATGCACATTCCAAAAAGGAGATACTCTTATCTCCGGCCAAAGTGATCATCAGAATTTTGGGAACAGCAGAGGAGGAGAAACAAATGTCAATGATCGAGAGGTTACTCAGGAAGAAGTACATGGGGGTCTGGAGCTTTGGGTTGATCCTCACCACTATGATCAGTAGAAGGTTTCCTGACAAGGTGATCATGTACATAATGGGGAGCACAAGGAGACAGGTGACCTTGAGGTAGAAGATGTTAGATAGACCAAGGAGGGTGAACCTCTCTGGAGATGTTTGGTTGAGTTCTTCCATAAAATTCAGATGATATCTGTGAGGACACAACTTAGTTTTAGTTGGATTTGAAAACTAAGGTAGAACTTAGTTATAACAAAAACATTTTAACTTCCCTAGAGCCCCCCATACACCTTAAGATCGATCCATACAATCTACATTAGATCTACCAACAACTGTGTAGTATAGTGACCTCCCTGATAGAATACATAATGATTGGAAGGTACATATCACTGCTATGTAGTGCCGGATCCTCCCTGATAGAATACATAGTGATTGGAAGGTATATATCACTGCTATGTAGTGCCGGGACCTCCCTGATAGAATACATAGTGATTGGAAGGCATATATCACTGCTATGTAGTGCCGGGTCCTCCCTGATAGAATACATAGTGATTGGAAGGTATATATCACTGCTATGTAGTGCTGGGTCCTCCCTGATAGAATACATAGTGATTGGAAGGATTAGAAAGCTCCTCATATTACATGGTTTTGGTAGAAGAAAAGTTGATTGTACAGAACTTGTATGGAAAGATTGTAAGGTGTATGGGGGGCTTTAGACTGTGTAATTGACACAAGAATAAAAGTGGCAACCGTGGAACTGTTGGGTGGCATGTCCCCTGTTTGTGCACCTATTTTACTGTCCTTCGGGGGAAATAGGCATTAAATGTAGAATAAGAGGCCATCCTTTTACTTTTCTTTGGTTTAGGTGACTAATTTTCATCACGGATATTATATCGTCCAAACTTATTTTTGAATTCAGTGCGGTCCCTGGCAGGTCCCTGGCCATACCTGTCAAGTTTGGTCATAAAAAAAATGGGCGATGTATAGGAAGTGACATCAATGACGTCACTTCCGGTATATGGCTCGTGGTTCTTCCGCGTTCCACGTACAGGAAGTGATGTCATTGATGTCACTTCCCGCGTCCGCCAGCCTTTTAGCTGATCTAGCAGGGAGAGGGCGTTACTCTCCCTGCTTATGTCCCACCCCGCTTGTGCTGATAATGTGCGGGGTGGGACATTAGCCACATAAAAACGTGACTTTCACGGCCAAAACGGGAGGCTTGACAGGTCTGTCCCTGGCAGGGTAAGCGCACTCGCTGCCTCCAATGCCTACCTAATTTTCCCTGTTAGTCTGGGAGAAGTCACCTCTCTGCTTTGCTCTTCTCTTTCCACCACTTGCCCACTTGGCCCATACCCGCTGATCTACTAAAGACCCATTCTACCACCCTTGCTCCGACACTGACTGAACTATTCAACCTCCCCCTCTCCTCTGGTATCTTCCCATCATCCTTCAAACATGCCATAGTCCTCCCCATACTGAAGAAGTCATCGCCTGACCCCTCTCTTCCCTCCAACTACTGACCGATCTCTCTTCTTCAATTTTCCTCTAAACTGCTTTAACACCTTGTTTACAATAGACTCACTGACTATCTGATTGTGAATTCACCCCCTCCAATCTGGCTTTCAATTTTGTCCATCACTAAGGTTGCCAATGCCTTTCTCACTGCCAATGCAATTTCTACCTGCTTCTTCTGTTGGATCTCTCCTCTGCTTTTGACACTGTAGATCACCCTCTTCTTCTACAGACCCTGCACTCTATTGGTATTCAGGACTCTGCACTTTCCTGGTTCTCCTCCTACCTGACAGACTGCTTTTTCCAAACTCCTTTCAATTGCTCCTCTTCTTCTCCTACCCTGTTGGCGTCCCACAAGGCTCTGTCCTTGGCCCGGTCCTATTCTCACCTTACACCTCCTCCCTTGGCAAATTCATCTCATCCTATGGTCTGCAATACCATTTATAAGCTAAAGACACACAAATCTATGTACCCACCCCGGCCTTTACTCTCTCTGTCCCAGACAATATCTCTCAGTGCCTCCTCTTCATGGACGGCTGACAGATTCCTTAACCTGAGTAAACCAAAACCATTTTCTTCCCCCATCACCTACCAAGCCTCCTCCCAACATCTCACTTACACTAAATAACACCGTCATCTCCCCTATTTCACAATTTCACTGCTTGGTGTCACCTTTGACTCTGCTCTCTCCTTCTCCTACTCCCCACATACAGAACATTGCTAGATTCTGCTAGATTCATTGCTAGACCACCAAACTCCTGGTACACGCTCTCATCATTTCTTGTCTGGGCTACTGCAGCATCATCTCTGCAGCGTCACCTCTTCAGCCCATCATGAATGGCGCTGCCAGACTGATTTACTCCTCTAGCCGCTCCTCATCTACTGCTCCTCTCTGCAAATCTCTACACTGGCTTCCAACTGTCCAGAGAATTACATTCTGTGCCTTGCTTTTATATCACTTTACATCTCCTGTCCTCCTTACATCTCCAACCTGGTACATAAATATACCCCTAACTGTTCCCCACAGTCCGCCTTACAACATCTCCAACCTCGACATAAATATACCCCTTACTAGTTCCCCCAACCTCCTCTCCTCCTTACATATCCCCCCTGTACATAAATATCCCCCTACTGTCCCCCCACACCTCCTGTCCTCCTAATAACATTTTCAAACCTGTACATAAATATAACCCCTAACTGTCCCCCACACCTCCTGTCCTCCTCATTCCACCGGTCACAAATACACCGCCTAACGTCCCCCCCCCCCACACCTCCTGTCCTCGCTATACAATCTCCAACCGGTAACATCAAATATACGCCCTTATGTCCCCCCACACCTCCCTCGTCCCTCTTGACATCTCCAACGCTGGTACATAAATATCACCCCAAACCCCTGGCCCCCCCCCAACCCCCCCCAACCTCACTGGTGCCTCCTTCCATCTCCAACCTGGTACCAAGTAATATCCCCTAATGTCCCCCACACTTCTGTCTTCCTTACCACTCCAACTGGTCATAAATACAACCCCCTGCAACTGTCCCCCACACCGCCTCCTGTCCTCCTTTCATCTCCAACCTGTACATAATTACCCTAACTGTCCCACACCTCCTCCTGTTCCTCCATAACATCTCCCACTCTCCAACCTGGTACAACAATTACACCCCTAACTGTCCCACCCCCCACCCATCCTGTCCTCCTACATCTCCACCTGGTACTAAATATACCCCTTACTGTCCCCCTGTCCCCCCACACCTCCTGGTCCCTCCCTTACTCTCCAACCTGTTCTCATAATATAATACCCCAAACTGCCCCCCCACCCTCCTGTCCTCCTTACAGTCTCCTAACCGCTTGGGTAACAGTAAATATACCGCCAAACTGTCCCCCACACCTTCTGTCTTCTTACACTCCACCTGGTACTAAATCCCCCTAATTCCCCCAAACCTCCTGCCTCCTGTTCATTCATCTCCAACCTGTATAAATAACCCCTAACTGTCCCCCCACACCTCCTGTCCTCCCTAAACATCTCCTACCTGGTACATAAATATACCACTGTCCCCACACCCTCCTGTCCTTACATCTCTACCGGTACAATAAATATAACCCCTAACTGCTCCCCTACACCTCCTCTCTCCTACTCTCCAACCTGGACAACAATATACCCCTAACTGCCACCCCACACCTCCTGTTCTCCTACATTTCATCTGGTACATAAATATAAACGCTAACTAACTGCCCCCCCCCCACCTCCTTTTCCTCCGTACATTCTCCACCTGGTACATATATACCCCCATACCTCCCCACCTCCTTGTTCCTCCTTACATTTTTCAACCTTGTACATTAATACAACACCACTAACTGTGCCCCCACACCCTCCTGTCCTCCCTTCCATCTCCTACCTGGTACATCAATATACCCCCTAACTGTCCCCCACACCTCCCTGTCCTTAAACATCTCCAACCTGGTACATAAATAATACCCTAACTGCCGCCCCTACACCGTCCTCTCCTCCTTATCTCCAACCTGGTACACAAATATAACCCTACTGCCACCACCCCTCCTGTTCTCTTACATTTCAATTGTTACATAAATATAAGCTCCTGCTCCCCCCAACACCTCCTTTCCTCCGTACCTCCTCCAACCTGGTACATAAGTATACCCGCAATACGCTCCCCCACAACGTCTTGTCCTCCTTACCTTTTCAACCTGGTACATTAATACACCACTAACTGTCCCCCCACAGGACCTCCTGTCCCTCCTTTGCTCCCACCTGGTACATAAATATAACCCCTAAGACTGTCCCCCCCATCTCTGCCCTCCTACATCCTAACTGGTACAAATATACCCCTATCTGTCCCCCCACCCTCCTTCCTCTTACTCTCCACCGTGGCACAATAAATATACCCCTAACGTGCCCCCCCCACATCTGCGGTCTTTCCCTTACATCTCCCCCTGGTACAGAACTGCCCCCTCCCTCCCTCCATCGACCGAAAAAAATGAACATCCCCACTTCATACATGATGACATGCAACTGCTTCAAGCCTTCTCTAGGGGCCGCTCCTACTCTCTGGAACTCTCTTCCCCCTCCCCTACAGCAGTATCCCACTTTCAAAAATGCCCTGAAACATCACCTCTTAGCTCTTGCCTCCACCCACCTCTTATTCCTAACATCACACAACCAGTCCCATTCCCCTACCTAGTGTGTATTCTCTGTTCCCCAACCTATTGATTGTAAGCCCGACCGGCAGGGTCCTCAAACTCCTCCTGTGTCATAAACCTGTACCTGTGGTGTTATCTTGTGTGGTATATCAACTCAATTTTTATGTATATGTTGGCGCGCTATATTAAGTTAATAGTAATAAACATTTTTACAATTAAAATATTTTTAAAAAATCAGCCCACACAGTTTCAACATCAACATTAGGTATTTTCACCCATGACCCTTACATGACTATCAGTGGATGGTCACCATCATGTTTGTCCATATCTCTTTAGCTGATGATTACCAATGACTGACATTTTTGTTAAGAATGGAATATTTGCTGTGGCCACAAAAAAAAAAATTGCTTGCCTAATACGAGTACATTGAACTCCTCTATTTGCTGCATTCCTCCTCACCCAAGATGAAACATTTATATATATTCTGATATTGAAAATACCATTGATTTGTTCCTTACCTTGTTTAAGCAGTAATACTCAACTGTACAGTTTATAATAAGTCACAAATCGAATACTCACAACATCGTTCCGCCATTCAAGAATGGAGACACACCGGAGTTTATTTGAATCAGCATTGAAGATGCTTCCATATCCTGGAGTTGGTCCCTCGGCCCTGAGACTGAACGTATTTTATTTACTTGTACCATCTCCCAGTTGGATGGCTTTGGGTCTTTTGTTGTATTTGTCCTAATTGATGCTCTTAGTGTGAGTTTCAAAATTTAAACCTAAACTTTTCATGTGCAAACTACTGTATTTCTGTCTCAAATGAGAGTTTTCATTCGAAAATGCATGTGTAAAACTTTCTAGTTCTGACCAACAATTGATACCTGTACAGCTGTTTTATATACAAAAGCTTGGTTAATTGGGGGAGGTATTGGAAAACTACTTGATTTCTGCCCACCCCAGTGTTGCCCACTAGGGATGGTCGAAAAATTTGCAGTGCGAATTTTTAAGTAGAAATTTCAACTTTTTTCTCTTTTCGCCGAAAACGATCGCATAGTCTAATTTTGATGGGGTCTTTCGATATCAGCCCTGATATTTCGACTGAAATGGAAATTCAACTTTAAAAAATAACTTTGCTTTTGATTGGTGCCGTGCCAGCTATTTCGCGTGCGAGGTAATCTCCAATTTAAAATGTTCCGCATGCGGGGTGGATGGAAAATTCGCATTGTCGCAAATTCACATGGTGCTAGCGAACTTTGTCAGCTTATTGCAAAGCCCCCTGAAAATGGTATCCTCACAAAAATTCTTGAGTTGTAGAGAGGGTTGGGGACATTGCTGAGATGTAGAGAAGGGTTGGGGACATTGCTGGAGGTGTATATAAGGGTGGGGGACATTGCTGGGTTGTGAAAAGTGTTTGGGGGCATTGCTGGAGTTGTAGAGAAGGGTTGGGGGACATTGCTGAGTGTAGATAGGTGGGGGGACATTGCTGGAGATGCAGAGACGGTTGGGGGGTATTTGCTGGAGATGTAGAGACGGGTTATGGGGGACAATTTCTGGAGATATGTAGATACGTGTTGGGGCAGAATTGCTGGAGATGTAATAGAAGGGTTGGGGGACAATTGCTGAGATGTAGAGAAGGTTTGGGTGACATTATCTGGAGATGTAGAGAAGGTTGGGGGACATTGCTGGAGATGTAGATGGTTGGGGAATTGCTGGGATGTAGAGAAGGGTTGGGGACATTGCTGGAGATGTAGATAAGGGTATGGTGGGACATTTGCTGGAATGTAGAGAAGGGTTGTGGGGGCATTGCTGGAAGATAGTAGAGAGGGTTTGTGGGGACATTGCTGGAGATGTAGAGAAGGTTGGGGGGCCATTGCTGGGATGTCGAGAGGGTTGGGGGCATTGCTGGATATGTAGAGAAGGGTTGGGGGGACATGTGCTGGAGTATGTAGAGAGTTGGCGGACATTGCGGAGTTTGTAGAGAAGGGTTGGGGAAACTTAAACAAGTTTTGCTCTACATGTCAAGTTTGTGCATAAATTGGGTTTAAATAAATCTCAGCTCTGATGTAAAGCTCGCACTATGTACACTGATTCTTCATTTACTCATACAGCAAATCGAAATTTTCCCCTTATGTGAATTTTTGACCTAATCGAATTTTAGGCTTTTGCATTTTTTGAGTAGTTTTATGCGAATTTTCGACTTCGACTAGAAAAAAGTAGAAATTTCGCAGTTGAATCGAAATTCGATTGGGAAACTCGAAATTTAAGAAGAATCGAATTTTATTTATAATTTCGACCATCTCTATTGCCCACTTCTTAGTGCTGTAACACAGTGACCCTGATATCACATGTGTCACTGGGCATTGTGCTGGATGGAAGATATTTGGGACCCCGGTATCTCAGATTCTGAGGTGAGACCAGCAATATCTTTTTTTTGCAGGGAACTTTTCATGTTCCTCTGCTGGTATTTTTTAAGTTCTGTTCTGGGGCTGGTTTTACTGGGAATCTGCAAGAGCAGGGTGGGGCAGATTCCCAGTTCCTGGTCCAGTATTTCCGGAGGCTCAGGAAGCCATTAGAGCACCTGGTGCTCAGTATCAAGGGCTGATGTGTGCGAGAGACAGTCTCTGCTCTGGAAAGGAAAGGATTATGATTGTGCAGCAGCCAGCAGGCCGTGGAACTAAGTTGTGGGATTTTCTGTGGCTTTACCTGTTTGGATTGCCATTTTCCCTCTGCAAGGGTGAGTTTTGTTTTCATTTGCCAATAAACACGGGCAGGAGCCCTGAAGGAAAGGACTGTCTGTGTGGAGTCGCCTCATTGGGAGCACCATTTGTAGCTGAACCCCCACAGTGCATATAGATGAAGGTCCATCGGTAGGACCACTGTTCTATGGAAGCGTCTGGGCATATTGGTGACCTGACCCTTCTCTTCTAGAGTTAAACAATACATAGGGGGGCAGGAGGAAAAAAATACTCTCTTAAGCCAGCCATAGACGTGCCGATTCCCAGCCATAGTTGCAGACGATCGACCAGCATGCGCGCTCATGCCGAATGCATGGTGGTCGTTTCAGCCCAAAAAGCCGGCAGGTCCGATCGAACGGCGATCCATCATGCCAGTACTTTTTGTGGCCGATCCTATTGTAGGCAGTTACTGTGGATGTGGAGTCTCCTCCCCCTCCAAGTAAATCTGCCGGGAATCTCCTGTGTTGGTGAAGCACACAGGATTCCCGTCAGTTCTATAGCCGATTCCTCACAGTGTGGTGACGTCACCAGGCTGTAATGAGTCTGCTACAAGCCGGCCATGGATTGAAGTGTCTAAGGCCTGCTTTATACCCACTTTGGGTGCTCGATCCCCGGACAATACTTTGGATGGGGACCGAGGGTCAGGAACAGGGACTTACCAACATGTTGGTTCCCTGTTCTAAAAACATTTTCTTGGATCGGGATCGATCTCCAGATGGGCAGCGTTCTATTCACCAAATGATCATGGTTTGCAAATCGATGTATGGACAACTTTACTCTTCTTCCCCCCACCCTTCTATGTTAGTGGTTAACACAAAGGTATACCGTATTTTTAGGACTATAAGATGCAATTTTTAACCCCTAATATCGGGGGGGGGGGGGGTGCCTATGTCTTATGGTCCGAATGAGCAAGGAGATTAGCTGGGGAGCTTTCAAATGAGAGATAGGGCCACCTCCAGTGATCTCTTTGGCAGAGCCTGGGTCACCTACACCCTGAGCCTGAAGACCCACTAACACCAAACTAAAGCATTGCTTCGGCTGAGGAACTGCTGCTACCAGCCATATTTTAGATTTGGAGGTCCAACCAGCACCAGATTCCCCTCTTAGACCGAGGACGTCTTCTCCCTTAACAGAGGTCTTGCTAGCGCCCATCACTAATGAAAGCCCAGCAGTGGAGGAGCTACCTGCAGCAGCCTGTCTGTACATGTTCGGTCTGGATCAAATCGCGCCTACTACACCAGTGAGCCAAGTCCGTGGGGTGGAACCCTAGGCCAATGCAGAGACCCTGAATGTCATATTACCTTTCTGGCAAAAGGGACAAGTTGAAGCTCCCCCATTTGACCCGCCTCCAGCAACGGTTTGATGGGTATCTCATGCTGGTGTTTAGGTATGAGTTCCGCAAGGATCTGTCTGACTACCTGCAGTACCTGTTCTTACTATTTTGCTTCTGTTTATAAATGAGTGTGTTTACTGTGGTGTCAGTTAATTGGATTTAAATCATACTGTTGCCTCTACTAGAACTAGCCTCCTAACCACCCACCTGACCTGTGAGCATGTTCCCCTGATGGTTCTCTTTTTATCGCTATACTTACCAGCAGGGGCGGTCCTGGGCACCCCTTCTGACAACCGCCCCCCTCAGTCCATAACAGCAAAGTCTTGTCTCACCCCCCCCCCCCCCCCCC
>CM070043.1:46788102-46812215 GCA_036250615.1 Ptychadena robeensis | reverse complement strand
GGGGGGGGGGGGGGGGGGGTTGACGGTGGAGTTGCTCATAAGCTCCCCTGCAAACATCTCCACTCCCAGGGAGAGAAAAGGGTGTGTGTCTCTACTCTCTCCCTATGCGAGTGCTCGGATAGGGGAGAAGACATCTTGGCATCGGAAAAACATATCTGATGCCCACATGCCGCCCCCGACATGATGCTGCCCAGGTTGCCCATGCCTAAAACTGCTTACCAGAGTCCCCATCCAAAGTATATTTTGGGAATCCATGTGGGAGTGGCACACATATCGATTACCGTACATTTGGTGGAAGACTGAAAGCAGTCTTTGTCATTGGCGAGTGGCAAGTGAGGATGGTAATACAGGCAAGCAGAGATTCCCCTATTGAGTGATTGAACCCTGCTATGTTTATAACCGATCAAGATTTATGAACATGCATAGTATATATAACTCCTGATGAAGCGAAACGCGTTGAGTATATCTTATATACGTTCCTGAAGTTTATGTGATACATTTTTGATGATGAAGATTTTTTTTCGTCTTCCTTTTGGACTTTTTGACAATCTTGGAATAAATTCTTTTTATGCAACCCTTTGTTTGAATGCCTTAAAAATCCCCAAGCTGCCGAAGTGCCTGCACCAGTAGGACACGGCAGAACTAGATTTGATTTGTTTTTGGTGTGAGTAAAGTTGGGATGTGGCATCATCTTTGGGATTATCAAGAGTGAAGTCTAGTTGTGTCCAATACTTACCTCCATTTAATGTTTGTACAATTGGGACCGGATGATGTTCTTCAAGTTGACATCTGACTTGTTTATACACTTGTACCATATGTATTTGCAGTATCTATACTGCGTATATCATTTTTTGGGGGGGAATCCCCTTTATTTATATAACAATATAATACATTTTGTATTTGTAAATAGTCATTAAGTCACAAGTCGTTATTTCTGGCTCTTCTTTTAACGGTGTCTTTGACTTCTTTATTCCTCATACTATAGATGACGGGGTTCATCATTGGCGTCACGGCCGTATACAGGACAGATAGAATCTTGTCTATCTCTGCTGAGTAGTTGGACGGGGGTTTCAGATACACAAAAATGACGGTCCCATAATAGAGAGCCACCACGGTCAGATGAGAAGCACATGTGGAAAACGCTTTGTGTCTTCCTGGGGTGGAACGGATCTTCAAGATGGCGGAGATGATGTGAATGTAGGAGATTAGAGTCAAGCAAAAGGAACACAACCCAACTATACCTGCCGCAACGTACATCACTATCTCATTGAGCCAAGTGTCTCGGCAGGACAGTCGAAAGAGAGGAGGCATCTCACAGAAGAAGTGGTTGACATGGTGAGACTTGCAGAAGGGGAGATGGAAGGTGAGGGTGACATGTAACACAGAATTTAAGAAGCAAACACTCCACGTCCCGGCACATAGACTGACACACAACGTCTTACTCATGATGGTGTTGTAGTGCAAAGGTCTACAGATGGCCGCGAACCTATCATACGCCATGACGGCCAATATAAAACACTCTGCTGACCCAAAAGTCAGACTAAAGTACATCTGTAACGCACAACCCAACAGGGAAATACTCTTATCTCCGGCCAAAGTGTTTATCAATGTTTTGGGAACAACAGAGGATGTGAAACAGATGTCAATAACAGAGAGGTTACTCAGGAAGAAGTACATGGGGGTCTGGAGCTTTGGGTTGATCCTCACCACTATGATCAGTAGAAGGTTTCCTGACAAGGTGATGATGTACATAATGGGGAACACAAGGAGACAGATGACCTGAAGGTAGAAGACGTTAGATAGACCAAGGAGGGTGAACCTCTCTGGAGATGTTTGGTTGAGTTCCTCCATAAAATTCAGGTTAGATCTGGCAGGACACAACTTACTTTTAGTTTCCTAAATGATATTATTATTATTTTATAGATGGTAGAACCCAAATATAACAATAACAAAAAAGACTTAAGGCTTGTTTCCACTATACGTTTCCACTATACGTACTCAACTACGTTCAGACATGCATTGGCGGAACGGCTCGGCGCAGTGAAGACACAGCATCTGCCAAGCAGGTAAGTCTATGTGCTCCATCGGGACCTCCCGCCAAGCAATACGCTTAGCAGAGGGGTCCCGACGTATTGTGGAAACATAGACTAAGACCATGTAATAACACAACGGAAGAAAAAAAATTCAGTTACCACAGAACCTATTTCCCTTACCTTGTCTGAGATAGGAGTTTGAAACATTCGGAAATCTTATTTTTAAGTTGCAATTTTGACCTTTTAAATTCTGCAGGATGATTTAGATTTTTTGGAAATGTCAACATAAGAGTATTCATTTTTATATTTAATAAAAAAAAATGTATATAAAAATAACATACCCCCACCCCCCACCCTTCGGAATGAGTATAGAGATCTCCCTGACCTCTTACCCAACCCAAAAGGGTCAAAAATGTCATTAACCTCTATGGTACGCCCATTGAAAATGGTGTAGTACGGGCAATCAAAGTGGAGTATACAGAGCTGGTTTTCCCCACCCTCCTTCCTCCCCTCTAAACATCACCAGGAAAACTGACACACATCTCCATAATGTGCTTTCCAAGAAGACCTCACTTCCTGGTTGGGGATGATATCACTTCCTGCTTACAGATGCTGGGGGGCTCAACAGGAACAATGGGACGCGTTTCGAGCGAAGACTCTTTTGCCAAAAGCACTCCCATGGAATCGGCGCAAGCTCGCTGAGGATAGGTAAGTAGGCCCAATCCCAGCTTGGGGTGAGTTTTTTTTCTAAACAAACTCTGCCCAAAGTAGGTTAGGGCAAACCATCAGGGAGGTTCAGTAAAAAAAAAAAAAAACCTCCGCGCTGGATGTACTACAGTTCCCGGGGCCGGACTAAGCACTACTACACTAAACACTACTGCACATGCCCAACAGGACAACTAGGATCTGTAGAACATTAGCACTGGAGACATTGAGAGACAATTTCCAGAATGGATTACAACGGAGACATTGTTACAACTGTGTAGGTAGGTCTGTTGAGGGCAGAATTTAATAAAAATATTTAAAAAGCGGGCTGTTTTATTTCCAGGACTTTCATGTAAGCCTTTAGGAATGGCCAAGAGGTCCAGGAGACCACTTTCACATATACAGTAAGTATTGGGACATCAACACAATTCTTACATTTGTGGCTCTATACGCCACCACAATGGATTTGGAATGAAACAAACACAATGTACTGTTACTGCAGACTGTCAGCTTTAATTTGAGGGGATTTACATCCAAATCAGGTGAACGGTGTAGGAATTACAACAGCTTGCATATATGCCTCCCACTTGTTAAGGGACCAGAAGTAATAGGACAGAATAATAATCATGAATCAAACTTCCCCTTTTTAATACTTGGTTGCAAATCCTTTGCAGTCAATTACAGCTTGAAGTCTGGAACGGATAAACATCAGCAGAGGCTGGGTTACTTCCCTGGTGATGCTCTGCCAGGCCTCTACTGCAACTGTCTTCAGTCCCTGCTTGTTCTTATGGCATTTTCCCTTTGTTTATGTCTTCATCAAGTGAAATGCATGCTCAATCGGATTCAGGTCAGGTGATGACTTGGCCATCAAAGCTCGGTCAGCCAGAGAACGGACATGTCCATAAATCTCTGGCCAATGCAATAACTTTTTATAGGGACCGGCTTCACCCCAGCACACAAGGCGATGAAGTGCAGCGTGAGGAAGTCTTCACATTGCAGTCCTGCTCTCGTCTATTTGCCCCGGCTCGTCAGGCGTATGGGGGCCTTAAGGAGAGCCTCTGTAGATAGTAGTATGGCCAGAGCATGTGTCTCCACTCTTGCGGAGGCATCCATTCCGGCAAACTACTGTCTGATAAACGGCATCCCTGTGGATGTGCTATGCACAGTATAGTCCAGGGGCCCTGCTGCCTCTCCTCACCAGGTGGCACAATATGATTGGGCAATCCACCCATGTAATGAGGATCTGTCATGCACACCATTTCCCTTAATAGCCTCTGTATACCAGTGTACTTGGGTGTGCTCATGTGTCTGGTTTACCTGTGCAGTAGTGTTTACCTGTCACCAAAAGTGACCTATTTGTGGCATTGCTTGAACTCTGCCTGCCCTGACCTCGTATTGTCCATCCACCGGCTGCCTTGTCCATCTGTACTGTACTTTATTGAACTGACCTTGGTTGGTTTCTCTATTACATAATGAAGCCTGTTAACTGGGGTGTTGTTAGTGATTGTGTGCCCAGAAGCAATATACTCTGTAGGTGAATAAACAGAGCAGATTTTACTGCTTTATAATTGTTTTCTTGGCAATGAAACACATCTGTGTTGGCCAATTCAGGACCATAAGACGCACCCAAAGTTTTGAAGGGAAAAAAAACAGAGACAGCTATTCAGATATCACACAGAATGTTCCAGCAAAGTAGTCAGGACTGGACCATACAGTATTCACTCTATATTCCTCCAGCCAAAAGCCAGTGCCAGGAGGGAGGTCTTTGCTGTAGCAGAGTGTGCAGGGCTGAAACTTTATCATGTGTCTATACACTAGTATAGTGTAAACAGTACCCATTCTCTGAACACACTGACCATCTTATGGAGAGACATATTTTACAACCTGGCACTGAACAACTGACCTACATATGGGAGGAGATAGGAGTCTGTGTCACAAAATGTATTTATTGCAATACAGAATGTTCCAGCAAAGTGTGCAGGACTGGACCATGCAGTATGCCCTCTGTATTCCTCCAGCCAAAAGCCAGTGCCAGGAGGGAGGTCTTTGCTGCAGCAGAGGGTCAGGGCTGAATTTTTATCATGTGTCTATACACTAGCAGTACCCATTCTCTGACCACACTGATCAACTTATGAAGAGACACATTTTACAATCTGGCACTAAACAACTTACCTATGAGCAGCTATTTACATATGGGAGGAGATAGGAGTCTGTGTCACAAAATTTATTTATTGCAATGCAGAATGTTAATGTAAAAACACAACTAGTTGTATACTGTATTTTTCACCGCAATTGGGGGCAAAAAGTGCCTGCATCTTATGGGCCGAATGCGCGACCCCCGTGGCCACTCGGCCGCCGGTGGTCACACCTTGGCTTCCCGACAGCTCTCCCGGCACGGAGATTAGCCGGGGAGCTGGAGGAGCTGTCAGATGTGAGATACCGGCCGATGTCCGGCTCTCCCATCTGAACTGTGTATTAGCCTATGCCAGCAGAGATCAAAGTTCTGCTGTCATAGGCAATGAAGAGAGGGATAGATGATCATCCAAACCTCTCTCCTCCATAGTAACTGCAACATCGGCATCGGAGTCTGAGAGCGAAGAGAGAAGAGAGCAGGAGACAACCCGCCCCCCCCCCACTTCCTCCTGCAGATCAGTGTAGAGATTACGTGTTCAGCTGAGAGTGAACTGCTGCTAGTGACACCTGCTGGCTGAATTGAATATTGCATTCACTGAATATATTGCTTTAACCCACTTGATGTGAAAACTTATTAAATCTTTTTTTTCTGGTTTTCCTGCCCTAAAAACTGGGTGCGTCTTATGTGCCGGTGCGTCTTATACTGCAAAAAATATGGTAATATGTCTCTCCATAAGTTTGTCAGTGTATTCAGAGTATTGGTACTGCTAGTGCTAATGCAGATAAGATACTTTACCTATTGTATCTATAAAGTCCCCAACTGGGGCAATAACCTAAGAGCTTGGCTGGCCACATTTAAAGTCCCCGTATCTCTGCCCTTTAGGCGGAGAGAAAAATTGGATGGTCCGCGGGTCTGTTGTACACTCAGTACCTGTTGCCTATCAAACAGTCCCCTTCCTCAGATAAAATCTCTTTGGCATTGGCTTTTTGGCTTGATTGGAGGGAATGGAACACATCTCTGCCTCCTGGGATGTATAGCTATTGCTCCTAGGATGGTTGGGACTAAAATAAAATAAAAATATATTTTTTTTTACATATTTGGACCATAAGACGCTTTACCATTGATTTTAATGGTAAAAAAGTGTGTCCTATAGTCCGGAAAATACGGTACTTCTGGTTATTAAAATAAATTGCTTACCTTACTTTGTTAAGCAGTAGTACTCAACTAAGCCATAGATAGAGACGCTATTTTCTAGATTAATTTTTTGTCAATTGACAATGGTCACATCTTTATTTTCCATGATCATAATACGGCTCTCAGCTCACAGCTCTCTCATTGAGAAAATGTCAGCTGGTGGAGACAGACCACGAGAGTCAGAGAATCCAACTGCATTGAAGATGCTATTTCTTCATTCGGGTTTGGTCCCTCGGCTCCGAAGACTGAATCTATTTATTTAATTGTAACAAATCCCAGTTGGATGGCATTTGGTATTTTGTGAATATGTTTTAATCTATGCTTAATTAAGTAGTAAAACCCTTAGCATGACTTTTAAAAGAGTTGAACTAAACTTTTTATGTCAAACTATTGCAAATCTGTCTTAATAAAAGTTTTTAATTAAAAATATCATCTGAAAAGAACTTTCCTAATTCGTGCCAATAGTTGACTGTGGTGAGCTGGAGACATTATTCAAAAGCTGGTATTGGGAAGTTATTTGGAAAACATGGCATGCCCATCCACTGCTTGGTGGATATATGTAACTAGGTGGAAGAGACTGTACACATTGGTGAACTGACTCTTCTCTTCTTCAGTGTAATGCGCCTGGACACACAATCATTGCCAACACCAGATATCCAGGTAACAGGCTTTATTGGGTAATCAAGAAAACAAGCAGAGGGTTACACACAAAGCTCGGCCCAATAAAGTAGGGTACAAGTTGGTAAAGCAGGAGATATGGTCAGGGCAGGCAGAGTTTAAGCACAGTCCATTATCAGTCTGGGTTAATGTTGGCAACAAGACACTTGTAGACACTTGTAGACAGACAAGTAGCACACCCAAGCACACTCTATACAGAGGCTATAACGGGCAATGGTATGCAAGATTAGGCATTAGACAGATTGCCCAATCATATTGTTCCTCCTGGCTCTATAAGATTGGTGGAAAATTAGCTGCTGAATCTCCTGCAGCTGATTGGGCTGCAGAAATTGAACATGTCCACTTGGACTGTGCTGTGTTGAACACATTCATATGGACTTTGGGACTCCATTTGGCTGAAGAGTAGTTCGGGCAGAATGGACCCCGAAGGCTGGGGCCAGAATCTTCCTGACCTTTCCAAATGCAAAACAAAATGCAAACAACTCCTAACTGTTTAAGGGGAAAAGTGGGCATACAATACAAACCTTAAAGCCATATTCTATGACACCCTGCTTAATCTATACCACATAATGTTTGTATAAAAAGAACTTTGCTTGCATATAAAACCACTTGTAACATTTGTGTCTCAACCTTCTCTATTAGAGACCTTTACTTCTTGTTTGTTGCCCTCCAATTGCATTTTTTACGTCTTTATTCCTCATACTATAGATGATGGGGTTTAACATTGGCGTCACAGCCGTATAGAGAACGGATAGAGTCTTGTCTATTTCTGCAGAGTATTTAGAAGGGGGTCTCATATATACAAACATGACGGTCCCGTAATAGAGAGCCACCACGCTCAGGTGAGAAGCACATGTGGAAAACGCTTTATGTCTTCCTTGGGTGGAACGGATCTTCAAGATGGTGGAGATAATGTGGATTTAGGAGATTAGTGTCAAGCAAAAAGAACACATTACCACGAATCCTGCTCCAACGTACATCACTATCTCATTGAGCCAAGTGTCTCGGCAGGACAGTCGAAAGAGAGGAGGCATCTCACAGAGGAAGTGGTTGACATGACGAGACTTGCAGAAGGGGAGATGGAAGGTGAGGGTGACATGTAGAGCAGAATTTAGCAAACACTCCACGTACCGGCACATAGACTGACACACAATGTCTTACTCATGATGGTGTTGTAGTGCAAAGGTCTACAGATGGCCGCGAACCTGTCATACGCCATGACAGCCAATATAATACACTCTGCTGACCCAAAAGTCAGACTAAAGTACATTTGTAATGCACAACCCAACAGGGAGATACTTTTATCTCTGGCCAAAGTGTTAATCAAAATTTTGGGAACAATGGAGGATGTGAAACAGATGTCAATAAAAGCGAGGTTACTCAGGAAGAAGTACATGGGGGTCTGGAGCTTTGGGTTGATCCTCACCACTATGATCAGTAGAAGGTTTCCTGACAAAGTCATTAAATACATAACAAGGAAAACGAGGAAACAGATGACCTGGAGGTATAAGACATTAGAAAGTCCAAGGAGAGTGAACCTCTCTGTATATGTTTGGTTGACTTCTTCCATAAAGATTCAGATGATAGCTGGTAGGACAGAGGTGTGACAATTACAATAAAATATTTTTTGTATTATAATTTTAATTAAAAGAAATTTTTACTTAGTGAATCATCAAAAGTATTGGGACCACTCCAAATAATTGAATTCAAGTGTTATGTCATGGGTTATTTAGCAACAGCTATATAACCTTTAGGAACCATAAACAAAAAAACTATAAACAGAGAAAAACTTGGTTCCAGAGATGTGACAGATATTCACCTCGAAAAAATTTAAATATGTTGATATGATTTATATTGTACAATCAATAATACAGGGCATGAACAATCATGCAAATATATACATTTATTTAACATACAAAGAGATATATAGCACAGACAGCGAACCCAGAGAGTGCAACTAGTACAAGAAAAATTCGACCAACATCCCAAACATAAATATAGAAAGGGGGGAGGGGGAAGCGGGGGCTGGTGTAACTGGGACCTAGATCACAGTCACCAAATAACCCCAAACAACCGCCTCAGAGATTTTCCCTGAACAGCCGGGACCTGGGGACTTTCAGGGTCGAGGGTCACAGGGTGTAATACTGGTCTGTCTGTATCTCCTAGATAACCATGAGTTGTCCTACTCTCCCGTCATATCACACATAGGCTCAGTCTCTCATGACACGATGCAGTATACAGTCATTGCAATGGGGGCAAAAAGTGTCTTATGTTCCGAATGTACGACCCCCGCGGCCACTCGGCCACTGGTGGTCACACCTTGGCTTCCCGACAGCTCTCCCGGCACGGAGATTAGCCGGGGAGCTGGAGGAACTGTCAGTTGAGAGATGCCGGCTAGTGTCGGCTCTTCCTGTATAATTGTCAGCAGAGCTTTGCTGGCATAGGCAATGGAGAGAGAGAGATGAACTGCCATCTTTCCCTCTCTCAGTGTCAGCGGCAACTGCAATCACTCTGCATTTTCCACGGATGCAGTCACAGCTGACCAGAGCAGAGGAGAGGGAGAGGACTGCAGATGTCTGCCCCCCTCCCCCTTCTCCTCCTCCCGATCAGTGTGAAGTATGAGTCTGAGAGTGTACTGCTGCTAGTGACCCCTGCTGGCTGAATTGAATATTGCATTAGTTGAATTCATTGTATTAACCCAATTGATGTGAAAACTACAGTATATAACAAAAAGAAAATACTGCACGATGTATAGACAGAACATCAGACATAAAATAACACCGCTAGATGTATTCAATCCAACAAACAGTACATGGAGTCATGGTTGAACCCAGACAAGGTATTTAAAAATCATCAGTTCTCTGTGGATAACACACAGGAGGTATGGTAACAATAACACAAAACTTACACTCTGCAAGATCTATGCCAAAAATCTTAGATAAAGACAATTATTTCTCCAAAGTAACAAGCTACGGCTAGGACAAATAGTCCAGTGTTTTACTATAAGTTCATGGAAGCGATACGGTTGGTGTCATGCATTACACTAAGAAGTTTTTCTTACCATAGACCAGTGGTTCCCAAACTTTCCTTGCAGGGCCCCCCTTTTTAAATTAGGAACATTTTCGAGCCCCCCCTCCCCATTGAAACACAGGTTTAGAATGAGAGCCCGTGCCCCCCCCCCCCCCCGGAATACCTTTGCGCCCCCCAGTTTGGTAATCGCTGCCATAGACTATTCATACTCTAACCTCTGCAAATAAGCAGAAAACTTCTAATATAAAATATACTTTACCAAGATAGCGGAAAGATCTCGCAGGAGGACTGATGTCCGCTGTCATACGAACTCGGTCCTATTGTTCTATTCCTTTTAGTTTTGCTTTTCAAATACCATGCACGCACTGTATTACTCCTCATGTTGTAGTGGATAGTTCCCCCCTTCTCCCTTGTGCATAACTTCTAATAGTAAACCTTATCTGAAAGACCCTCCTCGCTCATCTTGAAATTCTCCAATCCAAGCTAGGAGGTGGAGATAGGGCGGAGATTGATAAGCAAACTATGTTACATCATTATTTTAACCCATTTGTAACTAACTAAAATTAAATGCAACATTGGATTTATGCAACTGGATGGCAGTATTGTATAACTTTTTAATATTATTATATTTGGAAAATAACATTAAATTAGAGAAAAACAAAACTATAAATTCAATTTGAAGGTCTTGTCTTGACACTTCCCCTAATTAAAACATAGACTTTCTGGCGACTAAGGCTTTGTTTCCATTGAGTTGGTACCCCTCCGCTAAGCGTATACGCTGAGGTCCCAACATAACAGATAGACTTACCTGCTCGGCGGACGGGTCTGTCTTCATTGCGCTGAGCCGATCCGCCAGTGTAAGGCTGAACGTAGTCGAGTACTTTCAGCCTTTACACCGGCGGATGTGTAAACAGACCATCCGCCGGCAGGCAAAGTCTGTGGGATACGTCGGGTCCCCTGCTAAGCGTATACGCTTAGCTTAGGGGTCCCGACGTATAATGGAAACAAGCCCTAACACAATAATATTTGCATCTGGATAGCTATGATTGAAAAGAAATAATAGCTATTATTAGTTCCAATACATGAAACCAATTTGTAGTGCTTTTCCCCACATAACACCAAGGACAAATTCTACAAAGCGGCCCTCTCTCCTAAGAAGCACATATTGAGAAATGAGACTTATGTTCTCTCATTCAGGCTTAATCCACTTTCTGAACAGACAACAAAATGGAGTAACATAGGCTATGGATTTTAAATATACTCCAATAGACACATTATAACTAAATATATATATTACGTTATACCCTTTATAAAAGGAACAACAGTTACAATCACTTCAATGACTGCATATGTATAAAACCAACCATCCAGGCATGCAGATGGCTTCAATGGATCACTCTCTTGAGCTCAATTAACTCCAGGGTGGGTAGCATGACTGGTTGCACACTGGTACAATATGTTCATTGAAGACATTTATGTACGTCTAGATCCTAGGTGCCTAACCTGCGGCCCTTTGGGTGTTCCTTGGCGGCCCCCCTTGGTCTTCCAATTGCGGCCCCCAAAACCTACTGTTAATGCATAGGAACTCACCTGTCCTCGCCCAGGATTTTCGGGAGGGAAGAGGAGGAGAAGCACTCACTCTAGCTGAGCACTGAAAGCCAATGAGCAACCCAGACAGCGCCTGAGCAAGTTCCTCACCTCTGTTCTGCTTCCTGCTCTAAGAAAATCCCATTCTAAGAAGATGAGTGCCTATGCTCCCACTATTCCACCAGCGAACAGGGGATTATTGTATGGGGCACATAACCAAAGAATGGGGGCCATAGACATAATCAAAGTCATTGATGATATATATGAGGCACATAACCTTTGATGATATATATTGCACAAAATGTACATTACCACAATACAGTGTTCCCTTATGCTTGAACTATCAATAAAAACAAGTTTTGTTATTTACAAATGAAAAATAATTTCTTCTAGCTCTGCCTGCTGTCATTAGAAAATGCTTATACAAGTCAGTATAGATTGAAAAAGTTATGTGCGGCCCTTTAGTAATGCAGAGGCACTTGTGGCCCTCCATATCAACTCGGTTGCCCATCACTGGTCTAGATATTCTAGGGTCACCTGTAAGTGGTTTTATAACAATGGGGAACAAAGGAAACTCTGTCATCATGGGGTAAGCTATGACCATGGAGTTTTTCAACATATGACGAGAAACACATAGCACAAAAGTGGTCAACTTTTGGCCAAGAGCTATAGACCTTTAAATCTTGTGGGCCTCATATAAGTCCAAGAAATGTGTATAGAGAGCTTCGTGGAATGGGTTTCATGGATTCGTCAGATTGTGGTAAAGCATTGCACCCCTGGACAGTCCTTACAGTAAAGTCTGGGAGCCCAACCTTCTCACCCAACATCAGCGTCTGACTGCAAGAATGGTCACAAATTGCCGTAAATGCTCCTCAACCTTGTGCAAAGCCTTTCTGGATTAGTTGAAGCTGAGACAACTGCCGAAGGTGGACCAACTCTATATTAAAACCTATGGATTAAGGGGATGGAATATTAATAAGGTTTCTGTGTGTTTATTTTGGAATGAACCACTTGGTGTATCATATCTCTCACATTCCTTTGGCTTAGAAGAACAAAGCCATCATCTGGGAAGTTATACAGGCCGAACATGCCAGGGATCCCAACACATTTAAGGATTTTTTGGATTCTCCTTTCTAGCAATTTTGTGTCTCCTTTTACATTTATTCCATAATAAAAATTTAAACACAACAGCAGAGCAAATGAACCCTTGAAAATTGGAAGAGAACGGAAAGCTAACTTTCCTATCAACCCCTTTTTCACTGTGTTGCGCCGTCACCCCATTTGTACTCCTCAGCCGATGTTACTAAAGCCGAACATTTTGCAAATAGAAAGAATAGGAATCGAGTGTATGTGGCAGGGCTGTTTCACCCGCTATAGGAAATATGAGTGCACATAGGGCTTCAAGACCTCCGGCACTCCTCACGCATGCATAATTCTACTAGCAACTCAACACATTTTCTGCTAGAACCCCCCGCCCTGTCCCTTCCTCCGCTCAACAGGGGACCCCAAGCAACACTACAATTACAGTTTTGCATATGGACCCCCAAATGCTAGATACACCTCTGGTGTGTGGTAGCCCTTTAGGAAATTTTATATGAAACCAAATTATTCAAATAAAATCTAAACCTTATATTCTTTATATACAGCTTTGCTCCTTACCTTGCCAGTCAGCGATGCTCAACTAGGCCAAAGAAATTGATAAGATTTTATGAACTTTTTTTTTATTGAAAATGAAGATCAGATAAATTAAATAGTAATTATTCAGGTTCTTTAGATTTTGATTTCTCAGCCCTTACATCTTTCTAGATTCTGTAAATGTCATTATACTGGTGGGAAAAGATGGGGAGATATCTTTCGAGGCAGAGAAACCAGATGCATTGAAGGTGCTTTTTTATACATGATGTGCAAACCATTTTTGGTCCCTCAGCTTCCTGAGAGGGTAACGGAAATTGGTTGTGTAATTCTTGCATCTCCCAGTTGGACGGCATTTGGTGACTATTTAGGCTTTTTAATACGCATTCAAAATAAGATGTATATCAAAATGAACATATGTATTCTGTTTTTTTATTCTTCTTAGACCATTTCTTTCCGCCTCTGCATGGTGTATAAATATTGCAGATGACATCAAGACAGGGTTCTGGATTGAAGACATGTCTCCTTTTTATGGTTTATGGTCCCAGGTGTATACTTGGTAAGGTTCTCGGACTGATAGGTGCAGCTTTGGTTGCCAGTAGTGATGGGCAAACTGTCTGCAAGGGCGTGAATATGGATGCTCACATTCCTTTGAGCAGTATAGGTGTCAACCCGCCCCGTTCACCCCTGAGAAGGAGCTTATTATACTTTCACCAGGAGCAGTAAGATCCCACCAGAGGAAGAATCTTTTCACTAGAGACCATCAGTGATGTCACATCCGGCAATTGGAACCAGGAACTATGCATTCCAGGTACTGAAAGTGACGTCACTGACATCACTTCCAGTTTTCCTGATTTAAATTCCCCACGAACAGATGGGGAATCTGAATCTCCCCACAAACTGACTTTTTTAAAAGTCCGATCCACCTGTTCGTGAACACAGTTCGTCCATCACTTGTTGCCACTAGTTAGTTTTTACAGGGCCCTGGACTCTGGAATGGGAAAAAGGCATCAGGTGGGTCTTCCCATTCCAAGGTAGACACTCAGATTTGCTGGCCTTCAGCTAGAGAGGAATCAGGGTCAGGTGTGCAGAGAGGAAAGGAAATAGAGTGTAGGAAATACATTCAGGTGGCTAACCTGCATAGAGTTTGTCTATCTGATCTGCCATATTGTATACTCACACTGTAAGCCCAGGTGGACTGGGGACTTTAGAAACCTGCGTGCAAAGCTAAGCCTAGCTGGTGAGTCTGCCAGATTACTATATATATATATATATATGTGTGTGTATAACGGAAATAGGTTTCAAACAAGTGTAGTTGATTTGATTTGCAGAACAAAGTTTTGCAGATGTATTACTGTAATCGTTGTTGGATGTTTTCCATTACAAAGTCTTTACCGTATCAATCTTCACTCAGAATTGTATGTGTATTAAACAATAATTTTAATGTATTTATAGTCAGGTACACCATTACCCATCATAAGTGTAGCTATTGTGACAGACCATATGTCTGTCACGGTGTGAATGGATCATTAGGTGGTGTCCTGGAAGGAGTCCGGGAATTCTTTCATGGGTCCCGGACTCTGGAATGGGAAGGATGGAACTGGGTGGGCCTTTCCGTTCTGCCCAGGAACACCGAAGGCTTAAAACCTGCTTGCTGTAGCTGGGTGTGTCTCAGGGCTTCTGACCACGTGGAGACAGGGGCCACAGAAGGAGTGTGGGGCCCAGGCCTGTGGCTGCTGGAGCAGTGGATACAGTGGGACTCACAGGGTGTATGGGGCCCAGGCCTGTTGCTGCGGAGAAGCCGAACCAAGGACAACCATTTATGTTGAAGGTCTGAAAGCCAGGAGGCTGTGCATTTTCTGTTGACCTTTGTTTGGAGTTTATTAAACCCTGTGGGGGTAATCCTGGATAGGAAGCTTCCAAGAGACACATGTTTGGTGTATTTACCTCTTTATAAAGCACCCCTTTGAGGCTGAACCCCCACACTATAAATTGAAGACATTGTACAATCTGATAATATGCCTCAAGTATTGTTCTGAGAACTTGGACTCCTTTTGGACTTCATCATCAGGGGTATTCAACTCCAGTCCCTGATGTCCACACATGGTTTTAGTAATTCCATAACAGGCTAGTAAGAAATGCTTTACAACAAATTAGAAAATGGCTCAGTTTATGACAAAATGTGGTCTGTATGTGGACATCTAGGGCAGAATTTGGACAGCTTTGATATAGATATTGACTTAACTCCTAGAAGACCACATTTGGATCTTCTTTTGGGTTGACTGACATAAAAAAAATGGTGGTCCATTGAGTCTGTCCTATTTTCTATATTTATTCATTTATTTATATATATTTTTTTCCTTTGTATGGACCCCATATCTCATTTGGTCAGGAGAGAAATTGAAGAGTCCATCGTGTCATGGCTGACTGAGGGAGATTGTAAAGGTGGCCCTACAGGGTTCGATATTTGCATTAGATTGACTGAAAACGATAGATTGAAAATCGATTCTTGCTCACCTGGTAGGATCGATCAAAAGTGATCAAAATCAGACATGTTGGTAAATTTTAGTCAATCGTACAAATATCTGATGGGTCTTCTAGGTATTTCGATCGATTTGTGTCAGGATACAGAGAAGGGGGCGACCAGACAGGCAGCACAAACTAACAACCAGACAGGGATAGGAGTGCACTTACAAAACAGGAACAAACCAAGCAAACATTGTCCAGATTCAGAAGTACAGATGTACAGGATTCAGAGTGGTGTAAAAATGTTCAGCCGGCATGGGTGGGCGAGGCACACCTATATTGCCTTCAGGCTAATGAGGCAGGTGACCTCCACCCAGCCCACACTTGCAGGTAGCCACCTGCTGGTGATTGTGGGAACAACCCAGTGAAGGGCAAGCAGAGTGCCACCAGCAGGCGGTACCCGGTACAGCCATGGTCCTCACAATTTGTTTACAATCGCATTTAGAATCATCATAACGATCATATTTAGAATCATCATTGCAATAGTATTTAGAATCCTCATTGCGATCATATTTAGAATCAGTATTGTGCTCTTATTTAGAATCATCATTACCATCATATTTGGAATCCAAATTACGATCTAAATTAGAATCTTAAGCCGGCCATAGATGCTTAGGTTCCTGTTCGTTCTGCTTTCGATCAATCACAGCACGGTGACGTCACTGCGCTGCTTGCGGACATCAGCAAAACGAACAGATCCCAATAAGGATCAAACAGGTATTTGACCTTTTCGGGTCAATTGCTCAAGGTGGGAAGCCATCCATACCCAATGATCGATCAATGATCGATCTACCGGAACACGCATGCAACTAGATCTTTGGGGGAATCAAACAGGGATATAAGCGTCTATGGCCTTCTTTATTTGGAATCTTATTTAGAATCATGATTACGATTGTATTTGGAATCGGAACTAGAATCGTATTTGGAATCGGAATTAGAATCGTATTTTGAATCGGAATTAGAATCATATTTTGAATCGAAATTAGAATAATATTTGGAATGGGAATTAGAATCGGATTTGGAATCATGATTATGATCGTTTTTGAAATGCAAACTACAATTGTACTTACAATGGTTCTACAATTGCACTCCATAGAAGGATCGTAAATCGATCGGGTTTAACTTGATCACACTGTGGTGGTACGATCCATGTTAGACTACCCTACAATTGTAAAATTAGAGAACACGATCGATCATGCCAACGTCAACGCCAACGTCAACACGTGTATTACTAGCTTACGGCACCGTCTCCAGGCACCTTCTTCTGAAGCTCTGAGTGAGTGTACCTGGTGGTATTTTAGAGGCCTTTTCTTCTCGATTGCTGCCCTCTAATGGTATTTTTGACTTCTTTGTTCCTCAAAGTATAGATGATGGGGTTTAACATCGGCCTCACAGCTGTATATAGAATAGATACAGGTTTGTCTATTTTTGCAGAGTGCCTAGAATGGGGTCTCAGATACACTAACATGATGGTCCCATAGTAAAGAGTCACAACAGTCAGGTGAGAGGTGCATGTTGAGAAAAGCTTTTGTCTTCCTTCGGAGGAATGGGTCTTCAAGATGATGGAGATGATGTGGATGTAGGAAATGAAAGTCAAGCAAAAAGAACACAGAACAATGAATCCTGCTCCATACATCACTATCTCATTGAGCCAAGTGTCGCGGCAGGACAGTAAAAATAAAGGATGCATCTCACAGGAGAAGTGGTTGACATGACGAGACTTGCAGAAGGGGAGATGGAAGGTGAGGGTGACATGTAACACAGAATTTAGGAGGCAAACACTCCACGTCCCGGCACATAGACTGACACACAACATCTTACTCATGATGGTGTTGTAGTGCAAAGGTCTACAGATGGCTGCGAACCTGTCATATGCCATGACGGCCAGTATAATACACTCTTCTGCTCCAAATGTCAGACTAGAGTACATTTGTAACGCACAACCCAACAGGGAGATACTTCTATCTCTGGACAAAGTGTTTATCAAAAGTTTAGGCACAACTGAGGATGTGAAACAGATGTCAATAATGGCGAGGTTACTCAGGAAGAAGTACATGGGGGTCTGGAGCTTTGGGTTGATCCTCACCACTATGATGAGTAGAAGGTTTCCTGACAAAGTCATTAAGTACATAACAAGGAACAAGAAGAAATAAATAACCTGGAGGTAGAAGACATTAGATAGTCCAAGGAGGCTGTATATGTTTAGTTTACTTCCATTACATTCAGGTGATATCTGGTAGGACACAGTTGTAATAATTATACTCAAATATATTTATATAATACGTTAATTTGAAATAAAAAGTAACCTAATTAGTGTTCACTTCAGCATACATTGTATTGCCATAAGTATTTGAAAATAAAGTGCTGTAAAAGATAAAATATTCATATTAAAGGAGAGTGTAGGCTTACCAAGGTGTGTTTTCTTCGGGCTATGTGGTTACCAGGATGATATCACTTCCTGGTTACAGGATATCACTTCCATCCATCACCATCGCCAAAGATTGATCCTACTGAGCCCTCTAGCATCCTTAACCAGGAAGTGATCTCATCTGTAACCAGGAAATGATGTCATCTTGGTAACCACATGGCACGAAGAGATCACTCCTTAGTAAGCCTGCATTCTCCTTTGATGTGAGTATTTTATCTTTTATTTTATCATTTACAGCACTTTACTTTGCTGCACTAGGTTGTGCACCTTGTGTCCTTGTCCCTATTTGTTAAATACATCTTTAAACCAAGGTCAGTGTATACTGAGACATATTTTGTGGATGAAGTTGCCAACAGGTCAAGAGTTACAGACCTCCAAACCTTGTGACCTGCCTGGACAAGACTTCCAAGCCTTACATCACCAAGCTTAATGCAAGGCACTCTGTGTAGCAATATAAAGCTGGAGATTACAATCCAATGGACTATTCTGGATATGGAGGATGACAGCACAATAGTAATTTTTAACCAGGGGTGGCACAGGTCCCCTCTGTTATAATAGAAGGAACTCTGAATGCTTAAGTATGCCAAGATATGTTGAACATTTAATGAAATTACTTGGTCTTTGTTCATAAACCAACAACCATAAAGACTTGGGTAACCAATTTAGAGTGTAGAAACATGCCTGGCCTTCAAAGAGATCTGATCTCAACCCAACACAAAACCTTTTGGATGAATTAACATAGAGTCTATGAGCCCAGTCTTCTCATCCAATATTAGAGACTGACTTTACAAATCCTCACAAATGGTGAAAATTGCCATAAACTTCCCAAACATTGTAAAAAGCCTTTCCAGAAGAGTTGAAACCTCCAAAGGACAGGGCAAACTAATTATTAATGTCTACAGATTAGGAATAGGATGGGGGGTTAATAAAGTTAATGAGTGTGTGAAGTTTGGTGTCCCAAAAAATTTGGCAAGACAAAATGGTGGTTCTCTCAAACCAAGGGATGTTTTTGGAATGAGCAACTTAGTGTCTTATGGCTCTCACATTCCTTTGGCTTGGAGGAATTAAGCCTTCATCTTGGAAGTTATAGTGGCTGGTTGTACCTGGGATCCCAGTACTTTTCTGAGGATTTTTGGATTCTCCATTCTAGAATAGAAAGAATTAGAATCATAATGTCGCCCAAATGCTTGCTTGACTTTATGTTCCTGAAAGTGAAGCTTTTACAGGATGTTTCCACTAAATGTTATGGATGCATAGGCCAGGGGATGGCGGGCAGACTACCTGGTTTCCAGGGCACATTTTGGTCACAATGGCGGTAATGCACCCTATTCATTTGCATAGGAAAGACATAGCTTTTCCAGATCCCACTGACTTATCCGATGATATTAAATGGACACCTCCCTCAATATCAACAGCGACCTCTGGCTTTGTTTACATGTAGGTTGACAGTGTCCCATTCACTTGAAAGGGTGTCTATGTCAACATTGGGTGCACGTCCAACACAAGAAAAAAGAGTCCGTAGAAACAAACAAAGGGTGTCCATACAAGAGTCGATACCCGCTCGATCCATGAATGCTTGAGCATTCGGTGATCTGATGGCGAATCGATGTGCGCCACTTTGCTCAATCAATTCCCGTTCGAAACATTGGATGCCACCCTGTTCCCCATCCGAAGTAATGGCAATCGAACAGTGATTTACCAACATGTTGGCTTCCTGTTCGATCAAGCTTTCTTGGAAGTGATCAATGGAAAAGGAGACCGTGCTTGATTTGCGAACAATCGATCACCGCGTACACACACAAACTAAAAATCGCTGTGTATGGGGAACTTAAGTGTGATTACCCAAATAAAAAAAATATTTTTTGTCAAATAAAATCTAATTATTATTATATCTAGTATATTATACACTCACCGGCCACTTTTTTAGGCACACCTTACTAGTACCGGGTTGCGCCCCCTTTAGCCTTCATCCTTTGTGGCATAGATACAACAAGGTCCTGGAAACATTACTCAGAGACATAGTGACATGATAGCATCACACAGTTGCTGCAGATTTGTCGGCTGAACATCCATGATGCCAATCTCCAGTTCCACCACATCCCAAAGCTGTACTATTGGATGAGATATGGTGACTGTGGAGGCCATTTGTGTACAGTGAATGTCATTGTCATGTTCAAGAAACCAGTGTGAGATAATTGGAGCTTTATGACATGGTGCATTATCCTGCTGGAAGTCGCCATTAGAAGATGGGTACACTGTGGTCATAAAGGGATGGACATGGTCAGCAACAATACTCAGGAAGGCTGTGGCGTCCCCCACATCATTACACCACCATTACCAGCCTGAACCGCTGATACAAGGCAGGATGGATCCATGGTTTCATGTTGTTGACGCTAAATTCTGACCCTACCATCTGAATGTTGCAGCAGAAATCCAGATTAATCAGACCAGGCAACATTTTTCCAATCCAATTCCAGTGATCCTGTGCAAATTGTAGACTCAGTTTCCAGTTCTGTTAAAAAGTGGCACCCAGTGTGGTCTTCTGCTGCTGTAGCCCATCTGCCTCAAGGTTCGACTTGTGCGTTCAGAGATGTTCTTTTGTATAGCATGGTTGTAACAAGTGGTAATTTGAGTTACTGTTGACTTTCTATCAGCTGGAACCACTCTGGCCATTCTCCTCTGACCTCTGGCATCAACAAGGCATTTGCACCCACAGAACTGCCGCTCACTGGATGTTTTCCCCTTTTCGGACCATTCTCTGTAAACCCTAGAGATGGTTGTGCGTGACAATCCCAGAAGATCCGCAGTTTCTGAAATACTCAGACCAGCCCGTCTGGCTCCACCAACCATGCAACGTTCTAAGTCACTTAAATCACCTTTCTTCCCCATTCTGAAGCTCGGTTTGAACCGCAGCGGTTCGTCTTGACCATGTCAACATGCCTAAATTGTGGGTGTCCGGTGAGTGTATATTTAGTATAATAATTAGTATACATTAAGTATATACAGCTCTGTTCCTTACCTTGCTAGCCAGCAGTGCTCAAATAGGCCCAAGAAATAGAAATTCTTTTTTTTATTTGTTTTTGAATTGAAAATAAAAATCACAATCACACAAATCGCCGCTGTTTAGATAAAAGACAAGAATTTGTCTATTTCTGCAGAATAAGTAAAACAAATACACAAGCAAGATTGTAACATGGTAGAGAGCCACCACAGCCAGACGCTTGTCGAAAAAATCTCAAAGTTGTTGGAACAATGGCGAAGAAAAAACAAATGTCTTTAACAAAGAGGTTACTCAAGAAGAAGTACATGGGAGTCTGGAGCTTTGCATGTTTCCTCACCACTATGATCAGTAGAAGGGTTCTTGACAATGTGACTATGAACATCACAAGGAACACAAGGAAATCGATAACCTGGAGGTAGAAGACATTACATAGTCCAACGAGAATGCACCTTCCTGAAGATGTTTGATTAAATGCCTCCATAAGATTAGGTTTTACATCTGGGACACAGTAAAGTTTTAGTTTAAGAAGCATATCCTATATCATATAGGAGATCAAACACAATTGTGACAACCAGGGGTGGTCCTAGTCTGTCTAGTGCCCTGGGCTTTCACCCCCTCTCCCCCACCAAAAGGTGGTGCTAGCAGTGTCTGATTGGGTGGTAGTGGAGTCTGACTAGGGTGGTAAGACGGGGTGGTAGCAGTATCTGATGGTGTTGGACAGTGGTGTTAGGTTAGTAGTATCTAAGGGGAGGGTAGCAGTGTCTGATGTGTTCGATCACCACCCCACAACTGAGCTCCTCTTCCCCTCTGGTGGTACCTTGCAGGTCCTTGCTCACATCCCAATAAAGGTCCAACACACAGTGGTTTTGGTGTAAGATACGGTACTCATTTATTTGGTAACTCACTGTACCAAATCCTGTGCCAGCCATCTGCCGGTAACTCAAACCTTTGTCCTAGCCCTTCTCCAACCCGGTGACACTCTTCAGACTAGGGTTACCCTTGCCCCCATATTACATGGTTTTGGCAGAAGAAAAGTTGATTCTACAGAAATTGTATGGTAAGATTGTAAGGTGTATGGGGGGGCTAACATTATAAGTAAAAAAAGTTAACAATAAAATTGTTATACAATGGGAAAACCTCAAATCTACAACATCAGTGAAGATGAACATTACATTCACATAAACGTATACACAATGGCTTTCACATTGTGTGGTAGGGAAAGGTCTACAAACCTGTCACATGCCATGATGGCTATCAAGCACTCTTTGTAATCCACATACCAAGCAGCAAACACTTTACTCATATCTTATAGATTTGTAAATTATCAATAGAAATCCCATATTGGAATTTGATGATTCTGTTTCTTTCTTGTATTTTATTTCAAATCTCTTAGAACATATGGTAAAACGTTGATACGTTGGTGGGAAAAGATGGAGAGATATCTGCTGAGGCGAGGAGAAAGCGGCTGCGTTGAAGACAATTTTTATATATTATGTTGTGAAGGAAGTTTCGTCCCTCAGCTCTGAAGACTGAACTCTCATCTCCCAGTTGGATAGAGTTTGGTCTTTTGTGAATACGTCTTAATATTTATATGTATTTCAAATTAAGCTGTATGAAAGTTTATATTCATGGTTTGAAACGCAAATTCTGATGTCAAACCAGTAGAATCACGTATACACCAACTATGGGTGTCCATTTATACTAGCTGAATGTACCTGTAATGGTGGCTGCCGCATGCCGCCACCTCCCTACTTACCGTTGCAGATCTGGGCACCTTGTTCAGCGGTGATGCTGTTGTTTCTACACACTTCCTTACACACCAGCACGTGTAATTTCCTGGGATTTAGGGTATTCGCCATGTGACCTGGCTGACCAATAGTGGACCTCCTGCAGCTATATGGAACCCTGCCCTTTCAGCTTTGCCTCAGTATTAAGGTCTCTGTGTTATGCTAAACACTGACTGCCATTGGAGTTCCTGTGATATAGAGTCCTGCCTGTATTCTGAGACTCTTCCCTCTAGAGGTAGCGACCTGGTGTTCCCCTCGGGAAAGTCTATCCCCACCTTTGGTATTGTGAAGAACAAGTGGGTTCACTTAGACAACGCCCTTAGAAGAGGTAGGACTCATGGCACAGTGGGTCCACACCTGCTGCACCGTGACAGTGTCACACCCTACATAATCAGATTATCCCTAATACAACAATTCAAAGGACAACCTCCCTAACAGGGTTTTTGTTGGCACTTTACAATTCTAACAATGGACCATCAACTTAAAAAAACCTTAAACATTTTTTGCACATATATAGTTTGTCACATTCTTAGGAAACAGTATGTTCACATGACACAGGGGTGTATGCATACATCCTTAATCCTCCAACATGTTTCGCATCTTTTGGCTTCCTCAGGGAGGGTAGCTCTATAATATTGTATGTACCATATTTTTCGGTCCATAAGATGCACTTTTTCACCCCCAAAATCAGGGGGAAATAGTGCCTGTGTCTTATGGTCTGAATGCCCGACCTTGGCTTCCCGCCCAGCTGTCAGCTGGCGACTTCTGGCGACAGCCACAACCCTCATCTGTACTGTACTGTTTCTACCAGCAGAGTGTATGAGAGACACATAAAAGTTGCCAGCCAGCAGCTTCCATGTATGTCTACCTATAACTGCCATCACCATTCAGCTCACCTGGCAAGAAGGGAGACGAACAGTGCAGAATCCCCGGTCAAACAAATAAGAACCCCGGGTGCCAGGGGAGGCCTTTCAAAGGTATAGTGTTGTCCAGGGGTGGGTCTTCTTCAGTGGGTTGGAAAGAGAAAGAACTCCCCCCTCCATCACCCAATGGAGATCCCCACTATCCCCCCGCACAGGGTGCCGGGCTAGGGGGAAAAATATCCCCCTGTCCATATGTCCATGAAGACACCCATGGTCCCCTCCACTCACCTGGACATTGTAACCGCTCAACTGCTTCCCACTGAGTGAAGATACAACTCCTAGGGGAGCAGAAAGTTCACCCTAGAGAGGAAGATGGGTACTAGTTAGGTGAAAGATGGAGCCACACCGCAAGCAACCAAAGACAGTGGGACAGAGGGGGAGCTAGACACTTAAAGTCCCAAGCAGGGAATGGACATCATCCGGGGTAGCAGCAGTCCTCATCCACCCCCCCCCCC
>CM070043.1:46777456-46788002 GCA_036250615.1 Ptychadena robeensis | reverse complement strand
GCCAGAAATTTTAATGAGTCTTTTTGGCATTGTTCTAGACCCCAGGTGCCCAACCTGCGGCCCTTTGGGTGTTCTTTGGCGTCCCCCACAGTCTTCCACTTGAGGCCCCCGAAAACCTTACCATTAATGCATAGGGCATAAGAACTTACCTGACTGCCGAAAGGTTATGTGCCCCCAATCAATGTCTTTGATTATATACATGCATTACCATACTACAGTGTTCCCTAATGCTTGAAATATAATTCAAAAGTTCAAAAATTTTGGTATTTAAAAAAATTAACAAAATATCTTCTAGCTATGCCTGCTGTAATTTTTTTTATTAAAAAATACATTTACAAGTCAGTATAGATAGAAAATGTTATATGCGGCCCTTTAGTGATGCCGAGGGCCGCACTTGTGGCCCACCATATCGACTCAGTTGCCCACCACTGTTCTAGACGGTTCTATCAGCGGTTGGTCAAGCTTTACACTGGGGCTTACCCAGAGCATGGGCTTACCGCAAGGATGCTGTCTGTTTTGCCTAGGAGCCACCTGCACACTCCGAACATCTTCCTCACAAGGTCGGGGTATTTTACTTCCCTCCGCAGAGACCAAATCTCCCTCACACTTGACTCTGGCAAAAGATGCCAAACTTCCTGGATCTCTCTCTTTTATCTTCTCTGTCCCAGAGATTCATCTCTTACAGCAGGGCCTCCAACTGCCTGGGCAACTTTCCCACAATTCTCTTTCTTGTTATGTCATTAGCATGTTGCTTGTCATTTACATTTACACATAACTGGAGGATGGGTCTTCCAATTTTGTTTAGAACGATGATTATTTATACCAAAATCCAATGTATTATTAAGTCAGTGGTGCATCTGAACAGTCAAACATCCATGTTACGAAATATTGTGTCTACAGCATGTACCTTGGTATCCATGTTCAAAAAAGAAAAATAATCGAATATGTTGCCTCATATGAACCTTTTTGAATAGAGGTCTAGCTTGTTGTCTTTTAATGGTGTTTTTGACTTCTTGGTTCCTCATACTATAGATGATGGGGTTCAACATTGGTGTCACGGTTGTATAGAGAATGGACACAGTCTTGTCTATTTCAGCAGAATAAGCAGATCGGGGTCTCAGATACACAAACATGATGGTCCCATAATATAGCACCAAAACAGTCAGGTTGAGAAAACTTTTTGTCTTCCTTGAGATGATTGTATCTTCAAGATGGTTGAGATGATTTGGATGTATGAGATCAGGGTCAAGCAGAAAGAACACAAAGCAATGATACCGGCTCCAATATACATCACTATCTCATTAAGCAATGTATTTTGACAGGACAGTCGAAAAAATGGTGGCATTTCACAAAAGAAGTGGTTGACGTGGTGAGATTTGCAGTATGGGAGTTGGAAAGTGAGGGCAACATGCATGGCAGAGTTCAGGAAGCACAAACTCCATGATCCCACCGCTAAACTGGTACATATCGTCTTACTCATTATGGTGTTGTAGCGCAATGGGTTACAGATGGCAGCAAACCTGTCATACGCCATGACGGCCAATATAATACACTCTGTAGATCCGAAACCCAAACCGAAGTACATCTGTAATGCACATCCCAACAAGGAGATGCTTCTATCTACGGCCAGGGTGTTCCTCAGAATTCTGGGGACAATGGTGGTGGAAAAGCAGATGTCAATAATCGAGAGGTTACATAGGAAGAAGTACATGGGGGTCTGGAGCTTTGGGTTGATCCTCACCACTGTGATCAGTAGAAAGTTTCCCACCAATGTGATTATGTACATCACCAGGAACACAAGGAAAGAGATGGCCTGGAGATATGGGACGTTAGATAGACCAAGGAGGATGAACTGGTCTGAAGATGTTTGGTTGACTTCATCCATAATAGTTATTAACAATAATATAAAAAATATTTGGTGCACAAGCTAAAATTGATCTAGATCTATGTACAGCTATTATTTTATGGAGGTGGCTTTAACATGTCCTCTAGTGATGTCACTGAAATTGGTGGTCAATGTTCACCCAGGTCTACCGTCAAGACAAAAAAACCAAAAAGACCAAAGAAACTCAAGCTACAAAGTGATCCATATTGTTACAATAGCCATACTGGAATGTATCTTTCTCTTAGGAGATAGAGCTTCCATCTGAGATAAGACTACTGAAGAAGGATTTTGAGGAGTATGGCCTTATGGAAGCAAAAAAAGTATTTGGTTTGGCCATAGTGATGGAGGATCCCAAAGGTGAATGAGATAGAAGGTTAAAATATAAAGCTTCCATTTGACTTAAGACCATTAAAGAAGGATTTCGAAGAGTATGGCCACCTGGAAGCAAAATGTTTTTTGGTTTGACCATTGTGATGGAGGATACAAAAGGTGAATGGGATAGAAGGTGAAGAGATAAAGCTTCCATTTGAGTTAAGACCACTGAACAAGGAATTAGTAGAGTATGACCATATTAAGGCAAAACCTACTTTGGTTTGACCATTGTGATGGAGGATTTAGTAGGTGAATGTGTTAAAAATTGAAGCAGAAATATATGCCTTGGTTATAGCATACAATATGGTAGACCTACCAACCAAGAGGAGAATATTCCTCATACAATGGTTGAGCATGCATACTGTAATTTTCTATCATTAGAAGACCCACAGTTATCTTATAAGGTTATTCAATGTTCTAAGCCAGGTAATGGAACAGACCAGAAAACAATATCTGCAGAAGGGGGTTTCGTAGGGTACCAATAGGTGGCTATTCCCAAACTAGATCACAATGACCCTATACTTGTGGCTTATGATCCCATACCAGATCACAATGACCCTATACTTGTGGCTAATGGTACCATACTAGATCACAATGACCCTATACCTGTGGCTGATGGTCCCATACTACATTGCAATGACCCTATACCTGTGGCTGATGGTCCAATACCAGATCACAATGACCCTATACTTGTGGCTGATTGTGTCATACCAGATCACGATGACCCTATACCTGTGGCTGATGGTCCCATAACAGATTACAATGACCCTGTACCTGTAGCCGATGGTCTCATACCAGATCACAATGACCCTGTACCTGTGGCTGATGGTCTCATACCAGAATAAAATTACCCTATAGCTGTGGTTGACTGTCTCATACCAGATCACATTGACCCTGTACCTGTGGCCGATGGTCTCATAGCAGATCACAATGACCCTGTACTTGTGGCTGATGGTCTCATACCAGATCACAATGACCCTGTTCCTGTGGATGATTGTCCCATACTACATTACAATTAACCTATACATGTGGCTGATGGTCCAGTACCAGATCACAATGACCCTATACCTGTGGCCAATGGTCCCATACTAGATCACAATGACCTTATACCTGTGGCCGATGGTGCCATACCAGAATACAATGACCCTCAACCTGTGGCCGATGGTGCCATACCAGATCACAATGACCCTATACCTGTGGCCGATGGCCCCCAACCAGACAATGACCCTATACCTGTAGCTGATTGTCCCATGCCAGATCACAATTTCCTATACCAATAGGTACCTACAGGGCTTATTGATGAAAATCAGTGGAATATCGGTCTTATATTTGTTTTTTTAAGTTTGTTTTTCATGCCTTATATTTACAGCCTAACAATGCATTAAGCATAGATGGACAAGACGGCAGAACAATGATGGATACTGGTGCTGCCTTCTTATATGTGATGTATATTTACTAGGAACCAAACCCCATGCCCTCAGCTTCACGAAGAGACTGAAAGTTACATTATTTAATGTAAGAATCTCCCCGGTGAGTAATCTCAGGTCTTTAAGGATTTTTTATCTGTTTATGTTTCTCAATAAATCATCAAAAATAATTATTCCCAGTTGTCATATACATTTAAGCATTTCATTTTTATTCTACATATTTCTTTATCTTAAAGCCGAGCTGAAAAATTGTAATCCTCATTTGTTTACAAGTGTTTTTAGTTTTTAAAATTTGCCCATGCCAATCTACTTAAAGCGGACCTACCACAAGGAATCTATGTTTTCATGAATAGCACTAGAAGTGGCACTAATAGGGAGGAAAAAACTCAAAAAGGTACCTGTAATGAGCAATTTAAGAAGATAATCCCACAGCTCTTCTCACTTCCTGGTTCATTGTAGGCAGAAATAGGCAGCACGTCGCAGGAAGCAGTGATCTGCTTCGAAAATTCCCATAGAAGATCACTGAACGCCCCCCAGTGGCCACCCGCGATATTGCACCCCCAGTTTCATGTGTTGCCTTCAGCAAACCAGGAAGTGAGGGGAGCTGTGTGGTAATCTTGTTAAAATGGTCATTACAGGAACGTTTTTGAGTTTTTTTTACTGCATTCCTCCCTATAGATTTCTGGTGGCAGGTCCACTTTAGGAGGAGTAATACAAGTGTTGGTTGGAAAATAGAATGAGGAACTCATGTTCCGGCAAATCACTAACATGCAATGAATGATGTGTAAGGTTGATGTAAATGCTGATACCTCTACTGTTCAATTGCATTGGTCAAGTAGAAGAACCTGCAGAAGAATAGGGACAATGTTATTATTGATTATATAATGATAATATATATACGTATTTTTGATATTTTTGATACAGTATGTCCTGACATTGTGGTAAATAGTTTGTATCATCTTTTCATGGGACAACACCGAAGATATGACACTTTGTACAATGGAAAGTAGTCAGTGTACAGCTTTTATAACAGTTTAAATTTGTTGTCCCATCAAAACAACTCAACACTAGAGATGGTCGAATCTTTTTTTTTTTTAATTTTACATTTTTAAATTGACGATTTCGAGTTAATTGCAAAGCCCCTGAACATGGTATCAACACCAAACTTGCTGGAGATGCAGAGAAGGGTTGGGGGGTGTACCACAAAAAAATAAAGTATGTTATTAACACAAATAGTTTTTGCACAAATGAAGTTCAAAGTCAAGCCAAAATTTCGAAAATTGGAATTTCGACTTAATTTTTTAACTTAATTTATGCAAAAACAATAAGTGCTAGAGCAAAACTGTTTTTTTTAAAATGTTCCCACAACCCTTCTCTACATATCCAGAAATTTTGGTGATGATACCATGTTCAGGGGCCTTGCAATCAGCTCACAAAGTTAGCAAGTCGAAAAATTCGACCATCTCTACTCAACACACAGCCATTATTGTCTAAACCTCTGGTAACAAATAAGATTACACCCCTATGTGTGCCTGGTTAGCCATTTTTACTCCCCGGTGTCATGTGACTCGTGTTACAAGGTCTCTGAATGGAGAACAGAGTATGTAAATTTTGATGTTATGGTTCTCATCCTGATCGCTGGAAGTTCAGCATGTGTGGGGGTTTTGCTCAAACGGCGTCGGCGAATGAAGGATATCCACAAGGAAAAGCATTCTTTGTAGGGCTCCTGCCCGTGTTTATTAGAGCATACCAGGCTCAAACAGAAAAAGATACTCTCGCAGGGGTCATCAGAGGTAACATAGAATGTTCATAAATTATATCAATAGCCTCCTTCTTCTAAACCAAAGCAAAAGCTGTCTCTGACTGCCCAGAGACTGTTTTCCACACACACACACCACCTGACACTCAGCACCAGGTGCTCTAATGGGCTTCTGAGCCTCTGGAAACACTGGACAAGGAATTGGGAATCTCCCCCACCCTGCTCTTGAAGATTCCTAGTAAAACCAGCCCCAGAACACAATGCAGAAAAACAGCATAAGAACATGAAAGTTCACTGCAAACATAACACTGCTGGTTTTACCTCAAAATGGAAATCTGAGATACCATGGTCCAATGTACCTACCATCCAGCACTCTGCCCAGTGACACAGGTGATCTTGGGGTCACTGTGTTACACATGGCACATCAAGGCAAAGGAATCTCAAAACAAAATGTTGCCATAAAGATGGCCGAAACTATAAGAAGATTTTGAACACCCTGACAGTAAACAACAGAACATTGGCCAAGGCCATACAGCAGTTTAACAGGACAGGTTCCACTTAATGGTCCAGTAAAGAAGTTAAGTGCACATGTTCAGCATCATATCATGGGTTTGTCTTTTGAAATGAGAGGTACAAGTGCTGCCCGCATTGCTGCCAAGGTTGTAGGGTTGGGTGGGTCATGTGGATGGCAGTGGGGGACCCAGAGAGAAGGGAGCACCTTGCTCCAAGGTAAGCTACAGTAGCCCGCCAGGAACAAAAAAGACCAGGGAAAACAGCTAACTACTTGAGGAGGGGTTTAGGAGTTGCTGGTCAGGTAACTAAAGCAAAAGAGAGGAAGAGAGCCATGACCTCACTTTCTAGCAGCTGCTATACAGAAGTTACAGTTCATCGAGGTAACCATGAATGGCAAGATCCCCTTCTCTTCTTGGGAAACTGGGCCACAGAATTCAAACATGATAACCCTCCAAACACAACTCCAGGACCACCCCGACCTTGCTGAAGAAACTTCTAAAGGCGCTGGACTAGTGAAGGATGTCTCCAGACCTAAATCCAATTGAGAATCTGTGGGGGGTCCTCCAATGGAAGGTCAAGGTCTGCTCCATGATGTCATCATGGAGGAGTGAAAGAGGAGTGTGAGGATCTATTGACCTTTTTTTACACAGTACACAATTTAGGTCAGTGCAGAGAAGACCTCTATGGCCAACATTTACCTGTCCACGTACCATTTTGTATGCCCGCATCTTCCTTAGCATTCCTTCCCTTATCTATAAAAATATAAACTCTGTTGTCTCACATTCGTTTTTTTTTAGAGATCTTTATTTGTAACTTGTTGACTTTTTATGGTGTTCTTGACTTCCTCGTTCCTCAGACTATAGATAAGGGGGTTTAGCATCGGTGTCACAGTCGTATAGAGAATGGACACAGTCTTGTCTATTCCCTCAAAATAGGTAGAACGGGGTTTCAGATACATGAACATGATGGTCCCGTAGTACAGAGACACTACAGTCAGGTGGGAGGTGCATGTGGAGAAAACTTTTTGTCTTCCTTGAGAAGAACGGATCTTCAAGATGGCGGAGATGATGTTTATGTAGGAAATTACAGTCAAGCTGAAAGAGCACAAAACGATGAAACCGGCTCCAATATACATCAAGATTTCATTAAACAAAGTGTCCCGGCAGGACAGCCGAAAAAATGGTGGCATCTCACAGAAGTAATGGTTGACATGGTGGGATTTGCAGAACGGGAGTTGGAAGGTGAGGTAAACAAACACGCTAGATTGCAGGAAGCATATACTCCATGTTGCCACTGCTAAACTGGTGCATATCGTCTTGCTCATGATGGTGTTATAGCGCAATGGGCTACAAATGGCGGCAAACCTGTCATACGCCATGACAGCTAATAAAATACACTCTGTAGATCCGAAAGCCAGGATGAAGTACATCTGTAAGCCACATCCCAACAAGGAGACACTTCTATCTACGGCCAGAGTGTTCCTCAGCATTCTGGGGACAATGGTGGTGGAAAAGCAGATGTCAAGAATAGAGAGGTTACTCAGGAAGAAGTACATGGGGGTCTGGAGCTTTGGGTTGATCCTCACCACTATGATCAGTAGAAGGTTTCCTGACAATGTGATCATGTACATCACTAGGAACACAAGGAAATAGATGATCTGGAGATATGGGACATCAGACAGACCAAGGAGGATGAACCCTTCTAGAGATGTTTCATTGATTCGAACTTCCATAATGCTCAGTCATGTCTTTTGTTTAGTGTGGATGGATGAAGATGAGAAGGTTTGTGGAGGCAGAGAAACCAGGAGAGCTGACGTGTCCCTGTTATATAGGATGTGACAAACGCATTTTGGTCCCATAGCTCAGTAGACAAAAAATTAAGCATCAGCAGCTCCCAGGTCGATGGTCTCTGTTGTCTAGTGATTATGGGCCTGTTTATGGTTCTTAATTGGGGTTTCAAATACATTTTAGAATATTTTATGGTGGTAATAAACATGTAAGTGTACATATATTGAACAACTAGAGTTGAGGTTATCTATGAATGAATGAGAATCAAGGGTACCTTGTCCTAAGCAAGTCAATAGATAGAACCTAAGTGTTAATTGGACGGGAACATGATTACAATTTTAGCTCACCAAAGAATCCAAACAGACTTTGATGGCACCAATATACAAAAATACATCAAAACAAAATGATCTATAAATATCTATTGTCTTTTATCTATTTATTGACGCGTTTCGCATCCCAAGCTTCTTCAGGATCCCATTATGACTTATGAAGATACTAGAAACATTACAGTAAAAATTACTTAATTAAAATCTGGCCATACACTCATTGATTCCCTATTGTTCAGCGAATTTATGCGCATCATTTTGGGTGATCCATCCCTGGTCGAAGTAATGGACACAGAACAGGGATTTACCAACAGGTCGGATCGACATTATTGAAGCCTTCTAATCAGCGAATGGAGCGGGACCGTCAATATTATTTTAAATTTTGGTGCTGCACCCCTTACATACAAAATTATATATTGATGGGCGCTGGTTTGGACGGACGCACGGAGGCACGGAATCTGTCGCAGTTGGGGCCACACTCCTGCCCTCATTGAAGGGAAGGTTATGTCCTTTACAGCTAGAATTTGACGTGGTAGTTTGGACCTGGGACCTGATCCCACTGGCACCTTCTCTTTTCCATCGGGAAGTAGATGGACACTATTGATATCCGCCCACTTGGGGACCAGTCACTGGTTGCTCTGGGGTTTTTTTCTTTGGCGTGTTCTCCCCTTCTGAGTTGCCATCCCCGTCCAGGAGGAATCCATCGCTCACTAGAGAGAAGTGGAATACCAACAGATGGTTCTTGTCTCCCTGATGAAGCCTTGTAGAAGGTGAAATGCGTCGGAGCTACCTACCGCATTGTTGGCAAAATAAAACTTCCATAAGATCTTGTATTTGCTTTTTGAAGGTTGCATTGGTGATAGTTACAGAGTTTATCTAAGTGCAATTATCTTGGTTTTATGGTGAATGTATTGTATATTAGTGTTTGTATGGATTATATTTTTTCCATCCATGTGGGGAGGCATGCGGTTGGGGAGGACCCTGCTATCATGTTATGCGGTCTGGTTCTTAGCGGTCTTCCACCTGTACATTCTGGCTTGGATACTTTGAATCCCCAGATTGGGGATCTGAGTGTATATCCCTGAGGAAGCCAGAATAGGTGAACCGCGTCAGATCCTTTGGGACACGCCAATTGTAGTTTTCACATTGAAATAGACTGAATATGTATGTTAATATCTTGAATTGGTTAATGCAGTGGTTCCCAAATGGGGGGTGGGCACGAACGTATTCCAGGGGGCCCAGGCCCTCATTCTTAACCTGTGTTTGAATAGGGAGGGGGGGGCTTGATAATGTTCCTAAATGGAAAAGGGTGCCCTGCAAGGAAAGCTTGGGAACCACTGGCTTCATGTATGTATTTGAATTTGAATGAGTGGTGCAAAATGTTTGTAATAAAGAATTTTTACGTGTGTTTATGTGGTGGAAGTTTATATAGTGCCTTAACAGCCCTTTCTTCTTATATGGGTTTATTCAGGTTTCTATTTTTTTTAGATTGATGTAAGAGACAAACATTTTTTAGATACATTCAAACCAGAGTACTGCTGATCTAAAGCCCCAATATAGCTGATATGGGGTTACAAGGAATAGACGGGCTTTTGCCTGTACCTTGACCCTTTAGGGAATGTATCATTATGTTGGATCGACATTTCATTAGAGTAGGATTGAACACTCAAGGTGGACAGCGTTTGATTTCCGAACGATCGATGGCCATGAATGGAGAGGAATTCCTTGAGGAATTGAATGCAAAATCGAGCCATGTATGGGCACCTTTAGAGTATCCCACGGCAGCTGGCTGGGCACTTAATGTGCCTCAGGCAGCCATGTCGACTTCTGAAGACACCTAAAGGGTCCTACACCATTAGATGTTTGGGCTGTCTCCCCTCAAGTGGGGTTCATTTTAAGACAGACAGAAGGGGAGGAATGTAGTGTTGAGTTGGACCAACTCCTGATTGGCCACAGATCTTCTGCCTATGATATCTGTCACGACGCGACCGCCCGGCTAGCAAACCCAGTCGCAACTTCCCGGGCTCGGCCCGTAAGAGAGAGGCTGCGTCTAAATTAGTGTTGAGCTCGAATATTCGAATGCCGAATATTTTTCGCGAATATTGGCAATTCTCGAATTCGCCAATATCTCGAATATGTCAGCGAATATTCGCAATTTCGAATATTCGCAATATGGACATGTATCGCGAAAATAATATTCGCATTGCGAAAATAAACATAGCATGTGACCATTCATTTTAAAGATTTTTGCGATGCGAATATTATTTTCGCAATGCGAATATGATTTTCGCAATATATGGTCATACCGCGAATATTCGAATTTCCGAATATAGAATCGAATATTAGTAGAATTATTCGTGAAATATCACGAATTCGAATATTGACTATGCTGCTCATCACTAGTCTAAATAAGCTTTCCGGACAGGCCGCGATCGCGCAGACTGACACGGTCAGTCTTACCAATCATGCAATACTGA
>CM070043.1:46763340-46777356 GCA_036250615.1 Ptychadena robeensis | reverse complement strand
ACGCCATGGTTCTGCTAGCCCCTTTTGAAGCCGAGTTGTATAACTTTACGACGGGTCTGCGTGGACTGCAGGCCTGAGACCTCTGACCCCTACTGATAAGGAGATTTCTAGGGATTTTAGTGAAGAAAACTCCAACTCAAACTTCACTTTTAAGGGGAACCCCGGGTTATAGCTCCTTGAACTCAAACTTTTAAGGGGAACTCTGGGTTATAGCTCCTTGCTACAATATCCCTTAAAATAAAGGTACGGTTCATTGGATAGGTGGAGAAGTGGCATTGGGAATGCCTTGGGATTTCATACTGAATGACTTATTGAGCTGGGAGATTCCACTTGTCTATTTTAGAATCAAGACTGTGAAGCTAACATGTATTTGATACTACTGATAAGTAGTGGTGAGCGACACAGACAATATTCTTATATGCAAAATATTGAGAATTTGTTGCCTAATGTGTAAGGCAAGGAATTAGTAATTCGAGAATTCCTGATCTCCATTCATTATTACCTTCATTGTGCAAATCAGCACATGCACATGCGCATATTGAGAATGCAGTGCATGGTACTTTCCTCCAGATTACCTTAATTATAACTATTTAACCTACACAGGGGTTGGCAAATGTTTTGACTCGTGGGCCACATTGGCTTCTTTTGATAAACGGGCCGGACCAAGAGCCTGTAATTGCCGACCCCCCATAGGTGTGCCAATTCCATGCATCCCCAGCATCACTAATGATGGCGGTGATGTGCAATAGGCGACGTGTGACAGGGAAATTGTTATCTTTTCAAAGCAAAGCACAGAACACAGCAATCACACTCCTCTCTCTCCTAAAGCTGCACAACACCGCAGAAAATGGCTCCTGGGGAGTTTCCTATAAAGTAAGGGGTAGGCTACTTTCCTATTGGTTGCTAGGGCTGTTGCTATGCTCAGACAAAGATATTGCAGCCTTCTAATTTTTCCACGAGCAACAAGGATAGAAGGACATGAGTACTGATGGAAAAATCTTGAATATTTGTGACTACAAAGACATAGCACTTTATATTTTAGATCTTCATGAATTCTTGAAGTGACAATGTTCATAATAAAAATTTGTGATTAGAATGTTCGCGATCAACACTACTGAATTCTCCTGGATCATCTTGCCAGCGGGTATGACCCAGTTTTTGGCAGATTGGTAGTTAACAGTATGGAGTAGCCACTACTGGAGAGTATGTATCCTATATGAAAAGGATTCAGATACATACCGTATTACAGTGGCTTGCAAAAGTATTCGGCCCCCTTGAACCTTTCCACATTTTGTCTCATTACAGCCACAAACATGAATCGATTTGATTGGAATTCCAGGTGAAAGATCAATACAAAGTGGTGACACGTGAGAAGTGGAAGGAAAATCATACATGATTCAAATTTTTTTTTACAAATAAATAACTGCAATGTGGGGTGTGCGTAATTATTCAGCCCCCTTTGGTCTGAGTGCAGTCAGTTGCCCATAGACATTGCCTGATGAGTGCCTATGACTAAATAGAGTGCACCTGTGTGTAATATAATGTCAGTACAAATCCAGCTGCTCTGTGACAGCCTCAGAGGTTGTCTAAGAGAATATTGGGAGCAACAACACCATGAAGTCCAAAGAACACACCAGGTCATGGATAAAGTTATTGAGAAATGTAAAGCAGGCTTAGGCTACAAAAAGATTTCTGAAGCCTTGAACATCCCACGGAGCACTGTTCAAGCGATCATTCAGAAATGGAAGGAGTATGGCACAACTGTAAACCTACCAAGACAAGGCGGTCCACCGTCCACTCACAGGCCGATTAAGGCGAGCGCTGATCAAAAATGCAGACAAGAGGCCCATGGTAGAGATTTACAGCTCAGGTGGGGGAATCTGCCCATATGACAACTATTAGTGGTGCACTGCACAAAGTTGGTCTTTATGGAAGAGTGGCAAGAAGAAAGCCATTGTTACCAGGAAAGCATAAAAAGTCCCATTTGCAGTTTGCCACAAGCCACGTGGGGGACACAGCAAACATGTGGAAGAAGGTGCTCTGGTCAGATGAGACCAAAAAGGAACTTTTTGGCCAAAATGCAAAACGCTATGTGTGGCAGAAAACTAACACTGCATATCACTCTGAACACACCATCCCCACTGTGAAATATGTTGGTGGCAGCATCATGCTCTGGGGGTGCTTCTCTTCAGCAGGGACAGGGAAGCTGGTCAGAGTTGATGGGAAGATGGATGGAGACAAATACAGGAAGAAACATCTTGGAAGAAAACCTCTTGGAGTCTGCAAAAGACTTGAGGCTGGGGCGGAGGTTCACCTTCCAGCAGGACAATGACCCTAAACGTAAAGCCAGGGCAACAATGGAATGGTTTAACACAAAACATATCCATGTGTTAGAATGGCCCAGTCACAGTCCAGATCTAAATCCAATCGAAAATCTGTGGCAAGATCTGAAAACTGCTGTTCACAAACGCTGTCCATCTAATCTGACTGAACTGGAGCTGTTTTGCAAAGAAGAATGGGCGAGAATTTCAGCCTCTAGATGTGCAGAGCTGGTGGAGACATTCCCTAAAAGACTGGAATTGCAGCAAAAGGCGCTTCTACAAAGTATTGACTCAGGGGGGGCTGAATAATTACGCTGCACACCCCACTTTGCAGTTATTTATTTGTAAAAAATTTTTGGAATCATGTAAGATTTTCCTTCCACTTCTCATGTGTACACCACTTTGTATTGGTCTTTCACGTGGAATTCCAATAACATTGAGTCATGTTTGTGGCTGTCATGTGACAAAATGTGGAAAAGTTCATGGTATGGCCAAACAACACATGATAGGGGGAGCGCCTGGTTTGTGTATGGACCGTGTGATTGTACCGCCACACTAACTCGGGTGCATACCGGGTCCACTGACTCTTCTTTTCTCTTTCTAGACCACAAAGCACTTGGAGTAGAGTACGGTTAAATTATTTACACACCCCAGTCTCCTGGGGGTTATATGGCGTAGTGTGGGGTTTCTTAATCCCCATTAGCTCACACAGGCCCTAAACACATCATCTGGGGCCGGGATTTCTGACTGCGGCCCTACACAGTTATTATTGCCACTAAGAAGTTTTCTATGCCTTCCATTTATCTATCTAGAAGCTGTATACTCCTTTGTCTCCCCTGAGAGACAAGTTAGGCTTTACTTTCTTGTGTGCTCCGTCAGGACCCCTACGTTAAGTGCAGTGCTTGGCGGGGGTCCCAACGGATCACATACACTGTACCTGCCCGGCGGATGCTCTGTTCAGACATCTGCTGATGCAGGGGTTAATGCACTGCACTACGTTAACCCCTGCATCGGCGGATCGGCTCAACGCAATGTGAACAGAGGATCCACCGGGCAGTTAATGTTTCTTTTAGAGATCTTTATTTCTAGCTTGTTGACTTTTAATGGTGTTCTTGACTTCCTCGTTCCTCAGACTATAGATGAGGGGGTTCAGCATCGGTGTCACAGTTGTATAGAGAATGGATACAGTCTTGTCTACTCCCACAGCATTTGTGGAATGGGGTTTCAGATACATGAACATGATGGTCCCGTAGTACAGAGATACCACAGTCAGGTGGGAAGTACACGTAGAGAAAACTTTTTGTCTTCCTTGAGAAGAACGGATCTTCAAGATGGCGGAGATGATGTTTATGTAGGAAATTACAGTCAAGATGAAAGAACACAAACCGATGATCCCTGCTCCAATATACATCAAGATTTCATTAAACAAAGTGTCCCGGCAGGACAATCGAAAAAATGGCGGCATCTCACAGAAGAAATGGTTGACATGGTGGGATTTGCAGAACGGGAGTTGGAAAGTGAGGACAACAAACACGCTAGACTGCAGGAAGCATATACTCCATGTTCCCACCGCTAAACTGGTGCATATGGTCTCACTCATGATGGTGTTATAGCGCAATGGGCTACAAATGGCGGCAAACCTGTCATATGCCATGACGGCCAATATAATACACTCTGTAGATCCGAAAGCCAGGATGAAGTACATCTGTAATTCACATCCCAACAAGGAGATACTTCTATCAACGGCCAGAGTGTTCCTCAGAATTCTGGGGACAATGGTGGTGGAAAAGCAGATGTCAACAACAGAGAGGTTACTCAGGAAGAAGTACATGGGGGTCTGGAGCTTCGGGTTGATCCTCACCACTGTGATCAGTAGAAGGTTTCCTGACAATGTGATTATGTACATCACCAGGAACACAATGAAATAGATAATCTGGAGATATGGGACATCAGACAGACCAAGAAGGATGAACCCTTCTGGAGATGTTTCATTGATTTTTACTTCCATAACATTCACTTCATGTCTTGTAGAAGACTTCTGTAAAGATAACATGTCAGGAAAACTTCACACATTATCCGATTTCCAAAGCCTGGTTAGGCCTCAAAATAAAATGTGTCTACAAAAGAAAATGATGTCTGAAGAAGAGGTTCCATTGGGTGCCATAGGGATTGGCCAAATGGAGCTCATTGGTGGAAATCTAACCCTATATAATGTACAGCTTAGATACACATGACATAATTATCTGCCTTACCTATCTATATGCAAAAAAAGCTCAATATTTTATGAATATCTTTATTTGATAAAATCAACCATTTAATAAAATTGGATAATAAATAAATATTATGCATTTGACTTTCATTTCAAGTCTGGCCTGGCATTCTGTTTAGTGTAGATGGATGAAGATGAGAAGGATTGTGGATGCCGAGAAACCAGGAGAGCTGACGTGGCCTTGTTATATAGGATGTGACAAATTCATTTTATTCCCTTAGCTCATCCGGTAGACTGAAAATGATATCAGAAGCTCCCAGGTGGATGGTCCCTGATGTCTAGAGATAATGGGTCTTTTTTTGTTTCTTTATTGGGGTTTAAACTACATTTTAGAATCATTTTTTGTAATAAAAATATAAATATAAATACTTACCGTATATACTGGAGTATAAGCCGGGTTTTTCAGCCCAACAAAATGGGCAGAAAGTGCTCCCCTCGGCTTATACTCGAGTCAGCTGAGGGGGGTCCACTCACCTCACCTGAATTTCCATGCTGAATGCTTCAGACAGGCAGCTTCCCTCTTCGGTAGATCTTCTGTGATCTCTCTGAGTTCCTGTCAGCTCCGGCTTCCCCGACTATCAGCTGATAGATATCAACAAACTCCACACTGCCACCTAGTGGCCAGTTACGAGTACAGATACAACACTCCATAGCCTAAAAAATAAGAATTGCCTTGCACAACCCATCCTGTAATAATAATAATCATGTGTTCTCTTAAATGTATTAATGATGTGGCACTAAGATTAATCATGTTTGATTATTTTCTAGGGGCAATGGTGCTTTCTCTATATTTTCTCATTTAGAATACTCCACTATCTGACTGCATTTCCCACAATACGTTTTTCCAGTTTTTGTAGATATAATTAGGTACCTCGGCTTATACTCAGGTTGGCTTATACTCAAGTATATACAGTATATATAAAGGTTAACCCCATAAAGGTTATGGTAAAGGACGATTAATGGAATCAAAAAAGGCCTCAACTCTAGCAGTGCATACAGGGCCACCATCAGAAATTTCAGGGCCCCATACTTTTTATTTTTTTGGGTTGGGCCCGAATATCCCCCTGGTGAGCACTGCTGAGGATGATTCCTTCTACCATCAGCCCCTCCCCCCGCTGAGGGCTCCTGAGGACACTTAATGCTAATCCAGCTCTGCCTACCACCCCATCTAAGGATGCTTACCTGCTCGGCTCTCAGCCGTGGGGACCATCGGCAGCACGTCTTGACTAGGGATGGTCTAATCTTTTTGTAAAAACTCAACAATTTCGAGCTTATTGAAAGGCTTTTTAATTGACGTAGAGAAGGGTTGGGGGTATACTACAAAATAAAAATATGGCTCTAACACAAAATGTTTTTGCATAGATGAAGTTCAAAGTGAAGTCGAAATTTCGACTTGGATTTTGAACTTAATTTATGCAAAAACTACATGTGATAGAGCAAAAAAAAAATTCAATGTTCCCCCAACCCTTCTTTACATCACCAGAAATTGTGGTAATGATACCATTTTCAGAGGCTTTGCAATCAGTTAGCTAGTCTAAAAATTCGACCATCTCTAGTCTTGACACCAGCATCAAGGCTGCTGTCAAGATACCGTGCGGTGCAGTACAGGGAACACATGGCACGAACAGGTGAGCAGACCACCAAGCCCCCCTAGCTGGTCGGATTTGGGACAGGAGTGCCCCTTTTCCCAGCCTGACAGCCACCCCGAGTGCATAGCATGGTCAAGCCTTCATAAAACAGAAGGTATGCACATGCCCCAATCCATCACAAGTCCCATAAGTTAAGAGAAAAGAATCCTCACTTCAGGAGAGTGGGTAGGGCCATGCAAAGACCAACTAAAGAGTTGAGGATTTCTTCAATGAATGGCAATCAAGGGTACCTAAGAACATGCTATGAGAGCATGATAAAAAATTTAGCTCACCAAAGAATCAAACCGGACGTTGAGGGTACCAGTCTACAGAAAAATTATGAAACACCCTTGAGATCCTACATGTTTCACCCTCAAACATTGGGCTTCCTCAGGGATTAGGTGCTCGTGTGGGAAAGGTGTATTTTTATTCAAATAAAAAATACAGCAGACAACAAATAACACAGGCTCACAATGGGGTACTCATCTTTATGGAGATAAGTGCACACGCCGGAGGGAGAGCGGACTGCAGCATAGGCAAAAAACTCGGCAACGGAAGTCCCTCAGTACTACAAGTCAAAATTGGTAATGCAAAAAGATGTCCTGTTCCTTTTTCAATTGTATGGAATGAAACCCCATTGTAGGGAATGGCCAATAAATGACTGATGTATTGTGTCAAACAAGGAAAACTGAGACAACCCCCAAGCACATTGGTCTCAGAAGGGTCAAAATCTTCTCTTCTCAGATCAAAAATTCTACGAATACTCAAAAGTACTCACGAATCACCAAAGATTCCCCAAAGTACTCATATATTTTGGGGATTCAGGAGGATTTGCATTCAAAGACTATGCTAATTGCCAAAATATGGTGTAAGGTTGTCGTGGATGGTGGAGGCATATTATTGGCTCTACTGCCCAATGTAACCAAGGATTCTGCATATTTATATAAATATGTGACAATAATAATATCCCCTTTCTTATGCACAGGGGTGGTTTTAGGCATGGACAGTTGCCCAGGGCAGCATCATGCATTGTGTCTCCCCATGGCTGCCTGGGGAGAAAGAAGGGGTAGGGGAAATGGGTATGGAGATGCTTTCCAAGGGGGGCAGGTGTTGAAACAGAGTGTCACCTCACAAGCACCCCCCCCCCCCACAGGAGTGACCAGAGATGTCAACCTGGGGGGAGGATGCCAGCGGCCATTAGACGGGGAGCCCAGGGCGCCGATCTCCCTAGGACCGCCCCTGCTTATGAATAAAATAAACTGTGTTGTCTCACATTTGTTTTTTATTTCTTTCAGAGATCTTTATTTCTAACTTGTTGACTTTTAATGGTGTTCTTGACTTCCTCATTCCTCAGACTATAGATGAGGGGGTTCAGCATCGGTGTCACAGTTGTATAGACAATGGACACAGTCTTGTCTATTTCTGCAGAATAGGTAGAACGGGGTTTCAGATACATGAACATGATGGTCCCATAGTACAACGTCACAACAGTCAGGTGGGAAGTACATGTTGAGAAAACTTTTTGCCTTCCTTGAGAAGATCGGATCTTCAAGATGGTGGAGATGATGTGGATGTATGAGATCAGGGTCAGCCAGAAAGAACCAAAAACAATAATCCCTGCTCCAATATACATCAAGATTTCAATAAACAAAGTGTCCCGGCAGGACAGCCGAAAAAAGGGTGGTAACTCACAGAAGAAGTGGTTGACATGATGGGATTTGCAGAACGGGAGTTGGAAGGTGAGGACAACAAACACGCTAGATTGCAGGAAGCATATACTCCATGTACCCACTGCTAAACTAGTGCATATCGTCTTGCTCATGATGGTGTTGTAGCGCAATGGGCTACAAATGGCGGCAAACCTGTCATACGCCATGACAGCTAATATAATACACTCTGTAGATCCGAAAGCCAGAATGAAGTACATCTGTAATTCACATGCCAACCAGGAGATACTTCTATCTATGGCCAGCGTGTTCCTCAGCATTCTGGGGACAATGGTGGTGGAAAAGCAGATGTCAACAACAGAGAGATTACTCAGGAAGAAGTACATGGGGGTCTGGAGCTTTGGGTTAATCCTCACCACTATGATCAGTAGAAGGTTTCCCACCAATGTAATCATGTACATCACTAGGAACACAAGGAAACAGATGATCTGGAGATTTGGGACATCAGACAGACCAAGAAGGATGAACCCTTCTAGAGATGTTTCATTGATTTGAACTTCCATAATGCTCAGTCAAGACAAGACATTGTTGTATTTACAAAAAAGATTGTGATACCCCAAGAAGAGGATCCATTGAGTGCCTGAGCCTGCAGGGTTCATCTGGAAACCCAACTCTACTTAAGGTATAGTATATATAAAATACATAGTTTCCACTTTACCAGCTTTCAAGTAGGCAAAATAAAAGCTCAATAATTTTTCCATGTATTTACTTGATAAAATAAATATCACATATGTCAAAGGTCCTTCATTTTTTAAGTCTTGAGGACTTGAAGATAGGTGGATGCAGAAAAACCAGGAGAGCTGCCGTGGCCTTGTTATATAAGATGTCACAAATGCATTTTGGTCCCTTAGCTCATCCAGTAGATACTAAAAATGGTATCAGCATCTCCCAGGTGGATGGTTTATGGTCTTTAATGATTATGGATCTGCTTATGCTTCTTAATTGGTGTTTCAAATACATTTTAGAACATTTTATAGTTGTAATAAACACACACATATATATATATATATATATATATATATATTGTGGAGGACCCCGGGGATGGGTCCTGCATGGCAGATTTGTCTCCCAATATTATGTATTGTGGTCCTCAGTGTATTTTGGGTAAGGAGACCGGGGATAGACAGGGGTAACCGGGGGTTGCCACTTGTTAGGTTTTTTTAGGGTTCCGGACTCTAGAGTGGGAGGGAAGGAACTGGGTGGTCCTTCCCACTCCACTCGGCATACGCTCCGGGATTTGCTGCTAACTTGCAGGCAGACAGGATCTTTGTCTGAAAAAGGCTCAGGTGATCAGAGAGGGTGTGGACTGTAGGAGTAGTGGCCAGGTGGGGAGCCTGTGTGAAGTCAAGGAGGGCTGGCAGGGCCTTGGAAAATACAGGCGGACTGAGCAACAGTGGTGAGCTGCAAATCCTTAATAAGTACCAGTGAATGGTTGTCCAGTGTATTGAAAGTTTTGATTTATGTTTTCCTTTTGGTGAAAATAAACCTACATTTTGTGCTGTGCTGGTGATCCTTTCCCCTGAACTTTACGATAAAAGCATTTGCGGTTTTATATATATATATATATATATATAAAACCGCAAATGCTTTATACTGTGAAGGGTGTTGGCTGGGAAAGGGATTCCGGAAAATGTGTTCAACCCCCTCAATAACACAATAACACCTTCTGCATGATCTGTAAGGCATTGTGGATGACAGATGAGGGTGCGGTGGTGGCTGTACTGTTGAATTTCACAGGGGCTTCTGGGAAGTCAACTTAAACATACAGTCCAAATAAACATGGAGGAAAGCAGACAATCTGGTAAAAGGATCTTGTTGGATCTATTCCATCTAGATTGTTTAATTCATCTACAATGTGTTGACTTACAAGATAATCATACATTAAGGTGTGACGCATAATCGCATATGTTTGTGTCCAGCTTAGATGTGATCTCCTTATTGGTTTTTTCAGACAATCAAAATAATTTCTGCCAGACCATTCACAGTTAACACCATAGGATTTCCACAGTACATGGACATGTCCAGCTGTCCAAGCCTTAGACCTAGTTACCTTGTAAGTTTATGACCAATATTTACCTATGAAGACTAATGGAAGACTAACTACTTTTTCATTGCACGTAGCTAAACATTTTTGTGTTTGCCATCAGGGATCTCTACTTTGTTTTCTCTTTATGGCATTTTTGACTTCCTTGTTCTTCATTCCATAGATTATTGGGTTCAGCATTGGAGTTACAACGGTATAGAGAATGGTCAAAGTTTTATCCATGTCAGATGAGGAAGCAGAGCGGGGTCGCAGATACACAAACAGGATGGTCCCATAGTAGAGGGCAACTACAATCAGATGTGAACTACAAGTGGAGAAAGTTTTGCCCCTTCCTTGGGAGGAATGAATCTTTAGGATGGTAGAGATGATGTGCGTATACGACAATAGGGTCAAGATGAAGGAAAACATAACGATGAACCCTGCTCCGATATACAGGGCTACCTCATTCAGCAAAGTATCTTGGCAGGACATTCGAAGGAATGGTGGCAGCTCACACAAGAAGTGATTGACATGGTAGGACGTACATTGGGGGAGTTTAAATATGAGGACAACATGAATGGTGGAGTTCATAAAGGAAAGACCCCATGTGCCTACAGCTAAATTGTAACAAATCCTCTTGTTCATGATGACGTTGTAACGCAATGGTCTACAGATTGCTGCAAACCTGTCATAGGCCATAATAGCTAGAATAATACATTCTGTTGATCCTAAAGCCAAATGGAAATACATTTGTACTGCACATTCCAACGCTGAGACACTTTTATCTGAGCTTAGGGTGTTGATGAGTATTTTTGGAACAATGGTCGAGGAAAAGCAGATGTCAATAACAGAAAGGTTACTCAGGAATAAATACATGGGGGTCTGTAGTTTTGGGTTGATCCTCACCACAGTGATCATTAGAAGGTTTCCTGATAACGTCATGATGTACATCGTTGAAAACACAAGGAAGAAGATGGCCTGGAGATATGGGACATTAGATAAACCGAGGAGGATGAACCTTCCGGGAGATGTTTGGTTGACTTTCATGACTTCATGTCTTCAATTTTAAATCTCCTCAATGGGCTCATATACAAAATATACAAACATTCAGAAAGGTCATCGTTCCCCATTCTACCCAGCAAAAAAAAAAATGGCTGAATTTAATATTATACAATTCATTAATACAATATTTTTGTGGTATTGGTGGTATTTGCCAAGGGTACATTAAGAAATAAGAATTGGGGGTCTCTAAAGCTGCTTTTAACAATAGCCATATTATGGATATATGGAGGAAAGGAACAGACTTGGATGCACAAATAAAATTACATATGTAAAATTACAGTTTGACTTACCTGTGAGCTGGTATAATGGGGGCTTAGGGCTCCATGATCCTAAAATAATATACTTACCTGCTGTTCCCTGGATTTGTATGTGCGATTCCATATTTATTAGCCAGGCTTCCAAGGGTTAACGCCAGGTGCAAAATCGCGCGTGGCCACTGGGGGCGTTTATAATGGTTTTCTATGGTAATTTTTGGCAATGTTCTTTCAATGAAGAGTTGAGATCACAGAATTACCCAGCAAACACGTTGCTCTCATGACGTATCACCACAGCTATACGTAATCAGGGCCAGGAAGTGAAGGAGTGCTGCAGGGCAACTCCTTAAATTACAGGTTTGTTTTTTGTTTTTTTTCTATCTCCCTATTATCAGCACTTCTAGTGCCATTCATGAAGTCCTCATTTTCTGGTTGTAGGTCCAGTAGGTGGTCATAGATGGGGCTTGAGATTTCCGTTCGATCAACTTAAAAAGATAGATTTTTTAGCCAATCGTACAACAATTCCTGCACACATGATACGATCAACCAAAAGTGATTAAAATTGTCAAAAAAAAAATACGATCGAAAGGTGATCGGACATGTTTGTGAATTTTGCTTAATTATACAAATATCTGACATCTTTTCTAGATATTTTTAATGATTTGATTGCGATCGTATTTATGATCATATATACGATTGTACTGGAATGCTATACTGGCTCATCATGACCAATGTCAAGAGGTATCATTGTGAATCCATCAGTGTTAGGCAGGCATTGTGAAATCATTCGCAACTTCACGTAAATTGTAGAGATGGTCGAATTTTTGGACTAGCTGACTTATGAGCTGATTGCAAAGCCTCTGAACATGGTATCATCACCAAAATTGCTGAAGATGTAGAAAAGATAGAATTTTCGAAAAATAAATTGACCATCTCTTATAAATTGTTTACCATACCAATATGCATTATGTAATGTGAGCAAACCCTGCTCGATGAGTCTCCTGGTGGGGTTTGCTAGTATAGGGCACAGTATTGCCCAGATGCGCCCTAAACTGACAGAAACAGCACATGAATAGTAGGCAAACTGTGAACGGGCTCCATGGAAAATCCATAGCGCCACTCACGGTGTTTGGGGCTGCCAAATGTTGACCCAGGTTATAAGAAAATGCCTATGGTGAGTGTCATGGCCAAAATGATTAAATATCAAAATGAATATAACCGCTCCCTGTCCCTCACCCAATGGATTGGATATGGCAATCTCTCGGACCTGTAACCCATACTGAAGAGTCAACCTATGTCGGCAAATACACAACCACTGAAAAAATAACCCAAAATGTTTTATATGTAATAATTTGTTTAGTTATTATAAAAAAAAATCGTGTTTTTTGTGGTAAGCCTTTAATATTACGTAAGTGGTTCGGGAGATCGCTAGACTTATTTAATTCAATTTATTATTATTATTACCTAGAAATGTGTTTAAGGACAATTTTGGAAAGTCACAATTTTAATTTGAAAAAATGATAGAGTTGGTCAAAATGAATTTCAGTTTAGCGTTGAAGTATTCGGTGACCCTCCATCTCTCGGACCTGTTACCCATCCTAAAAAGTCAACTTATGTCTGCAAAAACACAACCGCTATTAAAAAAATAACCAAAAATGTTTTATATGTAATAGTTTTAGCTTTTATAAAAAAAATTTTTTTGTTCTTCTAGGTTTTAATCGGGCCGGGAGACCTCCAGACTTATTACATTTTTTAAATTTGTTTAATTATTACATAGAAATGTGTTTTAGAACAATTTTGGAAAGTCACAATTTCAATTTTAATTTGAAAACATGATAGAGTTGGCCAAAACAAATTTCAGTTAAGCGTTGAAGTATCCGATGACCATCTCTCGGACCTGTTTCCCATCCTAAAGAGTCAACTTTTTATTTGAAAATAGATTTTTGATGGTCAAAACGAATTTCAGCCAGGTGAAGTATTTGGGGACCATCTCTACCAATAATTTTAGAAGAGAAATTTATTTTACGACATAAGATATAAAATTTTACTATAACATATGTATATATACATATACATAGTATTGTTCCTTACCCTGCTAGTTAGTGGTATTCACATTTCCTTCTCACATCTCTTCCTGTGACTCTCTCCACATCCATTGAGGTTCAGAAAACACTAAAACTGGGAGAAAAAAATCCATCTTCTTATATACGATGTAAGAAGTAGATTCAGGTCCCTCGGTGGATGAGGAATATGAACAAAGTTTAGTCTTAGTATTTCCCAGTTGAATGACTTCTGGTCTTTTGTGAATACGGCTGTTTTCCATTCTGAGGGGGTGTTGTGTTGGAAACTATGTAAGTTAAACTTAATACTCTTTTTTTTCTCCTGAATTGTATAATGGTTTATGGATTGAAGACTGGTGTGCTCAATATTTTATAAAAGCCAAAAAAACAAAATCCAATAAACCCTGTGTACATTTACTCCAGCATTAGCTGTATTGCATTTTGCGGACTGTGTTTCCTGGCATTGATAACTGTGAATCAACTTCCCTGATATTTGCAGTTACTCATTGTCACCAACCATGGTTGGTCGGGTGACCCCATCAATGACAAAATTATTAAAAAATTGGGGTCGACGTCACTCCAAGACCTGTCACCAAAATAAGAAAAGCTTGATTGTAGAATTTTATTGAACACGTATTGCTGTATATAGTGTTGTATATATGTATGTGTATT
>CM070043.1:46710525-46720593 GCA_036250615.1 Ptychadena robeensis | reverse complement strand
AAAAGTTGATTGTACAGAAATTGCATGGTAATTGTATGTGGTGTATGGGGGGCTTTATGTGACCATATATGTCTTTCTGGATGTTCCATCCTATATATTCAATAATATCCAAAATGTCTCCCTCCTCTTTCCTTTGAGCGCAACTGAAGAAACCCCATAATTTGACTTTTTTCCTGTAAGAAAAACCTTTGAAAACGTTGAATGTGCTATCTCCTATGTGTAACAGAGGATTATTGATGAGCAGCATAGGCAATATTCAAATTCGCGATTTAATTTGATATTCATAATTACGAAATTTGAGTGCATGGCCATGCGTGGCAATTCTATATTCGGAATTCTAATCACATCGTAATTATCTTCAAAATGAATGGTGACATATATTGTGGTATTTATTTTCGCATTGTGATGATATAATCGCAATACATGGCCATAAGCTTGCCAGTGCATGTCATCTCCAATTTTCTAAATATAGGAAAAGGAAGGAGGGGGAACCACCGGTAGCCAACCCACCACATCCGATTGCAACACTTTGGTTGGGGGAGGGAGGAACTAAACCCAAGGGGCGGCCAAGCCCTGTGGACTTTAAAAGTGGGTGTCTGGTCAGATCAAGTTCCAGTCGAGGGATTTGACGAAACACTTTTATTTGTAAATCGGTTACAGAACATTGGCAAGAAAATATCCTTGGTATCAAACAGTGATTATTAACATAGATACAATTTCCTTGAAGGAAGTTTAGGCTCCTCCATACATACAAACAATATGGTTAAAAGAATGTCCAATATCTTTGTGGTCCGGGAATGAGGTCCGATTGGTCAGTTCCTCTTCCTTCATGGATTCCTCATCCTTCATGGATTCCTCTTGCTTCATTGGTCTAGCTTGTTCGTTCTACATCTCTATCACATGTTGTAATCTATTCTTTCCGAAAGCCTTAGTTCTGTGTCCTCTCTTTATGAATTAGTCTTAAATTCTGTTTTTTTGTCAGTTTCCCTCATATTCCCATCAGGGATTTATTCATTAAATATATTTCATCATGTTATTGGCTTACCGGTATTTGAGGTCATTCAGCATTGCAGGCGGTGGAGTTGTGCCAGGTCGATGTCAACACGGGTCTCCCGTCCTTAGCAGTGGAATCGCACCAACAAATAGTAGGTGCCTTGTGTGTGCCACCCACTAGGCAACACTGCCGTGGGGGGGGGGGGGGGGGGGGGGGGGGGGGGGGGGGAACATGGTTATGTATTATCATTTTTCATCATTGATTGGTGAAAGGTATATCCATAAGCACTAAGACGTGACACCATACATGGAAGAAGGTGACGTTACAAGACTGTTATGATGTGATAAGGGGTTATTCCCCCATGCTTTGGACACATAACCATGTCCCCCCCCCCACCCCCACGGCAGTGTTGCCGCGTGGGTGGCACACACCAGGAAAAATTTACTTCTGAACTGTCTCAATATGGCAGTTCACCTCTCTTATGTGCTCTCACATGATGACCACTTTAAGTCCCTGAAGGCCACTGGTCTGGATCTTAATAGGAAACTTCCTCCAGGCCAAGTCGCAGTCTGGGACACCATGTCCTCTGTCAGGTAGCTGGGCTGCAGCAAAGCCAACTGTTTTCAAAATACCGACCTCAATACCAAACATGGGCTGTCTTACTCGTAAGCCACCCGCACGCTTCCAAACGGAGAGTTGAGCACTGGCATGATGGAACTTACTCCTGTGCTCCTTCACCACCCTCCACTCTAGCAACAGAGAACTAACAAAACTTGGGAAAGGCTTCATTTATAGGGCCTGGGATAGAACTCTCCTTTAGGGCTCCTGTCAATAAATTCAGCTCCACTATGTTTGTTTCCATAGGGACAGATGGAGCTGCAGGGCTTGACCTAGCTCCCTCACAACAGTATTAATTCTGGGTAGCAGCACTTCACCCTCGGAAACAGATGGACAGGCATTTTCTGTACCCATTCCAAGCATGTACCCTACTATCTTGAGTAGACTGTATATATTTCCTGCTTGGTAAAGCGTTCCCTTGTTTGAACTTCCCGGCATGTGGACTATCATGTACTCTCAAAGTCCTGGGTAAGCCTGTATTCCTATATGAATGGGGAAGTCGGGCAGATGGCAAGCAGTATCCAAGACTAGAACTGTTTAAACTTAATCATAGAAGTGATTCATGACTGGACTAGATGTGTCCATAAGTGGTCAGGCCTTATGGATGCCTCTGGAACTGACTAGAGCAGAGCTCAGCAGGAGTGAATGGACAGAGAAAAGTTTGGGGTACACCCAGAATACTGTTAGACACTGCCACGTCTATTAAAACCAGTAGTTAGTGCAAATATGATCTGCGTCGTGAAGGCTAAAGGCCCCCATACACGTGCTGGATTCCCACCGGATTCCGGCCGGATCGATTCCGGGCGCGTGCACGCCAATCGATCGTGCCGGAATCGCGTGCAGCCCACCTTGTCCGATCCATCGCGTCCGATTGATCGGGGGCCCAGAATCGGATCGGACAGAGAACCAACATGTTGGTCTTTCTGATCCGATTCTGCACACATCAGGGGGAGTTGCCATTCGGGAAGTAAGTGATTGGACACAGAATCGTCCAGGAATCCGTGGGACAAGGTGGTATGCAGCGATCGGATACTCTTAATTGGCCGATTGATAACACCTGCGATTCCCGGCAGCATCGCCGAAATCGATCGGATGGGTGATCGACTGGCCATGGAATCCGAACGTGTATGGCTAGCTTTAAAGAAGAGCCCGCAATGCAGTCAAGGTCAAGAGTTTACCAAAGACCAGGGTCTTGGGTCAGGAAGTTCAGACAGTTAACTTAGGTGTGGGGGACCTTTAAACCCCCACATCACCTTCCAGACACCCAACAATACAAAAAATGTGCAAAGATTTTGGCCCTTGAGGACTGAAGTTACACAACCGCACAAACCGTACATGTGATGATCAGGTATCCACAAGTATAGTAGACTCAAAGCCAATGTATAAGTCAGAGAATCCCCACTTGATATCTAACTTTGGACAAAAGTTGCTACATTTTTAGCTTCCTTGTTCCCATTGTCAGCCAGTAGCCAGAGCTATATATAGTTGCCAATATCATAATATTATAAGACTGATTCACTTCAGAGGATTCCTTACTATGAACCCCTTGACCTCCTTATTCCGTATGCTGTAGATGATAGGATTCAGCATGGGAGTGATGGCTGTATAGATGATAGACACTACCTTGTCCGTCTCAGAAGAGAATGATGAGCGTGGTTGTAGATAGATAAACATGACGGTCCCATAGAAGAGGCTGACCACTATGACATGTGACGTACAAGTGGAGAATGCTTTTTGCCTTCCTTGTGAGGAACGGATCTTCAAGATTGTGGAGATGATATAAACATAAGAGACAAGAGTCAGCAGGAAAGCCCATAATACAATGATGCCGGCTGCGATGTACATAGCTATCTCGTTAAGTCTTGTGTCTCTGCAGGACAGACATAACAATGGGGGCACATCACATAAAAAGTGCTTGACCTCATGGGATTTGCAGTATGGTAATCGGAAGGTGAGGATAACATGAATTGTGGCATTTACTACGCCCCCACTCCAGAATATGAACGCTAACCCAATGCACATTTTCTTATTCATAATGGAGTTGTAGTGCAATGGTTTGCAAATGGCCGCATACCTGTCGTAGGCCATCACTGCAAGCAACAGGCATTCCGTTGCCCCAAAGACCAGAGAGAAAAACAGTTGGGCTGCACAACCATCAAAGGAAATACTTTTGTCCTCTGAAAGGGTGTTGAGTAATATTACGGGAACGATAGTGGAGGAAAAACAAAGGTCAATAAAGGAGAGATGACTTAGGAAAAAGTACATGGGGGTTTGAAGCTTTGGGTTAATCCTTACCACAACGATGATAAGAAGATTTCCCGTTATGGTTATCAAATAAACCACCAGCAATGCAAGAAAGAAGACCACACGAAGGTGAGGGTTACTGGACAACCCAAGCAAAATAAAATTGTTAGTTGTTTTATTTGAATGTTCCATCACTATTGCCTGCAAGAATCAAAAATACCAAAGGTGAAATTATTATTTGTGGGCAATCAAGCAAAAAATGGTTGGTGCCCTTCTTTTAATACAACCTCTCAATATATGTTGTCATCACATCTTTCCATATAGGTGCTGTGCGACTTACCTAATATTCACCTTTAAATCTCATCCCCCACCGCTCAGTTATTCTAACCTTCTACCACTTTTCACTCTTTAGGTTTCTGAGGGTGGCAGATAGCTGTTGTAGACTTAAGCTGGGCATACACGGATGGATTTCTTAATAGACTCCAGATCGAGGAAGCCCAACCGCCGTGCAACAACTTTATCGAACTAAGGAAGAACTGGCCCAATTGATCCCGATCAAAGGAAGGCTAGATGGCTTAAATTGTTAATAGATTCAAGCCCAAGCGAGTTCCGTGAACGCACACTATGCTCGATATTGTTGCCTATGGAAATGTCCTCAAATGATCCACTTTTAGACCAGGTTCTTTTCAGATTTCACAATGCCTATGCTCACTGTTATTCATGACTTTCACACAGTAAGCGATTGTCCACAGCTAGTTAGGGGTTAACTTTTTACTAGAGGTATATATACAGTTAAGTTCACCATCACCCATAAGGTAGGGATGGGGTTCAAGGACAAGGTCGCAAACAGTCACTACCTGCTGCTGTGACGGCTTATGGCTCTCTCACCCAGAATGTGAAGACAACAGATTGTCCAGTGGAGGCAACTGGGATCTGTTGTTCCTCAGGCACTATGTGGCCTGCACCCACTCACACAAGATGAGAAAGGCGCTACCCTGGTCCAAAGAATGCCTATGTCATTCGTCATTGGTGGTGAGTCAGACCACGGCACTTGCTGAGTGGACAGAGGCATTGGACCCAGAAAAAAGGGAGCACCTTGCTTCAAGGTAAGCTGTGGCTTCAAGACAGGAAACCTAGAAAAGACCCAGGTAGACAGCTAACAAGGTAAATATATAACCTCTGCCCAGATGGAGGGGATTTACAGTTACTGGGCAGATAACTAAAGCAAAATAGAGGTAAAAGATTCATGACCTCACCCTCTAGAATTCTCTCAGCAGCTGCTTTCTAAATACACACTTTTCTTAAAGCAATATGCACATATTTACAGGATGAGAAAGGGGCTACCCTGGTCCAAAGAATGCCTATGTCATTCGCCATGGGTGGTGAGTCAGCCCATGGCACTTGCTGAGTGGACGGCGGCGGGGGACCCAGAAAGATGGGAGCACCTTTCTCCAAGGTAAGCTGTGGCTTAACACCAGGAAACCCATAAAAGACCCAGGAAAACAGCTAATTAGATAAATATATAACCCCTGCCCAGAGGCAGTGGATATACAGTTACTGGGCAGATAACTTAAACTGTGACCTCATTCTCTAGAATTCTCTCAGTAGCTGCAATCTAAATAGATAGATTTCTTAAAGCAATATGCACATATTTACAGGATGTCATGGTCAAACTACACCACTTCACTACACTAATAATGTTATAAAACCATAACCTAAAAAAATGTGTATGTGTATATGTGTATGACCTAACCTTACCATCTTTTTCGGTTTTGAATACAGAAGGGGAGACCAATACTGGTGATTTATTGTTATTTTCTTTCTGTTTAGTAAACAGTAGTGGTGGGAAGAGAAAGACGTCCCCAGAAAAGGAATCAACCCTTGGAAGATCTCTCCATACCTTTTTTTGTTCTGGAGACAATTCTAAAATTTTAGATCTCTCATTTCTTTCTCTGTAGCAACGATCATGAGTGCAAGTAGAAGAGTAAACCTCCATGATGAAGCAATACAAAGAGAGAGTCTAAACCTTCCCTAGTCCACATAGACTCTGCTTACACTTCATATTGAAAATATAGTGATAGGGAAGACTCCATCCAGGTCCAGAGACTGAATAGTAAACAAAAAGCTCAGTCATCTACTGTTATATAATATATTCAGTAATTAAATTGGTCTCACGAAGGTGGGAAATTATGATCTGTGCCAAGAAGCTCCCAGTTGTGTTAGGTCTCTAAAGCTTTGTCATCCTTCACAAACTATTTTTGTAACTTGATGTAGTCAGTTAGTTTATCTTATCGTTATGCCATAACTTTTTAACATCAATGGAAATGAAATGCCTTGTTTGATCAGAAGCAGAAGAAAGGATGCAAAGATAGTCATGGTCAGAAAGTTATTGTCACAGATCCCCACAGGGCAAGGGGTCCTGTGACTGCAGCTTCTGCATTGCCTGCATCTAGCTCCTAATACCTTCCTTGCCTCAGAGGGTTAACTCTCCTGCAGCTGAGCTCCCTCTGCTGGATACATGTGATGCTCCTTACCTTGTCAGCTACTCCTCCCTCCTGCACTATTTAAGAGAGTCTCAGGCACCAGGAAGGTGTCTGGACAATAGGTCTCCTCTGTTTGTTGACTTCCTGGTTCCAGACTCTATACTTATTCAACGAATTCTCCCTACCTCTCGACCCTCGGCACTTTGTTCCAGTACCTCCTGTGTCTTCCTGGCTCCAGATCCTCGGCTCATCCCACGGACTCCGCTTATCTCTACACTCCTGGCACTACATTTTGGTATATCATCAGCAGCCAACTTGTACGGGTGCATCCAGGAACCACAACCTGGGATTCGTCTGCAGCACGTGGGCTGCTCTGTGAACACCAGACGGTCCCTTAGACTCTGCACCCCGGATTGCACCTATGCCAATTATTCAAGTTGGTCCAGTGGGTCCACACCCTTGAATATCCGGTGTCACCCTTTCTCTGCTGTCACCCGCTGTGACAGTTATTTTTCACACCATAAGACATACCTAAACATAAGACACACCTAGGTTTTGGGCAGGAAAACTGAACAAAAAAGTATACTAAAAGTTTATTCAATCAAATATACAGAATAATATTCCAATAATGTGAAGTGACCTGAAAAATACATGCAGACAGACAGGCAAATTTACAATGTCCTTACACAGAATTGCAAGTTGGAGGTGACGACCCCTTTAAGGCACCAAACCATGATGCCCCAGGGTTGGAAATCTATTTAAGTGAACAGACAGTCCTCCAGTCAGGTGCTCAGTGGTGAAGGACCTTATAAAGCTGGTGTGACTGGGCAAGCTCTTCACTCCCAGGCCTTCCTTCCACACCCATTTGTTCAGGCGTGTGGGCAGCTGGAAAGCAGAATAGCATGCATTTACCCTTCTCGTTCCAGTTACCTGCAGACGCAGCCATTCCAGCAGCAGCATACCTGCACCAGTATTCCGGTGGGGTGGATGCCAGCCCCCACTCCCTGTACCACACCAGTGTTGCAGTGGACAGACTGCCTGCACTGTTCCATGCCTGTTACCCTCACCACTACATGGGACATGCAACCCATGATTCCCCGGGGCTGGAAGTCTATTTAAGCAAAAGGACGGCCCCTGGTCAGGTGCTCAGTGGGGAAGGACCTGATGGAGATGGTGTGACTGGGCCAGCCCTCCACTCTCAGGCCTACCTTCCACACCTGGCGTGCAAGCAGCTGGAGAGCTGAATAGGATACATTTACCCTCAGCACTTCCTGGGACACACAAGTACCGGCCACTCTTGGCCCTGCTACCCCCTACCCCATGTGGGTTAGGCGGTCTGTGTAGCCTCATTTGCTGGTGGGTACTTAAGCAGCATTGGAATGTTGTGGACTATCACAGCATCTCATTGTCACAGAACTCAACTCACAGTCAGTAGTACATGCACATGCAGCACAGTCATTGTCTCTCCTTCTTCAGCTTTGTCCTTCTTGAGGGCTTACCCAAGATTCCCTTCCCAGGCTAGGTCAGTACTGATGACCTCATCCCAAAGTGCAGAGGGAACAGCAGCCATCTTGGAACATGGCAAATCACACACTGTAGTACTTAATATATATATATCACATTAAGGCATTAACTAGCAGTAGCCGGCGGAGAAACTATTACACTGCTACATTTTCCCCCTGCTGAAAATCCTTACAACCCTGCAAGGAAACCAAATATAAAACAAACATGACAAAATAACATTACAGAAAATAGCTGAAAAGAAAGTAGTTAGTACCAAACAGGCATCATACTAACAAGTTGAGAATGAGCAGCAATCATGGCCATTAAAGCATATGGCTGCACAGCTTTATATAGCATAGCAGGGTCTTCCCAAGCTGTCGTAGGTAAACACAGGTGGGGGTCGTTGAACACAATCTCCTCTTCGTAGCTCTCCACGCATTAATTCAGAAAGTCCTGGAATAGAACCAGCAGGATCACGTGGTGCTCCAACTATCTCTGGAACCATAGGTAAAGAGTCTCTTGGTTCAAAAGAAGAATGAGGATTCAAATGTCCTCTCTGAGGAAGGCCATTTGCAACAGGTGAATTATCTTGAACAGAAGACTCAGAAGAAGGTGTAAACCAGTCACTGTTGTTACTCTGGTCTCCACTGTCCACAGTTGACATATCATTATTATCTGGAACAGTATCAGATTGTTGCTCCCCATCAACAGTTACTTGTGGTACTGGAAGTAGAAGATTTCTATGCCAGGCCTTAATGCGACCTTCTGGTCCTTTTAAACAGTAAACTGGAATTCCTGGCAACTTTTCCACAACTTGAAGCAACTGCTTCCTCCAAGGGCTAGCTAATTTATGTCTGGCTGAGGGACCCAAATTGCGAAGGAATCTACACCTACTTGCAAATCTTTTTTATTGGCAGCATTTATTTTTCAAGATCAATTGGGAGCGGTGCTTCTCTCCCAAACATGAGAAAGTAAAGGGGAGAAACCTGTGTACTCGTGCCTTGTACAGTTATAGGCAGGAGTGCTCATAACTTTGTTAGTGAGCTCCTCAGATGGGTACCAGGAGATGGTGTTTGGTACTCACCCCATATGTAGGGTGGTCTTCCTCACTGTCCTCTTCGTCAGCCTCCTGCATGGTAGATTCTGCTGCAGATGGACCTCCCTGTTCCTGATCCTCTGATTAGCTGCCTCCATCCACAGGTCACCATCTGGCTTTGGGTCATATGTAACTCTCACAGTACAAGACGTTTGAACCCCCAGATCTCATGCCTCAGTAGTACAACCCTGACATTTTCTTGGTTAGTAACAAACCCCTGAGACTACCTGCAAATGTCCAAATGTCAACCTTTCATAGTCATATTCCAGCTGTCACACAGTGCTTTTCTCCTGTCAGGTTTTATCCTTACATATGCCTACTGTGACTTTCATCCCCCAGATCTCCAACACCCTTACAAGTCCAATCTTATTTTTGGATTAATCATTTACATTTCCAACCTTTCATAGTTAAATATATTTCCCTGCAGTGACATAAGTTATGTACATGTAACATTTAGCTGCGGCCGCCCAGACACGGAGCGCCTCCAAGTTGTTAGAACACATATGAGCTGTGTAACAATAATGCCGGTACGCAGAGCTAGGTTTTGGCATCTTTTTAGTACCAGAGTAACACTTGGTTATAGGCATGTACCATAGCTCCAACATGGTATTGACTCCAAGTTTTCTTAGCCTCATCATTAGGGCACCTAGTATATCCAGCAGAGTACGATTGAAACGCTCAGGGAGTGTATTGCCCTCAGGATGGTAAGGTGTGGTACAGCTTTTATCAATATTTAGCAGTTCTCTTATATGGACAGAATGAAGTCAATTTGGCAGTCCATAATGCACAAAGAACTTTTCCCACAACACTTTGGCCACAGTTACAGCTCTTGATCTTTGGTGGCATATGCTTAAGCATAGCGAGTGTAGTGATCAGTAGTGATCAGTCACAACCAGAACTTTTCAAGTGTTCCATAGGGGCAGCTCTCGTAGGCAGAGTTTTTTGCTGCAAACATCGGACACAACGCCTGCAGTAATCTGCAACAGTTTCCCTCATTCTAGGCGAAAGAAACGGTCTTGGATTAGTCCATATGTTTTCTCGATTCCATGATGTCCATGCTGGTCATGCAAACTTCTCAAAACAGTATTTCTGTAGATTTTAGGAAGCACAAGTTGTTACTACTGTGTTGC
>CM070043.1:46684495-46697693 GCA_036250615.1 Ptychadena robeensis | reverse complement strand
GGTCCCTTAGTAGAGGCGACCACTCTTATGACATTGTTGACGCACAAGTGGAGAATGCTTTTTGCCTTCCTCCGTGAGGAACGGTCTTAAGATTTGTGGAGATGATATGAACATATGAGACCAAAGAGTTCAGCAGGAAAGAAGAGGAAAAAGGAAAGGAAAGCCCCATATACAATGATTGAAGGATTGCTTGGGGTCAAGCGACCCGGCCTGTGCGATGTACATGGCAATTTAGGTGAGTCTTGCGTCTCTACAGGCCAAGCGTAACAATGGAGGCACCCTCGCAGACAAGAACAGAAGAAAAAAGTGGGTTGGGGTTTGACCCATGGGATTTGCTAGTTATGGTAGTTAATCGGAAGGTGAGGATAACGTGGAATGGTGGATGGAATACCTATACCCCACTCCAGGCTAATGAATGGCTAACCAATGCACAGTAATGAGTATTATCTGATGGAAGTTGTAGTAGAATATTTGAATGCAGATGTTTGCAATGGGGCCCGCCATAGCCAGAGGACGTTAGGCATTCCTGCCAAGAAATAGACATCCGTTCCCCAAGGACCAGAGAGAAGAACCGTTGGCTGCACAACCCTCAAAGGAAATACTTTTGTCCTCTGAAAGAGGTGTTTTTTGTTGAGTAATAAACAGGAACGAGGTGAGGAAAAAAAAAAACAAAGTCAATAAAGGACAGATAGAGATAGAGAGAGAGATGACTAGCTTAGGCAAAAAGTCACAATGGGGTGTTTGATGAAGCTTGGGTTAATCCTACCACAACGATGATAAGAGATTTTCCCATGATGGTCATCAACATTATATATAAATAAACACAGAATGCAAGAAAGGAAGAGAAAGAAAGACCACACGGAAGGTAAGGTGCCACTGAGACGACCACAAACCAAGCAAAATAAAATTTCGAGAAGTTTATTGGAATGTTCCATCAAAATTTCGCCTGATGTAAAAATATATAAAATATGATTAATAAAACATGTTTGAATGTTGAGTCAAGAAACAAAGGTTCATTTAAATGGTTGGTTGCCCGTCTATGTATACATCGCTATTCAAATATTGTTGGACACAAATCTTCTTTCCATATTGGTCTATTACTCACCAAAATAACATTGAAAGCTCCTCCCCACCGCTCATTTATGTTTTTTTTTATTAACCACTTTCTCTTTTCACTCTCCCCTAGAGCTGGAGGGTCTTCTTCTTTACTTTTCTTATAAAGAGGACCCTACCAGCAGAAATCTCTGTTTTCATGAACGGCAATAGAAGTTTGGAATAATAGGGAGGATGCAATAACAAAACAACTTACCTGTAATGCGCAAGTTAATTTTAAAGGAAAATATTCCACGCTCTCCCTCACTTCTGGGGGGTTACTGGTAATGGGCGAAGGGAACACGGTCACAAGAGCGCTTTGGTTTTCTGGGTAGTAATCTCGTGATTCAGTATTATATTGAGGAACAAGATTCCATAGAGTAGAGATCATGGTGAAGTGCCCTCGTTCAGAGACAGTTTTTCCCAGTGGCCCACATTTGTTCCTGCGTTTTTTCACCTGCGAGTATTGCACCCCCCGAAGTTCAATGATGCTGTTTTTATGGGAAGTTTCAGCCGTCAAGTTATAATTATGTGAATGTACAGATGTTACCAGAAGAAAAACAAGAAAGAACAAAGGCCCTCTTGGGACGGTGCTTGGCCGAGCCAGAACCCGGAAGTGAGGGAGTGACCTGCGGATTATTGTTCTTGAATAAACTCATTACAGATAAAAAAATGTTTTATGCATTCCTCCCTATTATCTTCACTTCTAGTGCATCATTAAAACATCTATTTCTGGTGAGTAGGTCTGCTTCAACCATGGACAATTTTCATTTCCAAGCATGAGAATCCTCCATTCTTCTCCTTTTCCTGAAGGGGTTGCTGAGGTGGACGAGAGCTGTGAAGTGTTAGAGGAGGAGATGGAGAGAGCTGTGAAGTTGTTGGAGTGAGAGCTGCGTGTGAAGAGTTGTAGTATGGACTGTAATAATAGTATGACGAGTTGTATGTATAGACTATAAAGCTTGTAGTAAATTTCCCTGATGAGCAATGGTGGTGATTTCGATAGGAGAAGAAACAAGTTCGTTTACAGGGCGAAAGAGAAAAGAGGGGGGGGGAAAAGAAAAATAGAGAGGAGAAAAGAGAAGGAAAGAGAAACTAACTGTCCCATTTCACCCTTAGGAAAACTAATCAGGGGTTAGGCAACGTGAAATTGATATAGCCATAACAACTGTCTTGTTAAATAGTATGGTGCTAATTAATTGCACATTGCCTGGAAACCTTGATTTAGTTGTCAAAGAACAAAGGGGGCAATTCATGAGGGTTGTAGCTAGTGCCACTAACAAAACATGGGTTTTACTGTACCTTTAATATGCCGAGACCATGATTCCCTGGTCCGGGGTTTAGGGGGAGGGCCCCCACCAACCAGCTCAGCTCCTCATCCAGCAGTGAAGAGTTTGATCAGTTTGAAGGAGTTAGTTTGATGGAAGGTAGTGGTAGGGTGACACGGGAGGGATAGAGAAAGGGACAGCAAAAAACAAGTACCATACCTGCCGCGTCCGCGGTTGTGTTGAGTGGGTGAGGATATATTCAGGGAGCGGAATAGAACATATCCTTCATATAAGACCCAGAGTTACGGCATACATTGATGGGACACATCCCTACTCTTCCAAGGTTCCAGTAGGGTGGCGACCTGATCTGCTTGGGGAAATAATCACGAGGCCCGTAGCCACCTGTGGCCAACTCCAGAAACAAACGCAAAATACCGCGCCCTTCTGGCCTTAGTTTCCCTGGCCCTTGGTGTGTGCAGTGGAAGTGGTGGACTGAACTTTGGGGGACGCGGGTGTACCCAGTGAGAGAGTGAAGTGAACTATTCAGGTCACCCTGTTGAAGTTTTACCCTTGTTTGTTGTGAAGGTTAACTAGCGCCCCCTGTTGGGTCTCTGTAAATAAAGTCATTTGTTTGCAGAGATTGACTTTTCGTGTTGGGTTATTCCTGAACCTCTACAGGGGGGGGGGGGGCTTTCAGTGGCTTTTGTTTCTTTTAGTGGTTTCGTAGTAAGGGGGGGGGGGGCTTTAGTGGGGATTTAGGGGCTCGGGGGCTTTTAGTGGGCTTTAGTGGGGCTTAGTAGTATTGGGGGGCGACTGGGGCGGGGCTTTATCGTGGATTTTATGTTTGGGGGGCCTTTTTAGGGGGCTTTTTATACTTGTAAATATTGGGAGAAACGTTTTTTGTCCTTACTTTCAAGTGGTTCTCGCGACGAGTATATGGTCATATTTATTTATATATATTTATAAATATAATATAGAAAAAAAAAAAAATCGAAGATAGAGAGCAAAGAGAAAGAGAAACGATGATTGTGATTTTGGATTTTATTCTAAGATCTTGGGGAAAAAGAAAAAAGGGAGTAGATATTAGATTTGATATCTGATTAGAGTCTCGGGATAGTTAAGTAGGCCTGGGATGGCTTTGCTGTAGCGGGTTTGATTGTAAGCCACGATTTGGCCCTGGCTGCTCTGCCTTGAATGCCAACAGCCCGTTGGTGTATATGTATGGCAATCTGTAGAATTGACTCTGTCCCTCTTTGCCTTGGGGGGGGGGGTCCCCTGTGTCCTCTGTTATGAGTGCGGATCTCCTCTCCGGATGCTCTGGGTGGACGCCTGAACGAGAATGATTTAACTTCCCCCAACCTGAAAGATTAGAAACGATAACTGTTTCTTTTAGAGTATGGAGGTATTTTGCGGTCCCGCCAAAAGAAAGGTTGTGGCCACTTGTTTTGCCAATAGAGTAAGGCCCAGTTTATTAGTAGATTGAAAGCTTTCTTAACTTTTCTTAAATAGATTTTTATTTCTACCACTTTTTAAAATGGACCCTGGACTCTTTCGGCGCCCTGCCACGAGCCTTGTCATTAACTACCTTTCTTTTGGCTCTAGGACCAAAATAGACCATACTAATGTAGCAGTGTAAATAGTCTTGTCGCCATGTTACATGCTTTCATATGATATCTACACATATTTATACTGCAGTTGTGTGATTGGCCCATTGTTCCAAGATGTGATGCTGCTTTGGGATGCATGATGAGGTCATTCACACGACCCTAGCCTGGGGCATGGGAGAATCTGGGTTTGTTAGCCCGGGAGAGGAGAATATGAGAATACTGGGGGGAAGGATAGCAAGTTGCAGTGATGCATGGCACGATTGCTACTGACTGTGAGTTGTTACACTGGAGTTCCTTGTATTATACTCACCAATACACCACAGACCCTGTCTAGCAACAAAAATCCGTCGCGCGATGACTATTACTCCGTCTGAGCATAATACTTCTCCAACTGGGACAAACCACTGCCAGTCACAAAAGACCCACTTGCAGTGGAGGCAATGACGCTGTTTGTTGTTCTAGTTGTGGTGCAGAAAGTTCATCCCTTTTTCCACAGATAAAGGGACTCTGCTTCCCTATCTATATAACCCCACCACAACAGGCACACGCGCCACACCCACACACATCAGCCTAGCCAGCAGAAACGGGGGCCGGGTCGGGTCACAATAGCGGCTACAACTCTCAAGAAGACAACGGTAATTTGTAATTAATTAATCTTGTAAATAGGAAGACTGCCCAGACACTGAAACACTGAGAACCAAAGACCACCTCCACTTACTATAGCCTTGTGGGTCCCCCCTATGGTCTACATCGATTATTATGAAAGTGCATGAGCGATGAGAGGGTTGGCGAAAGCGAAATGAGCGACTAGGCAGATATATCGAGGGATCGAAATTTCTGCCAGATACCGGCCATAATATTCGAATTCCATAATTCGAATCCTACGCAAAACTACATCCTGACACTCTACCGAATCGACACTTGAACTGCGATTTCACCTAACAATCAAAGACAATTGCCGACCCAATACCTCGCGCAAATGCACTGCAAAGTCAATCGGAGAAATGCGGAATTGAAAATCCGCGATTATCCGAGTAAAGCGCAAAAAAAAAAAAAAGAGAAACGAGAAGCGCAAATAGCGCACCACATATCATGCGCAATACCATTGAAGTGCAATGAGCGAAATGGCGAAGAAATCCGAAAATTCGCGAATCATCCGAGGACAAGAAAGCGCAATGCGACCAAAATACTGCGCAATACAAATTGAAGACAATTCCTCAGAAAGAATGGCGCGAAATCCGAAAACAAACCAACGAAATATAGCGGCTATCGAGAGCGAAAGGGAGAAAAAGCGCAAAAATATGCCAGGGCCAGAACCACCCCCCCCACCATCACCACAAATATGCGCCCCAATGCATAGCAACTCACGGAGCTTCCGGATATTCGACTGGACGAACTATCCGTCATTTCCGTCTTCTAAAACAAATCGCCTGCGATATTATTTATATACATCGCGATATCCCATTCATTGAAAATGAATCACGACTCTCATATAAAAGCGCACTAACAATACTCGCCCCACGAAAGATCGCGTGATACACGCGTCGGATATCGCCATGATATCATTCCGAATACTATCGCGAAATGGCCAGCCAAGAAGAGCGACTAATTCGACCGCCTAAACCTATTCAGCCAAAATCTGGCAGAGGCCATACTCAATGAAGACATATCTAACGCTATGCTCGAGCTCACACACATAATATATCGATATGAAAATAACAGACAAGACGGGCCGGCGTACCCCTCCCCCCGGGTGAGGGATTGACTCGGACTATTGGGATACGATCACACATACCTCAATTAAAACCATTGTTAAATAATATAATGAATTCTTTTTAAAACAATAAACCACAAAAAACAATAAGGTGGATGTCCTAAACAACCCTCCTTTTTATGTCGTGGATAGAGAAAGTTTTTCGGATAGATAGACGGAAGGGGAAGACCAATACTGGGTTTTTTTATTTTCTTCTTGTCGTCCCCATCGTATCATCATCAGAATCGACGACAAAGAAAGACCATTCCACTCATAGACAAGATTGTTCACCACCCAGAAAAGGAATCAATCTTGGACACGCCCCGATTCTCTCCGTACCACTTTTGTTCTGAAATTCTTCGGAGACTCCTTTCTCCCTGAAAAGCATCGATCACCCCGAGTACAACTACAACCAGTAAAACCCTCACATGCCGGAAGCAATCAATACCAGAGCGAGAATCAAAAACCTCCTACCTCCACAACGCCCTTCCACCACAACAAGACGCTGCTTACACACTTCATATTGAGGACATATAGTGATAGGCGCAAGACTCACCTCACCATGTGCAGCAGACCCCTCAACAGCCAAATAAAACGTGAGTGATCCTTACTACATCGCAGTATATCTCAGGCATTGACTTGGTCCCCACACAAGGTAGGAAATTTAGAAAATCTCATGATCCCTGTGCCAAGAAGCTCCCATTTCAGCTTTATAGGTCGTGTTAGGGTCCTCTAAGCTTTTTATAATCTGTCAATCCCACTCCACTTTACAAAATATTCAACATTAAACGGTTTTTTCCTACTTTTGAACAACGTAAAGTATACAGTAGCTTTTTCTCTATATGTAACGCCATACCCCAACTTTTTTAATTTGAGTCTAGGAAGAAATGCTAAAGGATTTCTTGTAGTGTGTCAAGCTTCTGTAGTGACGAGTTGCAGTATGTGAAAGACCTACTCACGACCACCAGGTTATTATTTGGCGGTGGCATGTCCTTGTTCATTCCAGGGGTTCAGTCTTACAGCAGGACCACAAAGAACTCCACGGTCCCCCGCACCAGGCAGCCTGGTGGGGGCTGGACTATTTACAAGTTTTTTATATTGAGGAATATTTAACACACGTAGCACCATCCACCAGAGGCAGGGATGGGGCGGTTCGGACGATGGGGACTGAATTTACGTTCCAAGCAAGGGGCGGTGAGAGGTATGCTGCAAGAATGAGAGAAATGAGAACATATGGCTGGGTGCTTGGGGAGGTGGTTTGGGGACCTTATCCAGGGAGTTGGGTTTTTAATGCTGGAGGCCTGTTAGTCCTCTATGGAGTACAGGAAGAAGAAAAGAGAAGAAGAAGCCAGAGGAAAAGCCCAGAAGCTTCTAAGGACTTCTATTTAGTCCTTTAAATGGGGCGGTTGGCCTAAGGCCTACCTATTACGGCAGCGAGAACAGCAGAACCTATATTTGTTACAATTGGTGAAGGGAAGGATTTTTGCACGTAAACACCCAGACATGAATGAGTCATGGTACCAGCTTTTAAGTTAAAAAACAGTTGTGTATACCTTGCTGTTGTTACAGGCTACACACCACAATATGCAGCACATTAAACTACAGTTATGTGGACCGTTTCTTTCGGGTTCACTACAATGACTTGTTTTTGATCAGAAGCAGAAATAGAATTTCTTGTTCCTTTCAAAACCATTAATAAGGACCCGTCCCCTAAACCTTACAATCACATTTTATCAGGGATGATTTGTGACTGGCACTACATAGCAAGTTTTTGTTTTTTTGTGATATTATACCTTGTTTTTTCCCTATTTATCACTACTGTATATTCTATGGCGAGGAGGACCGGCACACATAGCAGTCATATATTACCTTCCAACTCACTATGTATTCTATCAGGGAGGACCCCGGCGACTACATAGAGTGGTGATATGGAACATTACCTTCACACATCAGCTATGATATTCTCTCAGGGGATGGACACGGGGGCGGCGCAACTACTCCTAGCAGTGAGATATTCCTTCCAATTCACTATGTATTCTCCAGGGAGGACATGGCCACTACATAGCAGTGATATATACCTTTCCAATCACTTGTATTCGGTCAGGGAGGAACCCGGGCCGGCTTAATAAATTCAGTGTGATATTATACCATTCCAATCACTATTTATTTCTATAAAGGGAGCGAACCAGCAGATCATAGCAGTGATTGATATGCTATCCATACCTCCAATCTACCTATGATATTCATCAGGGAGGACCCGGAATACATAGGCCAGCGTGATATATACCTTCCAATCACTATGTATTCTTATTCTATCAGGAGGGACGCCCCGGCACGTACATTGCAGGTCATATATACCTTCCAATCACTAGTAGTCTATCAGGAGGACCCAAAACACTACATAGCAGTGATATATCCTTCCACATCAATATGATTCTATCAGGGAGGACCCGGCAACCTACCACTAGCAGTGATATAGTACCTTCCAATCACTATCGTATTCTGATCAGGAGAGGGGACAGCCAGGAACGAGCTATCATAGCAGTGATGTGATATCTACCTTCCAATCACTATGTAGTTCTATCAGGGAGGACCCGGAACTACACATAGGGGCAGTGGATATATGACCTTACACATGGCAAGCTACTGTGTATTCTATCAGGGAGACCCCGGAAAAACTACAATCATAGCCGTGATATACCCTTGCAATCATTTGTTATCCTATCAGGGGGCAAATACTTAGTTGTGGCTTCACTCCACTCTCCAGCCTCAGTGTCCTCAGACTCAGGTGAGCCTACGGACCTAACGCAAGCAGAGCTCAGTGTAGGACTTCTGCAATAAAATGTTGCTCGGAGGGAGGAGTAGTAATCAGAGCTGGCCAACCTCTCTAATCTAAACAAGTTAGCCTTCTCATTAGAACGGGGGACAGGTGACATGAAAGTGACATAAAAATGCTGCAATAAAAATGCTGAGTACAATTAATAACCTTGGGGAAACATCCACTAGGTGGATAATAAGCTCCTGAGTATGTAATTCTGGGACATGGTACAGGCTTCTTTCGGGTTAACAATATCCATATTCCCATACATAATCATCCCTTAGCATTACAAGCATCTACCATTTACAGAAGTATGAGTTTTGGAGCAAATTATACATTTCATATTTCATTTCAGGGTTCAATTAATGGTAAATATCTCCTGGTTTATGAGTGACCTTGGATAACAGTTCCTCCTTTGACAGTTCTGCTTCTATTCATGTGTCATGGTCCGTTTATTTATGGGGGTGCTCTAAGCTTATCAAAATTTGTTTGAAGTACATATCCGAGAAACAGTATACACGGGTAAATCTGTAAAATGATTTGAGTACAATCAATCAACGTGCACGCTCACGGTGATTGATTGTACTCTAATCTGTTTAAAAACCTACCTGTGTGTGCTTTCCTTCGATAGAGCTCTATTGAACATGTTGGAAAACCCCGTTCGATCTCCATTACTCCATTACTGTATAGAAACAGCTGGTTCCTGCCTCCTTCCTCCACAGCCGTCCACTATCAGTGTGAAGGGGGCGGAGCCAGCACACTGCTGAGTGAGAGGCAAGCTGGATTTCTCTCCAGCTTGTAGCATGTGTTCTGATTCACACAGGCTGCAAACTGGGGAGAACGGGTCCCCTGGTTCCCCATTAAACGGGAATCGATGTGCCCATGTGGTGACGTCACCACGCTGTGATTGATCGGAGGTCGATTGCACGGGAATTTACCCGTGTGTGGCTAGCTTAAGAAAATAACTAACTAAGGTTTATGATCCCTGGTCAAAGGTCTGTTCTTACACAGCTGGATGCTAAAAATCATAAAGGCAAACTGTGGACATTCCATGGTTAATTTTTTAATTTTCTTAGAGCAGTGGCTCCCAAACTTTCCTTGCAGGGCCCCCCTTTTCTATTTATGAACATTATCGAGCCCCCCTCCCCTTCCCATTCAAACACAGGTTCAGAATGAGGGACATTTCATTAAATTATATCAATTTGTGAGAATTTATTGTAACTAACTAACTTCATTACTTCTGCTAGCCCCCCCCCCCCATCAACAACTTACTTCTGCTTGGGGGGCCCGGATGATCCATGGGCCAAAACAGTTCTAACTTTGTTTCATCAGTCCACAGAACACTATCCCAATACATTTAGGTTTTGTCCACATGACTTTTGGCATACTGCAGTGAACGTTGGGCCCATGGATCAACGCTATGTTTGGAGGAGGAAGAACAAGGCCTATGAAGAGAAGAACACCTTGCCTACTGTGAAGCATGGCGGGGGTCAATCATGCTTTGGGGCTGTTTTGCTTCTGCAGGTACAGGGAAGCTTCAGCGTGTGCAAGGTACCATGACTTCTCTTCAGTACCAGGAGATATTGGAAGGAAATGTGATGCAGTCTGTCACAAACCTGAGGCTTGGGAGATGTTGGACCTTTCAACCCATCATCCCAAGCATACCTCCAAGTCCACTAGAGCATGGTTGCAGTTTAAAGGCTGGAACATTTTGGAGCGACCATCGCAGTCACCAGACTTAAATCCGATTGAGAATCTCTGGTGGGACTTGAAGAAAGCAGTTGCAGCACGCAAGCCTAAGAATGTGACTGAACTGGAGGCTTTTGCCCATGCAGAATGGGCTAAGATCCCCGTAGATCGCTGCAAGACACTTGTGTCACGCTATGCTTCACGTTTAAAAGCTGTTATAACTGGAAAAGGATGCTGTACTAAGTACTAAGAATGAATGTCACTTGGGGGGTTGAATAAAACTGATAATGATGTGAGCACAGAAAAGACATTTGTGGTTATTTCATTATTAATATTATGTTATATTTGTCTGACTTACACGCGTCTCTTTCATTTCATTTGTAAACAAGATGACTGAAATGATCAGAATCTATGTCACAATGGGCAAAACACTCCATTTCAGTGGGGGTTGAATAATTTTGAACACAACTGTACTTGGTATGTATGGATAATACGTATGTGTATTTTGTATATATCATAAAGTTATTTTACCTATATCTATGACTAGATGTTGGTCCCTTTAAAGCCCATGTTAGTTTTTTTTGGAATTGATACCTCCACGTTCTTTTACCAAATTAACTTTCATGGGCACCATCATTTACCAATTACATATACATCAGGGAAGAAAGGGACTATAACAGAAAAACGGAAAATGTTTTAAATGAATTTAAAATGCAAGCTATTCCACATGGTCACCGCCCCCTGAGACGGGTGATCACGTTTACCCAACTATTTATAGGAGCTGAAATTTCCTCTGTGATCTTTGTGTGAGAGGAGCTTACCACAGTGTTTCAGGATTTTATAAAAAGGTATGTTCATACATTCCATGTGAAGAGATCGATTCTTGCAAACATACCTACAGCTTGATTCATGAAAGGGGTTGGAATCTTCTCACTGGTTCTCCATATGCCGATTCTCCAATGCCCCCCCCCCCCCCCACACACACACACACATAACATTACTTCACATAACCTGGATACCCTTACTTTACTCCATAGAAGGGGTAAAGTATACTGACCATGGCATTAGAATGCACTGTGTTCATTACCATCTCTTTGAGGAACCTTAACCAGTAGTGATGAGCGGCATAGTCAATATTCGAATTCGTGATATTTCACGAATAATTCTACTAATATTCGATTCTATATTCGGAAATTCGAATATTCGCGGTATGACCATGTATTGCGAAAATCATATTCGCATTGCGAAAATAATATTCGCATCGCAAAAATCTTTCAAATGAATGGTCACATGCTATGTTTATTTTCGCAATGCGAATATTATTTTCGCGATACATGCCCATATTGCGAATATTCGAAATTGCGAATATTCGCCAACATATTCGAGATATTGGCGAATTCTCGAATTGCCGATATTCGCAAAAAATATTCGGCATTCGAATATTCGAGCTCAACACTATTAACCAGCTTCTTGACTCTGGCAACTGGCATTGTGGTGCTTTAAGCTTGGTGAGGAACAGACATGGGCAAACTGAGGACGGGGGCCATACATATGTTCATACATTCCATGTGGAGAGATTGTTTCTTTCAAACATACCTACAGCTTGATTCATGGAATCTGCTCACTGATTCTCCATATGCCGATTCTCCAATGGTTGGCCCCACCCCACACACACATAACATTACTTCACATAACCTGGATACCCTTACTTTACCCCATAGAAGGGGTAATGTATACTGACCATGGCATTAGAATGCACTGTGTTCATTACCATCTTTTTAAAGGACCCTAAACCAGCTTCTTGACTCTGGCCACTGGCACTGTGGTGCTTCAAACTTACCGTAGAACAGACATGGGCAAACTGAGGACGGCCGGCCAAAACCGGCCCTTTAGTCTTTTAATGTGGCCCTTTGTCACCTTGGTGTCAAGTGAAGATAAAACCTAGAAGATACCGTATTTTTTTTTTTTTTTTTTTTAATGAATGTGAAAAAAATCTCATGCAGTACCCCTATTCAGCCACTAAAATGGTGTCACTAGAGAGCAGACTTCAGTGTCTTTTCTTCCTCACAGAGAGGGAAGGGAGGGGGAGCACGGGGGAATCTGCACTCTGGTCTCCCTGTCCCTTCTCTGCTGCGTGTGTGAGGAAGCTGCTTGTCAGTGTAGCTTGCTCCACACACTCTGCATTAGCTATATTTGCGGGGCTCTGCAAATATAGCCAATATAGTTCAGCTCCCCACAGCTCTCCCGGCAGATGGAGATCACACAGCTGAAATAGTCCATCAGCTGTGTGATCTCTCCGTACTCCGTGTGATCTCTCCGTACCTCTCTTTGAGGTGCTCTAACCATATGTTACTACTTGGATATAACTCTTCTGGAGATGGCCGCTGTAGAAAATTGCGAGAAGTGCGAAGATATAAACCGCGGTGATTGCGAGACGGGGAGAGTTCCAGAAGTAAATCAGTGTCAAGTTGTTTTAATACTGTGAAGCAGGAGGGGATTATTCCGAAAGGCCATGGCATGTGTCAACTAGAGATGGTCAATTTTTGACTTGCTACTTGTGAGCTATTGCAAAAGCCTCTGAAAATAGAAAACCATGGGTTGGTGAAGGGCCAAACGGTAATGGTCTCCACCCCCTGTTTTTCCTTCTTGTGACGAAACAAGGCGAGGCCTTTGACGGGGGCGCCCCTATATTTTCTGAATACTCCGATAAGGATTTTGAGGTTTAGAGAACAGTAACGACATAGCGTCACAGTGGAAACATAAACGGTGACATGAAATACTTACATGCTAATAATGTAGTTGAATAAGCAATCCCCCAATCATTGCGGCTCAACACAGGTGATTAAAAATTCATATTCATATCAGGTTCGTAAAAATCACGTCCTTAGTGCTAAAAGAAAATCCATCTTTATTTCCAAGTTATCCATGCTTGAGGAATCGGACCCACACTGGGAAATCCCTAGTCCGGACAGCG
>CM070043.1:46667510-46684470 GCA_036250615.1 Ptychadena robeensis | reverse complement strand
GGCAGTAGGTCAGGGCAGGCGGCAATAAGCGTAGTCAGGCAATCCGGGTTGGCAGCAGTACAGGTAGACAGTAGTGAGGGATCAGGCAGTAGAATAGTCAAGGGCAGCTCCAAGGTCAGCAGCGGTTAATCAGTAATTGCAGAGCAGTAGAGAAGGTGTAGCACGATCAAGGCTCAGAAGCAACAATAATCATCAAAGGAAGGTAGCAGAGGGTTGGGCTTTATAGGGGAAGTAGCAGGTGTCAATGATCATGGCAATCAGCTAGGCTGGCAGGAACAAGGAAGATCAGAGAGACTCAAGGATGAGTAGTCGAGAGAGGACAGTAGCCTAGTGAGCAGAGCCACTGCCTGAGGTGCAGCCAGTCATGGGTTCAAACCCCAACAGTTTGCCTTCAAACATACCTTAGAAAAGTTCCATCATGGAATATATATTAAAAGAAAAATTGATAATATTAGAAAATATAATAATAAGCACCTATACGTTTGTAGGACGTGGTTAGCTAGTTCCTATTTTTCGGAAGGTCTCCTTAACATTTTCATTTCTGATGCTGTAGATGAACGGATTCAACATTGGAGTGACAGCTGTATAGACAAGTGGCAGTGTCTTGTCTACCTGTGGAGAACGAGCTGTTGGAGGTCTCATATACATGAACATGATAGTTCCATAGTAGACGGTGACCACAGCAAGGTGGGAAGCACAAGTCGAGAAGGTCTTATACCTACCTTGTGAGCTAGAGATCTTCAATATTGCCAAGATGATATGAAAATAAGAAATCAAAGTCAAAATGAAGGAACACATTACAATATTTCCCGCGGAGATATAGATGATTATTACATTCATGCGAGTATCTCTGCAGGACAGTTTTAAGAATGGAGGGATTTCACAGAAGAAATGATCGATGTGGTTGGTCCGGCAGACTGGTAACTGCAAAGTAGGGATCACAAGAATGAAAGCATTAAGGAATCCCACACACCACGCCATGGCAGTCAACCCCCTACAAACCTTCTTGTTCATTATCCCACTATAGTGCAACGGTCTGCATATGGCGGCAAATCTGTCGTAGGCCATGACTGCCAGTAAGATGGACTCACACGCCCCCATGGATAGATGGACGTACATTTGAAAGGCACATTCAAGAAGAGAGATACTCCTGTCCATTGATAAACTGTTGATTAGAATTTTGGGCACAACGCTGGAGGAGAAGCAGAGGTCTATGACGGAGAGATTACTCAGGAAAAAGTACATGGGGGTCTGCAGAGTTGGGTTGATCCTAACCACTACAATGAGAAGAAGATTGCTTAATAATGTTATTATATATACGAGAAGGAATACAAGGAAGAAGAAAACTCGGAGATAAGGGGAATTGGATATAGCAAGAAGGATGAACCGGGTCTGATATGTCTGATTTGTGCTTTCCATGCTATGCATACTAAGTATTTACATTCTCTTGTACTGTATGTTGGCCAATCCTACTGCGTGTTTCTGGGTAAGCTTTGAGGTAGTCCTAACATTTCACTCTTCATCCACTCCAGTTCTTATTCTGAAACAAAATGGAATATGTCAACAAATACATATATTTCAGTTTACCGGCATGAAGGTTTGTAAAGAAACCACATGCTTTTGAGGTCTATTAACCCCACTTTATAGCCAGCCACAATACTTGCATACAGGGCCGGGCCGACATCGAGGCTGGAGAGGCTCCAGCCTGTGGCCGCTGCTCAGGTGGTTAAACTTCTGACGGCTCCATCTTGTCCTGCACTTTCTTCTCAGTATTGCAGTTGATGAGATGGAGCCGTCCAGCTAAGCTCAGATCCCCCAGCAGCAGCACATACTCACTGTTCTGTGCTGCTGCCGGGGGTGCTCTAAGCAGGCCGATGTCACTCCTCTCCCATCCCAATTTGCATATGAATGTCCAGCGGGGGGGCATTTATATGCAAATTGGGCTGGGAGAGGGGCGCACTTGGGCAGCTCAGTAGTGTTGAGCTCGAATATTCGATTTTCGAATATTTAGCTCGAATGTCGCTATTTCGCGAATATATCATCGGACGACCGCGCTATCCGCATTATTTTTGCCTTTATTTGCGCGTTTATAATCGTCGATCCAATTGCAATGAATGGGATCGCTATTATATAAAAATCGCAATGCAGTTTTTTAAAATGGAACATGACGGATATTCTCCCAGTCGAATATCCGCGCCTCTCCATTGACTTTGCATGCATTTCGCATATTTTGGTCGCATTGCGCGTTCTCGAGACTGCGCATTTTTGGATTTCTCCATTCTCCATGGACTTTCAATGTGATTGCACATATGTGGGTCGCATTTGCGCTTTTCTCGGATAATCGCGCTTCGAATTCCGCCATTTCTCCCTTGACTTGCATGCATTGCGCAATTGTGTCGCATTGCGATTGTTAGATGTAAGTGGGCGGAATATTCAGATTGCGAATATGGAATCGCTATTATGGCGTATATTCGCGAAATTACATACAACGAATGTCCTAATATTGCCTAGTCGCTCATCACTACAGCTCAGCCTCTGTTGTTGGTGGACCTTGTCCATTGCATATACCACCACAACCACAATACTTGCATATACCACCACAACCACAATACTTGCATATACCACCACAACCACAAAACTTGCATATACCACCGCAACCACAATACTTGCATATACCACCACAACCACAATACTTGCATATACCACCACAACCACAATACTTACATGACCCCCCATTTCAAAACCAAGGTCAGGACAATGGAGGTTCTTCTTTGTCTTTTGTAGATCTAACAGTCCCCATTCTATCGAGGAGCTTTTGTACAAGATTTTAGAGTCTTCCCAGAGATATTTGTACTTATTCAGCCAAAAGATAAGTTCAAGGACCCAACTTGCGATCACCTATTCATCTCTTTAAGATTTCTGCAGTGATGAGGTCAGAACTCTTTCTCATGTTCCTCTACCTACCTAACCTGGTGGTGGCATATGTTACAGTAGATGTAGAGGAACAACCATTAAGGTTATGGTGAGAAGGGATTAAAGGAATCGAAAAGTCATCAATTTGAGCAGTTTGTAGCACAGCAAAGCCTTCTTTGAAGGTATTTGCATGCCCCAACAGTAGAAGTGAAGGACCTTTTGGGTCAAAGTAAAAATTCAAAATATGTGTTCATGTACAAATCTAGTTATATCATTATGGTTGCCGAGTCTGCTGTTGAAGCTGACCCTGTGCCCGATATCAAACATGTGGTTCTAGAATACCATTGGTAAAAACACATTCTATTTGCTTCTTGGAAAGTAAGGAGAAATTGTGTAGCTGTTTTTGAAGAATAGATGTATCCCCATTAGAGCGTCTGGTCATAACAAGCTGGACCTTGTATTATTACAAAACTTCCAATTCCAAATGGAAAATGTCGAGAGTAGTTCTGCAGGAAAAAAATGAAGGACATTGGTCAAGATTCAATGCGTCTTAATATAAACTGCTGTAATCATTATTATTGCTTAACACCGTACCTTAACCACCTCTTATAGTACAGAAGGGACATATCTGGCCTAGGGGAGCGCATTATCTCAGGCTGCCCGATCCACCCCGCAGCAACTACTGGGTTCCTCGCGCCAATCAGTTTGTGAGCTCAAGAGTTAACATTGTGTATGACTCCTGCTTGCCTTTGGACTACTTTTCTGATTAACCCTTGGATACTGTGTTTGGTTGGACTGATCTGTGCATGACTCCTGCTTGCCTTTGGACTACTCTTCTGAATAACCCTTGGAAACTGTGTTTGGTTGGACTGATCTGTGTATGACTCTTGCTTGCCTTTGAACTACTCCTCTAAATAACCCTTGGATACTGTGTTTGCTTGATCTGTGTATGACTCCTGTTTGCCTTTGGACTACTCCTCTGATTAACCCTTGGATACTGTATTTGGTTGGACTGATCCTCTGCTGTGAACCTAGACTTTTGCATCTGAATTAGGGGATCCTTGGAGGGTTCACCGGTCTCAGCTCTCAGGTGGGATACCTTGTGCATCAAGTTCTGGGAGCAACCGAAGTCGGGTAGACGCATCGTGCCTCCCATTCAAGCGGGGGCCTTGTCTATAGGTGAAGACTGCAGCGGAGATTGGGGTATCTGACCTGACCTGCAGATCGGTGATCCCTCGGAGACCCTCAGGTCAGGTCAGATACCCCAATCTCCGCTGCAGTCTTCACCTATAGACAAGCCCCCACTGAATGAAATATAGCCATAAGGAGTGAAATAAATTAGTGAAAGTTAGAAAAAGAACTCAAGAAGTATTACATTTTTTAAATGACTTATTTGTTGGTAATAACTTAAATCATGTTTCATATTTTCTACATTTTCATATTAAAACATTTATTGTCAATTGTACCTTCAATAGATGTTTTAAACTGCAATAAGCATTCTTTCCTTTTAGGATTGGAATAGGAATGCAGATAATGATACTGTACGTATATATTATGTTTATTATGTTTCATTCCCTGTGGTGAATAAGTCTCCCGCTGCAATTATAGACGGTCTCTAGGCTATAACGAGCACTTGAATTCATAAACATGTTCTAATAATTAAATTGACCAGGGAAAACATTACACAGTGGACATAAAGCTCTGACTGTATGTTATCATATCTCTAGTACATTTCAGCCCTACAAAATACTGTCACCAGTTGGAAGAATTGAATTCTGCTGTAGGGCCTAGACATATGTCCTTGTTCTTAAGAGGTGGACGGAGGAGAGGGCAGATCAGGCTGAAAACCATCATCAGATTTAGAGAGCCTACACTGATTGGTCTCCATGATTATGTAGAGAGGACCAAATACTCCACCAGGACAAAAAGGTGTATTAAGCATAGAGGTGGAGGGAATGGTGCAATGCTCAAATATCAACTGGAAAGTGAATACGTTAGGAAGATAATAAGGGTTTGACTCTTTGAATGTTCTTTCTTAAATTTTTCCTATTGACTATCAGAGTAAGAAGCATTTGTCCCAATCACCAGCAGTCTAAGAAAAAATCTTCCTATTGACCACCAATGTAACAAGCATTTGTCCCAATTACCACCAATGTAAGGCCATTCTTCCCACATTCCACTGTTTTTCCAAATCTCACTACCACCAGTTATGTCTACAATGTACATTGATCAGGTAATGTACCCTGAATAGGAAGTGCCTAGGCAGAGTTAAAAATTTTCAGTCCCTTGAAGATGTGACACCCTATCTGCATTTCCATTAATCTCTGAGATGTTCAGTAGGGTTAAAGCACAGGGAATAATGGAAGGGGCGGTGCTTCATATCATCACTAGCATACAGAGTTAAAAGTCCAACCAACTTTATATATCTATTTATAACTTTTCCAACCGACTCTCCTGAGACTCCCTTCCTTGTCTTACAAGTTTCACCCAATTGATGGGGTTAGTCGCAGTTCGGTACTACTTAGTGCATCAATTGGGTGAAATGCATAAAGAAAGGTAGGGAGTCTCAGGAGAGTCGGTTGGATATCTTATGTGCTAGTGATGACATGATATAGAGTGGTAGAGACGAACTTAGATTGTTCAGTAGGGTTAAAGCACAGGGAATAATGGAAGGGTAGGTACTTCATATCATCACTAGCACACACTGAGTTAAAAGTCCAACCAACTTTATTTAACCAAACATAACTTTTTCAACCCACTCTTCTGAGACTCCCTTCCTTGTCTTACAAGTTTCACCCAATTGATGGGGTTAGTCTTAGATCGCTACTACTAAGTCCATCAATTGGTCGAAACGTGTAAAGAAAGGTAGGGAGTCTCAGGAGAGTCGGTTGGATATCTCATGTGCTAGTGATGACATGATACAGAGTGGTAGAGACGAACTTCGATTGTTCAGTAGGGTTAAAGCACAGGGAATAATGGAAGGGTAGGTACTTCATATCATCACTAGCACACACTGAGTTAAAAGTCCAACCAACTTTATTTAACCATTCATAACTTTTTCAACCGACTCGCCTGAGACTCCCTTCCTTGTCTTACAAGTTTCACCCAATTGATGGGGTAAGTAGCAGATCGCTACTTCTAAGTAGTGATGGCGCGAACCCTCCCTGGGGTGTCCGCGAACAGGGCGGGTCGAACTTCAAAGATGTTCGCCGTCCGCTCTGTTCGCGGACATATTCAAATTCCCCGCCTCTAGGCGGGGAATTTGAAACGGAGAAACCGGATGTGACGTCAGTGATGTCACATCCGGTCCGTGGACCGCAACCTGGAACGCATAGTTCCTGGTTACGGCCGCAGGATGTGACGTCACTGACGTCACATCCGGTTTTTCCGCCGGTCTTCTCACTACAAGACCGGCTTCTGTAGTGAAAAGATTCTTCCTCCGGCAGGATTACACAGGTTGTGATCCTGCCGGAGGAAGAATTTAGACCTTCTTCTGGCCGGCGAACAGTACGGGTCGAACACCCGTACTGTCCGCCGGCGAGGCGAACGGCGAACATGCCGTGTTCGCGGCCGAACTGTTCTCCGGCGAACAGTTCGGCCCATCTCTACTTCTAAGTCCATCAATTGGGCAAAACGCGTAAAGAAAGGTAGGGAGTCTCAGGAGAGTCGGTTGGATATCTTATGTGCTAGTGATGACATGATACAGAGTGGTAGAGACAAACTTAGATTGCAGCACCAGAGGGTCTAACAATATTTTGAGCCATGGAAGAAGGGTTAAAGGGCAGAACCTTAATGATTAAAAAAATAAAAATAAAGGGCAGGCCACTGAAGTTCCTCCACAACAAACTCATCATACCAAATCTATATGTAGTTGGTTGTGTATGTCAGCCCTTGTGGGGCAGAAAATGGTCTTTTTCAAACCTCAAGGTTAGAATAACACAGTTGTCTAAGATGCATTTGTGTTCTGTATAATTACGTTTATTCTTCCCTGGGAACACCCTTACCCAATAATTTGGAGGGTTGTCCACATACCATACAGATTGACCATGTAGATTATCGTCATTTACAATGGTTGACCATATGGAGACAATTTGGCCTTCAGTGCTGGATTTAGAAACGAAGAAGCCCAAAGTTGGAGGCGACTTGTTTAAAAGTTGCACCAGAAATCAAATTTGTGAAGCACCTGTGGATTTGAAGCCTTTTGGAGTCTTTGAAGACCTGATCTGTAGCTTGATTAGCTTCTCTCCTTCTCTCTCTGAGCAGAGAAGTCCACCAGTTTCAGCCACCAATGAATATTCCTGGATCTTTTCTTGCCCAAGGCATTACACTTGTGGTTTTATAAACTTAGATTTCATAGACAAAGTGGGTTGGTCCTGTTTGGGAAGTATTATGCACACCATGGGGGGATTCCTTCAGTTGACAGGGATCATACAGCACAATGCCATCATGTCAACTAAGGCAGAAATGGGGGATTAGTGTTGAGTGAGAATATTTAAATTGCGAATATATTAGACGGATATCAACTTTTTGAGAATTTGCAAATTACGCGAATATGGCGGCAGCAAATATTTGCAATTAGAGTGTGTGGCCTTGCATTGCAAATTTATATAATACCATATGTGACCATTCATTTGAAGGTAATTGCCATGTGATTATAATTGCGAATATTTGTATTAGTAGAATTATTTGCGAAATATTGCAAATTTCAAATATTGCCTATGCCGCTCATCATTATTGGGGATAAATTTCCAACTGTACCACATTTTGGGGATCATGTGACAAGGCATTGACTCTTTCTACTGTAGGCTGTAGTTTGTGACGTCAACCAGAAGGTGGCAGAAGTACACTAGAAATGGCTCCTGTAGTTCAAGGATATGATCACTCTATAGGAACTTACCCCCAGTTTCAGATAAGAACCTAGGTGCCCAACCTGCGGCCCTTCGGGCATTGTTTGGCGGCCCCCTTTGGTCCTCCACATGTGGCCCCCAAAACCTAACTCTTAATGCATAGGGCATAGCAACTCTGATCCAGCTTTCAACTTTGGCGCCCCTACATCAATAAAATTGTCAATGTTGATTGGGGAAACCAGGTCAGGAGAGGGCAGGAGGGGGGGTGGGTGCTCTCGGATTTTGACTGCCTGTCAGGATCTGGTCCACCGCCTGCTGAGATATGTTGACGGGGGGAGGGTTTGGATTGATGTCATGTGCGGCCCTTTAGTGATGCCGAGGGCCGCACTTGTGGGCCTCCATTTCAACTCAGTTGCCCACCACTGACCTAGGATATTAACCTTAAGCAGGGTACAGACGTGTAGATATGGGCCGGATCGATGGCCGCTTCGAGCACCATGCGCACTCACGGCCATCTATCTGGCCCATGTAATATGCGTCCATCGCTGTTTTCGAGCGGGACCAATCCCGCTTGAAAACAGCCATATCGGACATGACGGTTAAATACGGCCTATGTTCGTTGCTTTGCCTAGAGACCGCAGGCCTCCAGGCAAAGCATCGGCTGAGCTGGGGAGAGAGCAGAGCTCTCCCCAGCTCAGCCAATATCTGGCAGCAGCATGATGACGTCATCACACTGCTGCAGGGAATTCAAATGTCGAGCCGTCTGTACCCTGCTTTACTCTCTGGTCTATCCAAGCTCCTCCACCTCTTCTTTATATCTTTTAATGTAGCTGTTTGGAGAAAAGGGAATAATAGTGTCACAGCTGTGAGACTGCTGGGGCTACGACCATCACATCCAAGATGACCACAACCACCAGCTTTTTGATGTCTATAGAAGGAAATTATTTCAAATGAGAAGATTCCTGTTAAAAATTAAGGGTGTGGTGATAGGAACTGTCTGCTTTTGACATAGTTCACCTCCCCATAATCTCCTTTCTTTTACTTATCTGTCATGGTTAGTCTTCTTCCTTTACTTATCTGCCATGGTTAGTCTTCTTCCTTTACTTATCTGCCATGGTTAGTCTTCTTCCTTTACTTATCTGTCATGGTTAGTCTTCTTCCTTTACTTATCTGCCATGGTTAGTCTTCTGGCTTGAGTAGAAGAAGGCCTGTGAACCCTACATGTTATTTCGTTTAAGGGTACGGACTCACAGCTAACCCCATGAAACAGGATCAATGATAAAGAACAAACCGGCAAGGGAATGATGGAAGGGTAGGTACGTCATATAATCAATAGCACCGTTCATCTCCACCATTCTGTAAAGTCATTACGGTGCTGGAACCTAAAGCCCCCCATAGACATGCCGATTCCGTGCCATAGTTGCAGCCGACCAACCGGCGTGCTCGCTCCCGCCGAGCACATAAAGGTTGGTCGGCCGCAACTAAAAGGGAGCTTTCCTTGAGTATCTGACAAAAAAAGCCGGCAGGTCGGATCGCACACGGATCCGTCCTGCTGGTTCTTTTTCTGCCCGATCCTGCTGCAGGCTGTTAATTAGGAGGGGAAGTCTCCTCCCCCTCCGAGTTAATTGGCTACAGTCTGACAGGAATCGTGTGTGTTAGTGGAACACCCAGGATTCCTGTCCTCTCTGTAGCCGACTCCTCACAGCGTGGTGGCGTCACCATGCTGTGAGGAGTCTGCTAAAAGTCGGCCATAGATCAGGACATCTATGGCCGGCTTAGGTTTGTCTGTATCATGTTGTAACTGGCTCAAACAAGTTCCACACATGGAGTTAAAAGTCCAACCAACATAATTGATCCATACATAACTTTTCCAACCAACTCGGGTGAGACTCTTTTCGTACAAGTTTCACCCAATTCATAGGCTTAGTTGTAGAGCAGCCATACACGTGTCGATTCCTGAGCGATCGATCAACCATCTGATCGATTCCGGGGAAGCCACAGGCGTTGATCGATCGACCATACAAGTCTGTGCCTACCAACTTAGGCCACCGATTCCTGGACGATTCTGTTACCAGTCGATCAATTCACAAATGTCAACGCCCCTTGATGTGTGCCCGATCGATCAGAAAACACCAACAGGTTGGTTCTCTGGCCGATCTGATTTGGGGGCCATGTCGATCGGGCGGGGTCGATCGGTCAAGGTGGGCTGCACTCGATTCCTCACCGATCGATCGGCGTGCACGCGCCTGGTGATCGATCGGCCAGGAATCGTGTGGGAAATCGACCTGTGTATGGCCACCTTTATACTAAGCCCATCCATTGGGTGAAACTCGTTATAGAAGGGAGGGAGTCTGAGTTGGATATGTTATATTTGGATAAATAAGATTGGTTTGACTTTGAACTCTCTTGTGTCTCTCCGGATCTTCTGTGTGCTAGTGATGACATGATACAGAGTGGTGGAGACGAACTTAGGCTCCAGCACCGGATGGTCTAAGAATAGTCTAAAGCTGGCCATACAACTTTAGATCTCTCTGTCAGATATCCTTTAGATCTACCAACAACTATGTAGTATAGGGTCCTCTGCAATTTAGCACAGGTAGACTTGATGGTTAGAAAGCCCCTCATATTACATGGTTTTGGTAAAACAAAAGGAGATCTAAAGTATATCTGACAGAGAAATCTAAAAGTGTATGCGGGCCCTTAGCCATGGAGAAAGTCTTTAAGCTTGGAGGTTTATTTTCAATTAAATGGATTACAGGTATTGTATATGTTGCTGGAATTGACTTGCCCCGTAGATTCAACACATAGATGAGTTGGAAAGCACAACTTCCGTACAAGCTCTCCTTCATGCTTGGTATTGGTAAACATGGACTGTACATTGTATATGCGAATCCTCATCACATTGCAGGTCCACTAAGTTCTTATAACCGGGACGTAATATCCCTAACATTTTATGTTGTGGACTTTTGCTTTCTTATAACAAAGTAAAACACAAACAAACCAATGACACACCCATTTGGTGATTTGGCCCCATGGTAAATATTTATTTGTTCTTTAATTTACATCTCCATAATCTACATACTTAGCAAAGGTATTTATTGACAAAAGTGGGTTTCCATCCAAATATATCCTGCCTGAAGAAGGAAAAGAAAAAACAGCAACTTTATGCTCCGCCTATCCCCCCCAACCCCTCCAAAAACAAATTGTTTGATCGATAGATCGGAAACCTCAGGCAACAGCGCCATCTTGTGCACACAAGACATAAATGCAATTGAAAAATCTAGGCATTAGTTGTCTAGGCATTCACAGACGGTACATACTGTTATCTACACGCACTGTACAGATCTATGCACACACACAGAATATATATCTTTTGACACATACCTATAGCTATACATACACCGATGCACATACACACACTTGTGTATATACGTTTTCTCTGCCATTAATACTAGTTTTCTCTGTTGTTCTATGCATATGAGAAATCAAAGGTAGGATTTGTACAGACGGCATTTTGGAAACAGAACAGGAATCTCCATAATGGAGGATCCTTAAATCACCTAGCTCCATACAGCCTTGTAAGGCCCAGTCAGTCCAGGTGTTCAGGTTAGTGCAGACAGAGATACTATTGGCCATTTTAAAATAAAATGGATTATATTCCCAGCTATAGTTGGTTAGTCTCCATCTAAACTAGTCCTTAAAAAAAGGCGCAGGATGGCTTTTGACATTCATTGCCATGGTCAGGATTGGTGGTTATTGCTTTGTGTTTGGCCTTGTGGGTTGTTGGTTGGTTAAGAATTAAAAACAAAATAAGAAAAAGGCTCTGACGTATGCAATTGACTGTAGGTTTATGGAATTATGTATAGGCTTTGGTCATTGGCACGAGTTCTAGGTGTGGCCTACACATCCGGCAAATTTGGCTACCAACTGTGTTGGCACTGTTATTTACCTAATTCATCCCCTCCTGGGTCAACTTGACAGGCACTTGCCATATCCTGCTACTATAGTCGCCTCATGTGTCCAATCCCCACAGATGAGTAGGTGGACTTGTTGAGTAGGAGCTTGTTGGTCTAGTAGTGAAACCAGACCCTTCTTTCCCTTGTCATCTTCATTCAATTGCAGCAATATAGAGGGTTTCCCAAAATGCTTAAATCATTACCATAGAACTAGAATGTTATCCAAATATAACCCAAGATGAGACAGCAATCAAGCTCAAAGGTCATAAGAAGGCAGAAGATCAGACCTTAAGCTGCTGTAAAGAAAATTGAGGTCAAGAAGCACCTTCAATGTTTCCTCAAAACAATAAAATGGGTGGTGAAACAATAGGATGATTTCCAGTGACTATAGAACAATAGCTGACAAGGCTTATTAACTTTCCAGTACAGAAATGATGGTCCCATACTGTTCCTGGACCTCTGTTGGGTTCCTGAGCTATATTCAGAGTAAGATTGGTCCACATGGATGTGGCAACAGAATCTGATGGGTAACAATACCGAAAAAGTTTTTTCTAAACTAACACTGATCAAGGGTGGCGGTCAGAAGTTTGCCAAGAAACATTTTAGATTTTTCATGTGTTAAGTGATAATCTTTTTGTTCAAGGACCTTTACATCATCATAATAGGCTGAGATCTATGAGTGTACCCCAAAGATAAGAGCCCGTTCCTGTGTACTGTGTGCAGTGCATTTGGTAAAGGCGTGTTGCCATAAGTTGAGTTTATAGGCCATTCTTTACTTACTTTAGCACCAAAAGTCATGGTACTGTGTTACCATACACTTGGTTCCATTCACTTGGTGTTACCATACACTTGGTTCCATTCAGAATAAATGTCGGTTCACCAATGGATGCACTGCCTTTACATCATCAGAACAGGCTGAGATCTATGAGTGCAACCCAAAGATAAGGTCCTTTCCCTGTCTACTGTGTGCACTACATTTGGTAAAGGCGTGTTGCCATATGTTGAGTTTTGATAGCCCATTCATTGGGTACTTGAGCACCAAAACTCATGGTACTGTGTCAGCATACACTTGGGGTGCCATTCAAAAACAATGGCATGGTAGTTCACCAATGGATGCACTGCCTTTACGTCATCAGAACAGGCTGAGATCTATGAGTGCAACTCAAAGAAAAGGACCTGTCCCTGTCTACTGTGTGCACTGCATTTGTTAAAGGCGTGTTGCCATGTATTGAGGTTTGACAGCCTATTCATTGGGTACTTGAGCACCAAAACTCATGGTACTGTGTCAACATACACTTGGGGTGCCATTCAAAAACAACGGCATGGTAGTTTACCAATGTATGCACTGCCTTTACGTCATCAGAACAGATCTATGAGTGCAACCCAAAGATAAGGGCCTGTTCCTGTCTACTGTGTGCACTTCATTTGGGAAAGGCGTGTTGCCGTATGTTGAGTTTTGATAGCCCATTCATTGGGTACTTGAGCACCAAAACTCATGGAAGTGTACAACACTTTGGGTGCCATGTAAAATAAATGGCAGTTCACCAAAGGATGCACTGCCTTTATGTCATCAGAACAGGATGAGGTCTATGAGTGCAACCCAAAGATAAGGGCCTGTTCCTGTCTACAGTGTGTACTGAATTTGGTAAAGGCGTGTTGCCCTATGTTGAGTTTTGATAGCCCATTCATTGGGTACTTTGGCACCAAAACTCATGGCAGTGTGTTACCATACATTTGGGGTTGAATTCCGATTAAATGGCATGGCAGTTCACCAATAAATGCACTGGCTTTATGTAATAAGAACAGGGCATGATCTATTAGTGCAACCCAAAGAAAAGAACCTGTCCCTGTCTACTGTGTGCACTGCATTTGGTAAAAGCGTGTTGCCATGTGTTGACTTTTATTTGCCCATTCAATGGGTGCTTTAAAACCAAAACTCCTGGTAGTGTGCTACCATACACTGCCATTCAGAATAAATGTCAGTTCACCAATGGATGCACTGCCTTCATGTCATCAGAACAGGGTGAGGTCTATGAGTGCAACCCAAAGATAAGGTCCTGTCCCTGTCTACTGTGTGCACTTCATTTGGCAAAGGTGTTGAGTTTTGATAGCCCATTCATTGGGTACTTGAGCACCAAACCTCATGGAAGTGTTGTACCATACACTTGGGGTACCATTTGAAATAAATGGCAGTTCACCAAAGAATGCACTGCCTTTATGCCATCAGAATAGGCTGAGATCTATGAGTGCAACCCAAAGACAAGGTCCTGTCCCTGTCTACAGTGTGCACTGCATTTGGTAAAGGCGTGTTGCCATATGTTGAGTTTTGATAGACAATTCATTGGGTACGTGAACACCAAAACTCATGGTAGAGTGTTACCATACACTTGGGGTGCCATTCATAATAAATGGCATGGCAGTTCACCAATGGATGAAACGTTTTGGCCCATAAGCCTAGTGGGAATCGTGGGGACAGTCACAGTGATATACACATCATGTTTTGTGGGACAATTACCTCATGGCTGTATAACGGAAATGAATTGGAATGATGACCGGGGATGCCCTAAACTCGTTTTGTAGTTAGTCAGGACAGCAAAATGTGCCAGCACACTGCATGTCAACATGGCCGCGTGTAGTCCAGGAGTTTGTTGCAAAGGGTTGACAGTAAAACAAAAACCTCACCCTAAGTCAGGAAGAACATACTGAGACACCTCACTGACATGTTTTTTAATATAAGTAGAAACCCTGGACCTCAAGCACAACCACATATAGGTACCTTTTGTGTATTCAACTGGTGCGCAAAGCTTGTAAGGGGGGGATAACCCTCAACCCATACCTCTAATGGGATCTTTCTGAAGATATATTGCTACAATGACCTAGAAATAAGGCTTCATTTATAAACATGACCATAGACATTAGATATCCATTCTCTACTCTATAGATATTTTAAGGAATTGTTGCTGTCTATAGAACACAACAGAACAAGGAAGACACACAATGAAACTTTTTTGATTGTTGACTAAGTGAAGGGGCTTACAGCCTAATACTGTCTGTAATGTCTGTGAAGGTTCTCAATCAACCAGGTCATTGTATATCTCTAGTGTTTAATTCAAATCATCTGGACTTGCTGTGTTTATTTCTTGAAGACGCTTCCCTAGTCATCCAACTGGCTTTCTCAATTCAGAGAATTGAGAAAGACAGTCAGATGACTAGCAAATAGTGATGGTATAGGCAATATTCAAATTCACGATATTTTGCGAATAATTCTACTAATATTTGATTCAATGTTCATCATAACAATGAAATTGACCATGCATTGCGATAATATAAGCACATTGCCATTATCTTCAAAATGAATGGTCACATGAGGTATATATTATTGCAATGCATGGCCATAAGCTTGCCAGTACACAATATCTCAAATATTCGAAATTGCGAGTATCCACTAGAGATGGTAAAATTTCTCGACTTGCTATCTTTGTGAGCTGATTGCAAAGCCCCTGAACATGATATCATCACCAAAATGTCTGGAGATGTAGAGAAGGGTTGGGGGAACATTTGAGAAAAAAAAGTTTTGCTCTAGCACATGTAGTTTTTGCATAAATTACGTTAAAAAATCAAGTTGAAATTCTGATTTTCGAAATTACGACTTGATTTGACCTTAATTTGTGCAAAAACTATTTGTATTAGAGACATACCTTTTTTTTGTAGTATACCCCCAACCCTTCTCTACATCTCCAGCAAGTTTAGTGATGATACCATGTTCAGGGGCTTTGTAGTTTACTTTGAAATAGTTGAAATGGTCGAATATTTGAAAAATAATTTGACCATCTCCAATATCAACCACCAAACTCGCAAAATTTGTGAATTCTCGAATAGCTGATTTTCCGCAACAATATTTTGAATATACGAGCTCAATACTACTAGTGAAACGTCTTCAAGAAATAAACACAGCAAGTCCAGTTCCTTTAAATGAATCCCTACAGATATACTGTCTGTAAGATATTGGGAAAATTTTACTCCAGGTAGTCATGGAAAATCTCATCAATGGGGCACAGCGCATTTTGTAAGGAGACTTGGGAATGGTCAGAACTATTGATATATTTTTATTGCTTTCTATACCTCCTTCCCACCCCTATGAGGCTGTTACACAGACAGGAAGTGAGACAAAATCTCCCCAATAAACAACCTGATTGATATTTTATAACTGGCCTACGTGGGCTTTAGTTAGTTAAAATATGTGTTAGAGCGTTTTGTATAAGTTATTTAAAAAAAAAAAAACTATTTACAATTATTTGCATCTACACATTACTGAAGACGGTATTCAAGAATAATATATTTTCACTGGAGGAAAGACAATAATTTATTCTAAATAAGCAGCTAACTAATTAGTTAATTTTAGATCAAAATATAGCTAATATTGTATTTACACACATTATAGTTTTAATATTACGTCATTGTAAAATTATTCACTGAGACAACTTTAAGGCTATTATCGAATAACTGGACACCAAAGTCCAACATGTGGATTGGCTTAACATAATCACATGCCATGCGCCATTTCTTTCTATAAGGGCTAATCATGCAAAATTACAAGAGAAGGTAATTCATTAAGTGCTGACAACTACGACTAACACAATGGAAGACCTCTATGCTATTTTTCGGGTACATTAGGGGATACCTCATTTGGCTTGGTCTCTAAGGGCTTAAAAATCTATTTTCAGGTGCCATTCCTGGTAGTATAAGTCGAACCATTACACAACCAATGGATGTGGTAGTATCCTGCATTACATTTTTTTTAAGGGTGTAGTAATGGGGTCTGTGCCGGGTCTGCAAAATTTTCCTGTTCAAATATAGTGCCGTAACGATCATAGGGAGTTAAACGTACATCCTTTACAGAAAATGGTATCATCTTCATACACATGTGCATATATGTGTGCGTATATATGAATAAATATGTGTTTACACAACCACATCTGTGTGTCCCTAATCTCTATCTCTCTAGATATAGATATATATATAGATATATATTTAAAGATTTGTATTTATACATGAGTAGGCAGGGCAAAGTGCTTTACGGTCCCTTAGACAAGAGAGCCATCACTTGTATACAAAACATAGCCTGTTTTTGTTAAAATATGCTTTATATACATATATATGTATTTATATAGATATATACAGGGCTTTTTTTCTGGCGGAACGCACTGGAACGGAGTTCCGCCACCTATTTTCAGCCTGGCTCGA
>CM070043.1:46568374-46578382 GCA_036250615.1 Ptychadena robeensis | reverse complement strand
GGTACATTGCGTGTAGGGGGGGTGAAAAAAAAAAAAAAAAATTTATAGAAGCGGTTTGGGGACATGCTGGAGATGTTCATAAGGTTTGGTGGACATTGCTGAGTTGTTAGAAAGGTTTGGGGGGGACATTGCTGAGATGTAGAGAATGGAAAGGGTTGGGGGACATTGCTGTGGAGATTCAGCGAAGGGTTGGGGGGACATTGCTTGAGATGTTAAGAAGGGTTGTGGGGATTTCTGGCGAATGTAGAGAAGGTTGGGTGACATTGCATGGAGATGTAAGAGAAGGTTGGGGACATTTTGAAAGAAAAAAAGTATGTCTCTAACCAAACGTTTTTGCATTAATTTAAGTTCGAAGTCAAGTCATAATGTCGACAATTCGGAAAATTCGTAAATTCGACTTTAATTTTGACCTTTGTTATTTTTTCTGTGGGGGGAGGGGTTTTTTTTTTATATTACATCAAAAACACATCCTTTAAAGACAACAAAACATTTTTTTGTTGGGGGTGTTTGTTTTTTTTTGTTTTTCCAACAATCACCAATTACTTAATTATTCAAACGACTTGTGTAGACGCCCTTCTTTTTTCTGTCCCTGTTCCCCCCCCCTTCGCTATCTTCTCAGCACTTGGTGATGATACCATCTGTTCAGGGCTTTGCAATCAGTTCTGAAGGTAGCAAGTGAATATTTCGAGCATCTCTACTAGTGACTCTACTGCTGGATTTGATATTGAATGAATTTTAAGCATGGCCTTAACCCATTGGATTATTATGAAATGGTTTTTTTTTCTGGTTTTCCTAGCGCTAAATTTGGACTGCGTCTTATAGTCCGAAAAATACGGTCACGTGGTTGTGGACAAAAATGGGGAGCCACTCTTTATTGGGTGACACCGCTCTGCCCCAGTGTCCCTGTTCTTCCTGCGACCCTTACATCCCCGCCACCCCTGCCGGGCAGCGCCTGGTCTCCTTCCGCGGTAACCTTGTTTCTGCATTGTTCGTGACTCAACGAGGAAGTGATTGAACTGCGGAAAAGACACAACATGTGTTTATTTTGTGGCCTGAGGACTGGGAAGACTCAGCACCACTCACCACTCTTGCGTTGCTCAAGCGCGGCCCAGCTAGTGTCGACCATCGCAGAGGCTCTTAAGGCTGAGCGCCACCAATGAGAGCCGGGGAACATACCTGGAACAGTAGGGATGATGGGACATGCTGCTGGAAGAAACTTTGTTCAATGTTCGGCGAGACCTCGCGCTTCTGCTTTGTCTGTTGATATTCCAGCCCAAAATAAAAATGATGAAGACCAAGTGACTATCAGTGTGATGTCATACGGGGGGCCGTCTTGTGCTTCTCTATGCAAAGGGAGGAAGATCAGGCTGGGTGTAGGGAAGGAAATCCACTGGTCTAGTTAGTGACTGACGCAGGGTGACGGCATTTCCTTGCACCAGAAGATGAGGAGGCTTTCCAGCTCTGGCATTTTTCCCATGGTGGAGTGAAACGCTAACAATACCTCCCCGCCACAAAAGCGCCTTTCAATCCGAAGTTGTCTTCAGTACCGACCGCTTCTCCACCATTCTGTCCTCATTCTGCTGGATGCAGGCTCACAAATTGTAACTTGCCCAAAGACTGAGGACATATTGGGATACCTGCTCACCTAGACTGAAAGTAGGATCCCCTATAATGTACACAGCAGTATACTACCCAGGACCTCAGCACAGGGGAGTGGAGCTCCTCCTAATGTACCACAGCAGGTGATAATACAGTACCAGGACTCAGCACAGGTAGTGTGTGAGCCCCTTTAATGGTTACACAGAGTTATACAGACCGCAGAACTAACTGAGCATAGTGATGGTGGGAGCCCCTTATAATTGTAAACGCAGGTATAAACACACCCAAGAACTGAGCACAGGATGGATGGAGCCCCTTATAATGTACACAGCATGTATACACAAACCCAACTGAGCACAGGATGGTGGGAGCTCTCATAATGCACACAGCAGGTATCAGACAGACCCAGGACTCAGGCACAGGGATGGAGGGAGGCCCCTATAATGTACACCGCAAGGTATACAGACCCAGGAACTCAGCACGGATTGTGGGAGCCCTCATAATGTACACCTACAACGGTATAACAGACCCAAGAACTGAAGCACCGGGAATGGTGCTGGAGCCCCTTATAATGTACCCGCATGTAATCACACCCCAGAACTGAGCACAGGGAGGGTGGGACTCCTCATAATGTACACAGCAGGTATACCGACCCGAACTCAGCACAGGGATGTGGAGAGCCCCTCATAATGTAACCAGCGTGTAACAGAACCAGACTGACACAGGATGGTGTGACCCCCCTCTCTGTACACAGCAGCTTTACTCACAACCCAGGAGCCTCAGCAGCAGGATGGTGGGGAGCCCCGTCATAATGTTACACATCTGGGTATACAGACCAGAACTCTCACAGGGATTGGTGGGAGCCCCGCATAATGTACACAGCGTGTATACAGACCCAAGAACTCAGCACCAGGATGGTGGGATTCCCCTCAATAAGTAACCCAGCAGGTATTAAAAAACCCAAGACCCCATGGAACTCAGCACCGGGATGTGGGACGCCCTTATAATGTACACAGCCGTATACAGACCCAAGAACTCAGACACGGATGGGGAGCCCCTCATAATTTCACCGCAGATACAGACCCGGACTCAGCACAACACGGGATGGTGGGGAGCCCCCTCATAATGTACACAGCGGGTATAACATGACCCAAGAAGAACCAAGCAAGGAATAAACCCAACCCTTCTCTACATCTCCAGCAATGTCCCCCCATCCCTTCTCTACATCTCCAGCAAGGCTGTGATGATACCATGTTCAGGGGCTTTGCAATTAACTCGAAGTTGTCGAATATCTGAAAAATAATTTGATCATCTCTAGTCACTAGCAGCAGTACAATCACAGCACATCACGTCATCCTCCTCACTGATAGGGAGGAGGGGGGCGCCGGGGGAACAGCTGCAGATCCCCTCTCTGGCTGTGCCTGTGTCCGTGGTAGCTTCAGAGTGATTGCAGCTTCCACAGACACGGAGAGATAGATGGCAGTTCATCTATCTCTCTTTTCATTGTTTATATCAGCAGGGCTCTGGGCACTGCTGGCATAAGCAATAGTACAGTTCAGATGGGAGATCCGGCCGTGGCCACATCTCTAATCTGACAGCTCCCCGGATAATCTCCTTGCCGGGAGAGCTGGCGGGGAGCCAAGACCCGCATTCGGGTTGAGACACAGGCTCTCCACCCCCCCCCCCCATCTTTGGGGGTGAAAAAGTGCCTCTTGTATAACAAAAAATACGGTAAATGTTTAACTACACTGAATATTGCTTGAAATTTATACCTGGTATAAGGTTCAGGTCATCTGGGGGAACCCGCACTCAATGGGGAACCCACAGTGAATCTAATCACCGCACCCAAGTGGGCCAGGGAAAATAAAGCCATCTCTGGACAGTACTTGTCCTGGAAAGGGAGAAAGCACTCTAGTCTCAGCTCAACATGGGCAGTCACCCCCTCGGACTACAGGTCGGCTCCATGCGAAGGGAGTGTTTCACCACCCCACTGGAAACCTGGCTAGGCTAGCTTGGGTTCCCGAATAGGAGATCCGTGTGACTGGGGCTTGGGAAGGTATTGCATGCTATTTCACTCTCTGGCTGCCCACACGCCGGACTAAACTGTGGTGGGTAGTAAATCTCGGAGAGGTTAGCATGCCCAGGTACTCCTTCTCCATCAGACTCTTCCCCACTGAGCACCTGTCAGGGGGCCGTTTCCTCCCTTATATCTGTATGGCTTCCCAGGGGATCATGGACCAGCATGTTAAGGGGACACTACCCTGTTTCTGGAGGCCTATGACACCACACTGGTGATTCTTGACACTTCCAGGGTGACAACATTTAGTCCTTGTCTTCCAATTACTCTGACACAGAGCTTTAACCCAATGAGCATCCACACTATGATCCAATAATGTTGCACTGCTGTCACCACCAAGATAAAATTTGGTATTGAAGTTGATGATTGACCCAACATAGAGTCAATTGAACTTGCATAGGCCTGAGTTTTTCTCTGGTAGGCACATAGGGGGCATTTCATGGGTTCATGGTGGTGGAGTTTATCCTACTGAGGACCTTCTCTCATTATAGGGGCTCCCACCCTCCCCTGTGCTTGAGTTCCTGGGTCTGTATACCGCTGTTTACATTATAAGGGGCTCCCACCATCCCTGTGCTGATTCCCTGGTCTGTATCCTGCTGTGTCAGTATGAGGGGGCTCCCACCAAGCCTTGTGCTGATTTTTCTTTGTCGTATACCTTCTGTTACATTAATGAGGGGCTCCCACCATCCCTGTGCTGATTCCTGGGTCTGTATAAAACCGCTGTTTACATTATGCGGGCTCCCACCATCCATGTGCGGAGTTTCCTGGTTCCTGTAAGCTTGCCTGTGTACCTTATGAGGGGCTCCACCATCCCCTGTTCTCAGTTTCTCTTGGTGTCTGTTATCCAGCTGTGTACATTATGAGTGGCTCCCACCCATCCCTTTGCTGAGTTCCTGGGTCTGTATACCTGCTGTGTACATTAGGATGGGGGCTCCACCATCGTGTGCTGAGTTCTTGGGTCTGTACACGCTTGTGTACCTTATAAGGGCTCCCACCATCCTGTGCTGAGTCCTGGGTCTGGTATCCTTGCTGTGTACATTAGGAGGGGCTCCCACCATCCTTGTGCTGAGAGTGTCTTAGGTCGGTATACCCGCTGTGTACATATGAGGGCTCCCACCATCCCTGTGCTGAGTTCCTGGGTCTGTATACTCCTCTGTGGTACATTATGAGGGGCGTTCCCACCATCCCTTTTGCTGAGGTTTCCTGGGTCTGAAGCTGCTGTGTACATTATGAGGGGCCTCCCCCATCCCTTTTCCTCAGTTTCTTGGGTCTGTATACCCGCTGTGTACATTATGAGGGGCTCTCCCACCTCCACCCGGTGCTGAGTTTCTTGGGTCTGTATACCTCTTTGTACTTAATAGAGCCCCACCATCCTTTGCTCAGTTCTTGGGGGTAACCTGCTGTGACATTAGAAGGGCTACCGCACCAATCCCTGTGTCGGGTCATTTCTTGGGTCTGTATACCTGCGGTGTACATTATGAGGGGCTCCACCATCCCCTGTGCTGAGTGCCTGGGTCTGTATACCTGCCTGTGTACATTATAAAATGGGCCTCCCTCCATCCCTGTGCTGAGTTCCGGGTTCCTGTTATACCTGCTGTGTGCATTATAGGAGCCCCACCATCCCTTTGGCTCATTTCTTGGGTTTGTATACCTGCTGTGTACATTATAAGGGGCTCCCAACCATCCCTGTGCTCAGTTCTTGGGTGTGTATACCTGCTGTGTCATTATAAGGGGCTCCCCCATCCCTGTGCTCAGTTCTTGGGTCTGTAAAAATACCTGCGTGTAAATGATAAGGGCTCGCTCCCACCATCCCTGTGGCCTGGAGTTCCTGGGTCTGTATACCTGCTGTTACATTATGAATCTCCCACCATCCCTGTGCTGAGTTCCTTGTTCTGTATCCCTGCTGTGTAACATTATAATGGGTCCCACCAATCCTTCCCTCCCCTTGCTAGGTGAGCCATGTACCCCAATATGTTCCTCAGTCTTTTTGGGTCAAGTTACAATGTGAGCCAGCATTCCCATAGACTGAGGCCTCAAGTGGTGGAGAAGCGGTTACTGCAAGGACAACTTCGGATTGAAAGGCGCTTTTGTGGCCCTGGAGGCTTTTTCTAAATCGTTCACTTCCACCAGGAAAAATCCAGAGCTGAAATGCTCCTCTTCGTTCAGGAAATGCTTCAAACACCCTGCGTCAGCACACTAGACTTTGGATTTCCCTTCCCTCCCACTCCAGCCCTGATCTTCCTCCATTGCATAGAGAGCACATAGGCCCCCCTTATGACATCACACTGATCGTCACTTTGGTCTTTCATCATTTTAGTTTTTTGTGCTGATATCTCAACAGAAAAGCAGAAGCCGCGATGTCTCCGCCCGAAACATTTTGACACAAGTTTCTTCCACGACTGTCCATCTCCTCTACGGTTCCACTGTATGTTCCCCGAGCTCCCATTGGTTGGCGCTCCAGCCTAAGAGCCTCTGCGATTGTGTGGTCGCCCTTAGCTTGGCACAGCGCTGAGCAAACAACAACCAGACAAAACAGGTACGAAGAGAACCTACCGACGCGACAACAACAGAAACTTAACGACCAGAGGCAAGAACCGGGACAACGTCTGTCTCGTGGGCGCTAGGCTTAGACCGCCTCTGACAGCAGGGAGCTCTGGTCACCCGGCGAATTGGGCAGAATACGGGGCCGAAAATGCATACGACACAGCGTGGATGTCCAAAGGGTGCTTACTTGGGTAAGGGAGGAGCGTGTAGCTAACCGGAGTCATTACGGAAGGAGGATCGTCACGGTGAACGACAACTCCAACGTGGGGGGAATGAGGAGGTCGATACAAGCGGGCGCAGGTGGGCAATCAGCCCTTTAGAAGGCGTGCATTGAGACTCATACAAGGGATGGTGGGCCGGGCACAGGAGGGAAGAGTGAACCACGTGGGTCCAAGGGAGGGGACCCAGTCGCAGCCGGTGGAGGACGGTATAACTGGACGAAGGTGATAGGGTGCTAAGAACTGACCCCGCATTGGTTGAGTGGTGCTAGAGTCTTCCATTGTCCTCAGCCACACTAACACATGTTGTGTCTTTCCGAGTCATCACTCACTCCTGTTGAGTCATAACAATGGCAGAACAAGGTACCTTACCGGGAGACCAGGAGCCTGCCGGCAGACGGTTGGGCGGGTGATGTAAGGTGTCCTCAGGGGAAGAACTGGGAACACTGGTGCAGAGCGTTGTCACCCATAACAGGAATTGGTGCCTCATCACCATTTGTCCACAACCAAGTACCAGTAGTTTTTCGGACTCTAAGACCGCATCCAAATTTTTAGAGCAGGAAACCAGAAAAAACAACCATTTCATATATAATCAATTTGAAGTTATGCACTTGATTAAATTCATGTCGTCAAATCCTCCATTAGAATGTCCACATAGAGATCTCAACTTGCTAACCTTTCAGAACTGATTTGCAACGCCCCTGAACATGGTATCATCACCAAACTTGCTGGAGATGTAGATAAGGGTTGGGGGAACTTTGACAGAAAAAAGTACTCCTCTAACACATTAGTTTTTGAATAAATAAGTTAAATAACTAGTCTAATTTCTCCGAATTTTCCGAATTTTCGACCATGACTTGACTTTCCGAACTTAATTTATATGAAACCTATTTGTGTTAGGAGACATACTTTTTTCTTTCAAATGTCCCCCAACCCTTCTCTACAATCTCCAGCACTGTTCCCCCCCACCCTTCCTCTACATCTCCAGCAATGTCCCCCCAAACCCTTCTCTACTCTCCAAGCATGTCCCCCCACCCTTCTCTACATCTCCAGCAATGTCCCCCCAACCGCTTCTCTACCTCTCTCAGAACAATGCCCCCCCCCAACCCTTCTCTACAACTCCGCATTGTCCCCCCAACCCTTCTCTACATCTCCAGCATGTACACCCACCCTTTCTACATCTCCAGCAATGGTCCCCCCCCCCAACCCTTCTCTACAATCTCCACCAGAATGTCCCCCAACCCCATTCATGTCAATGGACGAGATCAGATGCCATTTACCGCTTGGGGACACGATCGGGCCCGGCATGTGATTAAAAAAGCTGTAGGGTAGCGTTCAAAAGCCACATCCACGAGCGATCACGCCCATCCATGTGCAATCGCGCCCATCCACATGCGATCGCTTAAATGGAACCAAAGCAATTATATTAGGAACAATCGGCCAAGTGGCGGAGCGACTTAAAAATGCTTCCAACCGTAGGCGATCGCTCTCGGGAAAACAAGTCCTTTGTAGGCAGACTTAAGGCCCCTATACACGTAGGGAGCCCCGGCCGCCAACTGATGTGCGTGTGCGCTAGCAGCCATCAAAATTGGCCGCAGATTGCGGGTGCCCACATGGGGCGACAAAGCTCGGTCAGCCAGAGAATAGACATGTCCGTAAATCTCTGGCCGATGCCATTAGTTTCAATGGGGACCGCCGTCCCCATTCAAACTAACGGCTGGCACACAAAGGGTGACCGCCAATACTATGACATCACGCTGCACTCCACCGCTCGTCTGTTGGCCCCTGCGCGGGACATGTATGGGGGCCTTAACACCCCATACCTCTTAAGTAAGGCAGGTACTCAATAGGAGGGAGGGGAGCGATGGTCACGATGCCGGAGGTGACGTGGGTGACGTCACTTCTTATATTTTGAACGTGGAAGCATCTGACAGAATACAGGAAAAGTTGACAGGTATGCCTCCGATGCTTCGCCCAGCTCCAGCCATCTCCCGCTCCTGGACTCTGAGGCCTTCCACGCTGGTGGGAGAAATCCACCCCACTTTTTCCTGGCTCATTTATGACTGGAGCTGTACGGCAGCTTTGTACTCTGTACACAGGTTGTTCTGCTCAGGAGCCACCCGTACGCTCCCTCCTGCTGACCACTGATCATGGGGAGACTGGGAACAGCCACAAACCCCATCTTCCTCCTCTCTATCCAGATCACCAAGCGCTCTATTTTTTATTGTTTTTATGTTCTCTACACTGGGCCCCCTCTAGTGCCTGGAGGACAAACTGCAACTTCCGAAACTTCAATGACGGGCGCCTCCTCTCCTGTAGTGACCTGGTTCCTTGTTGTATGGTCTCTGGAACATTTGCAGTGGGTCTAATAGACAGATATGCGTCTTTCGATCTTTACATAATAAACACAACTGAACCTTCTGAGCGTTCTCCCCGGATTAACTCGGGCTGAGTTTCATGCATCATGAAACTCAGCCCGAGTTAGCCGGAGGAATGCCCGAGGTCTCGCCGTCTTCTGACGGCGGTCGGGAGCATCGGCATGTATGCCGATGCTTCCGGGTCTGCCCCCGATCGCGTCACCGGTGACGCGAAGGGGGCGGGGGTAGGCGGCTCCATAGACCTCCGTCAAACTGGAGGGGCGTCGCTTTGTTTGATTCCGGGACGATCGTTTCGCGTGCACGCGCCCGGAATCGATCGTCCCGGAATCCGATGGGAAACGGACCCGTGTATGGGGGCCTTAAGAAGTTCTTCTCAGACAGATGTCTATCTCCTGACCAATATACACAATATGGACAGAGCTTACATTTTGATGGACAACCTAAGTCGTTGACCCAACAACTCTCCATCACATCCGTTCCAAATATTTATGAGAAATACGGTTGTAAATACACGTTTGTATACATTTTATTGATCCGTCAAATCGATAAACAATTCCGTAGAGCGTTGGCCAAAATGTCATCTTTTCAGGGAACATGAAACTCAGCATCTTTGTGAAGGAAACATGTACGATTCCCCGATTGTGAAAGCAAAACACAGCCGTGACTCAAGCCTGCTTGGCAGCTACGTTGTGAGAAACAACCGTCTCCTCTCATTCCCAGGCCGAGCCCCGCCATTGGTCGGCCCTGGCAGATCAGCCGCCTCCTGATTGGACGGCAGGCCTTTTCACGTGGAGGCCCATACGCTTGGTGCATGCTGCGGTTTGTTTAATATCTTGTTTCTTCTATGAGAATGTGACTCAGGCCGAGGTACTTCCCCCTCATTGCATTCCTTTCTCATGAGCTTCATCGAGTCTGATGAGGAGCACAGGTTGTCCTGGTGGAGATACTGAACATGTACCTACCTGTACGGTGAGATAAGTGACTACGTGGTGACTGCGTAAGGGGATATGATCGCCCGCTAGCGATACCACTCTCCTACAAGTATGATAATAACCAAGTCCCCCATACACCTTACAATCTTACCATACAATTTCTGTACAATCAATCAGCTTTTCTTCTACCAAAACGTAGATGTACATTATAAGGGGCTCCCACCATCCCTGTGCTGAGTTCCTGGGTCTGTATACCTGCT
>CM070043.1:46541808-46562072 GCA_036250615.1 Ptychadena robeensis | reverse complement strand
GAGAGGGCCAAGGTCCGGATCCGGACCGCGGTCCGCCATTTAGTGACCCCTGCTCTAGACCAACATGGGGCAACTCTATGAGGATAAAATGATGTTTTATTTCGGTGAATCTGTAGTGGCATGCACTTACAGAGTCAGGGCAGTGTCGACTTTAAATTCCTGGACCATGATGCCCCTGGGCTCCAGGGAGTTGCTCAGAAGGGAAGAACCTGATTGAGATGCTATGAGCAACCAGGCCTACCTCCTACACCCATGGTTCCGGTGTGCAGGCAGCCAGAGAGCATAAACGCACACAAATATCTACCAAGCTCCAGTTGCCTTCAGGCATTCCGATCCAGCAGCAGCCTACCTGTACCAGCGCATGCCAGCCTCCACTCCCTGGATTATGCCAGCAACCCGGTGGAGTGACTGCACGTGCTGTTCCTGTGCTTGTGAACCGTGGAAGTTCCTGGGACATTCAAGTATTGGCCACCCCTGGCCTTACTACCCCCTGTCCCATGTGGGGTGAACTGTTTGTTTAGCCTGCCTGCCCTCGCTGTCTAGTGGCCACTGCTACAGCACTGGAATGTAAGTGGACTAGTAGTTAATGTTTTTGGTTGGCCTTTCATAAAGTCGCAAGACCCTTAGGGTTTGTCCCCACTTAGGCATCACCCATGATTTTAATTGCGGTGCAGTGATCGTGGCCATTCATTTAAATGGCCATATCCCCACTGGCAAATCACGGGCAAAGATGCTCCCGGTTGCCCCTGATCACAGCCGCGAAAAAAACAGAGAGGATTGAGGGTGATCACCTAAGGGCTTGTCCCCACGGGAGAAGCGTTTAAAATCGCGGGCAGCCGCCTTGAAAATAATGGAAGTGGGGACAAGTCTCTTACATTATTACATTAGAAGTGCAGGCCGCTTACATTATTTTAAATGGCTTCGTCCTCACTTTAGTGGTTAGCTGTGGCCATGCTTGTGGCCGTGATCGGAAACGTGAGCACCCCAGTTTTGGAGCTCACCCATAGACATGAATGGACGCGGTCAAATAACATGTGTGAATTTTGAACCGCGTCCATTCATTCTCTATGGGCGCAACCATGGGCGGTTACACCAACATGCACTATGAAGTTAAAAAACGCGCCTGCGGCTAAACTAGTGACAAAACGCCTGCGGGCGCAAAAAGTGGGGACAAGCCCTAACTGGGCCGCGGTGTTAAAATTACGTTTTCCAGCATAGTTAACGCCGCCTCTTGTGCTTGGTTGATTCCGGAACCTTACAATTCTAAATCTGCCCATGTCTCACCAGTAATTGAATCGCCTATAGCCTAGGTGCCCAACCTGCGGCCCTTTGGGCATTCTTCAGCGGCCCTCCTCAGTCCTCCACTTGAAGCCTCCCTTGCTGGTCGTGCATAGGGCACAGAAACTCATATTGCATCACATAACCTCTGATTCGAAATGTCCATCACCACACTGCAGTGTTACCCAATGATTGAAGCATCATTTAAATCATTTAAAAATGAACAATAATGTCTTCTAGACATGCCTGGTGTCATTTCCACCTTAAGAAATGCTTATACAAGTCAGTACAGAATGACAATGTTATGTGGTGGGCAACTGAGTTGATATGGAGGGCCACAAGTGCGGCCCTCGGCATCACTGCAGGGCCGCACTTGTGGCCCTCCATATCAACTCAGTTGCCCACCACTGGCCTATAGGAAGTAGAGCTCACTGAATTCACAGTCTGCATATTTTCCTATTGAGGATATCAAAAAAAAATGTTTAACTATATTGTATAATTTTTACTAAAACTAAAATTTACTCAAAATAAAAAATACATTTGGCTGCAGAAAATCAACACGGGATAAGCAAGTCATCTGCGTCCGGCACGAGTGATATGTCACAGTTGTTATTGTTTTGGCAATAGTTATTTATGTTGGGCCCCGTGTTTTTAGGGTTGCCTCCACCATCTTCCTCTTCGGAGGTTCTATTATAAAGCCACGGCAGTGTCAGCGTAGCTGGGAGAATGGCCGGCCTCTCCATGTACGGAGATGAGCCTGGCTCTCCTTTCAGTGTTGTAAACAGGTTCTGAGAATTTCGGCTCCCTCGTATACCCTTTCAAAGGAGGCTCCGGATTCCCGGGACAGCTGCCGCTGGGCTGGACGTGTAAACAGCTTCCCAGAGGGCCGAGCTCCAATCCTGCTGAGCGAACACCTTCAAATATACTTGTTTTTCTGCTTCCAGAATACACCTGTCTCCTGGGAAGATGGAAAGGGGTGCCAGCCAATGTCAGCTTATAATAACACGCCTTCAAGGGTTGGACAACACATGTGCATACTGGGCTTGTTGCTGGGCAGAAGAGGGCGTAAGCTCTGTGGGACACTGGGGGAGTATAAATAATGCCATATAAGCTACAACATGGCCATTCCTTAAAGCGGAATTATACTTAAAATCAAAAAAATACATATGTAAAATGAAAGTTTGACTAACCTCTGAGCTGGTATGATGGTGGCATAGCACTCCACAATCCTAAGAAAATATACTTACCTTCTGTTCCTTGGATTCTTATGCGAGATTTCGTCTTTATTTTCTAGGCTTGCCCTCCGGGTGCAATATTGCAAGTGGCCACCGGGGGCGATTATAATGGTTTTCTATGGGAAATTTCTGTCATTTGGTTTAATGCAGAGCCGAGATTAGAGATATACCTGACTATCCATGTTACGAGCACCAGGGGAAGCTGCGGCAGCTCGTCATCAGAGCCCGTTAGAGAGGAGAGGCAGCGAAAATGAATTTACGGTAGGTCCGCTTTGACCGCCTGGGTGTTCTACCCATCATTGACAATCATGGCGGATTACAATGTAATATGCCGTGATTCTGTGCCGACCCTCCTCCCCTCTTCACATCCCAGGTGTGATCATTGCTAGAAAAAAGCTTTGTTTACATGGAGGTCAATAGCGCCGCCCTTCCTCTCCAGCGTTTACCTGGGCCGTTTCTCTCTTTATACCAAGTATGTCCATCCAAATATCATAGCACAGCCCGCCCCTCAAGAACTTTTCTGGTAGTACCTGTTGGGCACCTCTGCATTAATCTATAGCAGGCTGATGAATTAGGACCATATTCTATGTTAATAACAATTCAAAAGTAAATTTCAATCTCCATGATGTTGCCATGAAGGTCTTTGTTCAGCCACATCCTGGTATGGGGTAAACCGTCCTGGGTTGTACCCAACATGGACGTCTGATGGAGACTACAAGCTCCTGTTTCAATAAACATAGCACACAATCTGTAACAATCTGCAGTCAGGCTACTTGGAGTCCAGTAGCTCAAACAGCGACTCTGGTGCAGGCAGGATCAATGCACAAACAGGGGTTGAGAGGCAGCAAGCAGAAGAGTAGGCAGGAACCAGCATAGGTCGATAGCCAATGGTGTCAGGTAAGTAATGGAGCAAGAGCAAGCCTAGTCGGATATTACAAGCCAAGGGTCAGTACACGGATGATCAAATCAATCAAGAAGCAATAAGGAGCAAGATATTGGCAGGGAGCACAATAATCTGGCAATGAAGCAGAGCAAGAACATAGCTTATATAGGAAGTACATGGGAGGTGCCAAAGGGTTCAACAAGAACTTGGTAACCAGGTGTCTTTGTACAAGGAATCTAACATGGAACTAAATCAAACATTCAGGTGGCTCAGCAGACAAAGCTGCAGTGAAACTGCAGCATCCCTGGGTTCAAATCATGACACAATCCGCTATAAATTTTTTACACTGACCTCAGTGTAATAACTGGACTAAACATTGGGTTCAAAGAGTGGAACATGCACTAAGGGACCAGGTATCTGACATATTGGTTGGAATACCATTGGTGGCTGTAGTTCTGCAAGACAGGGCAGTTGCTCTTCTTCACATTGGGCTCAACATTGGGTTCAAAGAGTGGAACATGCAGTAAGGGACCAGGTATTGGACATATTGGTTGGAATACCATTGGTGGCTGTAGTTTTGAAAGACAGGGCAGTTGTTTTTCTTCACATTGGGTTAAAAGAGTGGAACATGCACTAAGGGACCCGGTATCTGACATATTGGTTGGAATACCATTGGTGGCTGTAGTTTTGCAAGACAGGGCAGTTGATCTTATTCACATTGGGCTCAACATTGGGTTCAAAGAGTGGAACATGCATAAGGGACCAGGTATTGGACATATTGGTTGGAATACCATTGGTGGCTTTAGTTCTGCAAGGCAGGGCAGTTGTTCTTCCTCACATTGGGCTCAACATTGAGTTCAAAGAGTGGAACATGCTCTAAGGGACCAGATATTGGACATATTGGTTGGAATACCATTGGTGGCTGTAGTTTTGCAAGACAGGGCAGTTGTTCTTCTTCATACTGGCGTCAACGAGTGGAACATGCACTAAGGGACCAGGTATTGGACATATTGGTTGGAATATCATTGGTGGCTTTAGTTCTGCAAGGCAGGGCAGTTGTTCTTCCTCACATTGGGCTCAACATTGGGTTCAAAGAGTGGAACATGAACTAAGGGACCAGGTATTGGACATATTGATTGGAATACCATTGGTGGCTGTAGTTCTGCAAGACAGGACAGTTGTTCTTCACATTGGGTTCATCATTGGGTTCAAAGAGTGGAACATGCACTAAGGCACCAGGTATCTCACATATTGGTTGGAATACCATTGGTGGCTGTAGTTCTGTAAGACAGGGCAGTTGTTCTTCTTCTACGGGAAGCTTCTAACTGTTTTTGGCCAATGACCCCCCTATATTACTTATTGTTCTTGAATATGGTCCTCAATCGTCAAGCTACCATAAAATGCCAGGACTTTGTGAATCAGTCCCCTCCATCCCAGGAGGAACTGTTGGGTGCATAGGCAGCCAATCACCATGCCCAATGACTTTACAGGTCTTCTACCAAAAACCATGTTCAAGACAATGTTTCCCAGACGGTGTCTCTTTAATTATAATTCATGAAGATATCTCTTATACTCTAGTCTTATATCTAACCACGTTCCCATGTCTGTGCCTGGCTGCAAAATAAACTATATTATAAACATATTCCCATCATCATGAGCAGCTCATGTCCTTATATAGGGGTGCAGAGACTTTCTCCATTCAGCTCATTATTCAACGAGTGCCTGGGAGAAATGCTAGAGAGCATCTGCAGAGAGACAATGGCATTTTCCACTGTGCTGGCCGCCCGCTGATCGTAAGATGAAACCCGGCTCTGGCAATGTTCAGAATGTCATCCTCAGTCCAGGAGGAGTCAGGTGAGGTCACTTTCTGCTCTCACTGACTTTTAGCACACATTTAGTCCCAGGGGTAAAGTATCTACAGCCAAGGACCAAGGGCTAACTACTAGGTAAGTAGTTAGAATTGTTAACTTACAGTTTTGGATTTCTTGAATAAGGGCTCAATAATCACAACCCGATAGACCTGTAATTTAGCCCGATAGACCTGTAATGGGGTCATTTTGTAAACGACCCCCGAGCACCTGCACAATTTTACAGGCACTCGTGACAGGTCTTTCCTGCATGACTGCGGTCGTCTTTCCGCCTACTTTCAGTCCACAGTGCACTGCGTTGACAATAAGGTAAGCCAACACATCCACTTAAATGTAATTGAGACAGTTGAAACGCAATGGATACGCAGTGGATGCATTGATCAATCCGTTCATGGTAATGCAACCCATCCATATACACGCCTACTGCACCGCCTATCTCCATGGCGTTGAGCCAGTCCATAGTTAACCTTCCAGCCGGCGGAGGCTGTGGAGACAGGCGGTGCGTTAGGTGTGTAGAGATGGTCGAATTTTTCGACTTGCTAATTTTGTGAGCTTATTGCAAAGCCCCTGAACATGGTATCCTCACCAAAATCGCTGGAGATGTAGAGAAGGGTTGGAGGAACATTTGAAAAAAAAAAAAGGTTTGCTCTAGCACATGTAGTTTTTGCATAAATTAAGTTCAAATTTAAAGTCGAAATTCCGATTTTCGAAATTTCTACTTGACTTTGAACTTCATTTGTGAAAAAACTATTTGTGATAGAGACATACTTTTTTTTTTTGGAGTATACCCCCAACGCTTCCCTACATCTCCAGCAAGATTGGTGATGATACCATACTCAGGGGCTTTGTAATTAAGTCGAAACCGGCGAAATGGTCGAATTTTTGAAAAAAAATTCGACCATCTCTATAGGTGTGTATATAGACCGAGCCCATAATGCAGTGGAAACATAAACTAAACAAAAGTGTAAGATAGATATCCTCCTCAATTTTAGGTGGAACCATATTCTAGACCTAGTCATTTGCAAACTACAAAATTTTACAATGGGGAAGATGCTTCTGTAAAACAACTGTCTAGGTGGAAAACGTTTTGACTCATGGGCCGCAATGTACTAACAGGACAGCGCTGGACGAGATGGTTCCGCCAGGAACGCCAGAGGGGCAACCATCTGCTCTTGGTCAGATTTAAGAACTCACTGCCGCCCATGAGTCAAAACGTTTACCACCACTGTCCTAGACAGTTGTTTTTTTTCAGAAGCATCTTCCCCATTGTAAAATTTTACCCAAATCTTTGGCACTGACAACTCAAATTCACCATTTCTCCTCAACTGTCATCAGGATAGAAGGACAAATCTCCCCAATGGTGACTCTACAAGTGAGGATCAGAGTCTAACCCCTAGGTGCCCAACCTGCAGCCCTTTGGGCATTGTTTGGTGGCCCACCTTGGTCCTTCTCATGTGGCCCCTAAAACCTAACTGTTAATGCATAGGGCAGTGGTTCCCAAACTGGGGGGCACGAAGGTATTCCAGGGGGAATTCTTAACATGTGTTTGAATAGGGAGGTGTGGCCCGATAATGTTCCTAAATAGAAAAGGGGGGCCCTGCAAGGAGAGTTTGGGAACCACTGGCATAGGGCATAGCAACTTACCTGGAAGTGGTCACGCGCTGACCCAGCTTTGGTGGTCCTACATCAGTAAAAATGTCAATGTTGATCGGGGAAACCAGGTCAGGAGGGGGGTGGGTGCTGTCAGGTTTTGACCGCCCGTCGGGATCTGGTCCACTGCCTGCTGAGATAGGTCGACAGGGGGAGTGTCTGAATTGATGTTATGTGCGGCCCTTTAGTGATGACGAGGGCTGCATTTGTGGCCCTACATATAAACTCAGTTGCCCACCACTGGTCTCACCCTTTCCGCCTCTGTCTGCCTTTACAAACACTGAACCCTATACTGGTTTTTATGGTGTACTGAGTGTACTTAGTTATCATACTGCGCCCTTCGCTATGTATATAATTGTTTTTTCACTTCCCTTAAGCTACTTTCACATGTACTGGGAATCCAGCTTTGACTTGTCTACTGTACCAGAGGATTGTGCAATGAGGCACACAGGAGAATGGCTGGGAGGAACGGCGGGAGTGACGGGCTGATTGACTCATAAAAGGTAATGTGTATCTGTGCCGAGTGATAGCGCCTGGAACGCGGCCAACACTTTCCAACACAATACAAGAGAACACGTCTAGCTCCATTCAGAGAACAACATGTTTACAAGTTGAGAAGAACCTCGCAATGTCGGAAGGCGTGTACGGTCATGCCGTATCAATGTCACATTAGGATGTTGACGTACAACAATAGGGGATCATAAAAGTGATACTCCGTAATAACAATAACTGTGATCCCCATCAATAAATGTTACACCTATACACCATTGGAGTGGGATTTTTGTATACATTCTGTAAATACCAGAAAGTACCTGGTCATGCCAGAAAACATTAGAGTATACACACATCCAACACTACAATGTCATCTTAATGCTATGTTTCCACGGCTTTGAGGGCTGGGTCGATACCCCCTGTGTTCATTGCATGCCTTGACGTGGATCTTGACATAGCCCATCCATATATTTGATTTACCGCACTGCCTCTTACCACGGCATTCGGCGGGTCCGCCGGCTGAGAGCACAGCGGAGGTTGGATAGTGCACTCTGGTGACTGTGGAGGCCATGTGAGTCCAGTGACCTCATGGTCATGTTCAAGAAACCAGTGTGAGATGATTGGAGCTTTATGACATGGTGCATTATCCTGCTGGAAGTCGCCATCAGAAGATGGGTACACTGTAGTCATAAAGGGATGGACATGGTCAGCAACAATACTCAGGTAGGCTGTGGCGTTGCAACAATGATCAATTACTACTAAGGAGCCGAAAGTGTGCCAAGAAAATGCCCCCCACAATTACACCACCAGCCTGAACCGTTCGTACAAGGCAGGATGGATCCATGCTTTCATGCCAAATTCTGACCCCACCATCCGAATGTCGCAGCAGAAATCCAGACTCATCGGACCAGGTAAAATTTTTCCAATCCTCTATTGTCCAATGTTGGTGAGCCTGTGCGAAATGTAGCCTCAGTTTCCTGTTCTTAGCTGACAGGAGTGGCCCCCGGTGTGGTCTTCTGCTGCTGTAGCCCATCTGCCTCAAGGTTGGACGTGTTGTGCGTTCAGAGATGCTCTTCTGCATACCGCGGTTGTAACGAGTTGTGGTTATTTGACTTACTGTTGCTCGAACCACTCTGGCCATTCTCCTCTGGCCTCTGGCATCAACAAGGCATTTGCGCCCACAGAACTGCCGCTCACTGGACATTTTCCCTTTTTCGGACCATTCTCTGTAAACCCTAGAGATGGTTGTGTGTGACAATCCCAGAAGATCAGTTTCTGAAATACTCAGACCAGCCCGTCTGGCTCCAACAACCATGCCACTTCAATCACCTTTCTTCCCCATTCTGAAGCTCGATTTGAACTGCAGCGGTTCGTCTTGACCATGCCAACATGCCTAAATGCATTGAGTTGCCACCATGTGATTGGCTGATGAGTAATTTGCATGCAGTTGGACAGGTGTGCCTAATAAAGTGGCCGGTGAGTGTATATAGTTGGCGGATTTCGATAAATAAAGATATACAATGTGTAGGAAGCCCACAAAGGAAACCAACTGTGGACAAACGGCCGTTTACAATAAATGACTCCTCATTGTCCCTTTAAGCGGCCGCTGTTTGATTTTCCAAGCACATGAGGCATTGTTGACTGTGACAGTAAAGCGGTAAGTGTGTGATATGTTTTGGCCATTAGAGCCGAGAGCCGGCGCCTACTATAAAGCAATATTGTCCTTATTTGAAAGTAGGTAACCGAGCAAAAGCTGAGAGCGGACTTTATCCACCGCTCATTGTGGTTTTCCCTCCGGTGGAGCAGAACATATGTTGATGGGGAGCAAATATTGACTTTGGGTAGATCAGAGGTTTTAAAATAGCTTTATCTTCACACATCTGTTATCTGCATGAGAGGTCAGGTCTTGATCTCCATCCACATTGAAATCTCAGCAAGAACATGGGGACCTTCAGGGAGGACAACGAGACAGTTCCTTCATCAATCCAGAGATGATGGAGCTGGTCCAACCAGAGCTTCTTCGTGACATTTCAAGAGGGAGAATGAGTTTTCTGACATTGTGTGTGATGGGTCTAGATTCCCATTCCATAGACGAAATCGCGTTTGGTCAGTAGGAGCTATAAAGACACAGCGATTCATGGTAGCGAATCACATACTTTCCCAGCTATACCTAGAAGCCCTAGTTTGTAAAGCCACAATTCAGGCTATACGGTGTCCTTTTGCGTTATGTGTCAAGCTTTTCTTACTTTGTGTGTGAATCCAATGTGGATGGTTTTTTAAGACATTGGGTCAATTACTGAGTTTAGTTCAGTATCTGCCAGCCATTCACAATCTTTTACTTGTACTCTGCACCTGTTATGGAGAGTCCCGTGGGACTGGACAAACCCCCCGCCCCCCCCCCCCACCCCGCCACCCCCCCCTTGGAGATTGATGTTACGGCCAGCCACAGAGCTTGTTCTCCTTGGTATCTTTGTGTCTGTGTTGGATGATGGGCCAAGTTTCGTTTAATAGCATGGAAGTGCTGCCCTTATCTAACCCTGTATTTTGTTATATCATTTATTTATATAGCTCGCCAGCAGTATTCACGCAGCGCTGTCAATACTTACAGATGTGAAACCCAATATAACAACCAGGTACAAGGTATGACAGGAGGAGTAGAGACCCGGCCCGGACGGGCCTTAACAAATCTAATAGGTTGGGGAAACAAGGTTACATCAGGATGGACGGGGGGGGGGGGTGTGGGACTAGCATGGCTGGATGAATGTTTAGTAATGAGAAGAATGGGTAAGGCAGGAGCTGAGGGAAAGGGTGTGGGTTTTTCGAAGCATTTTTTAAAGGTATAAAGGCAAGGCTCGAGAGCAATCCAAGCTACTAAATTGGGGTGGGGGGGGGGGGGGAGGGGAGTTCCAGAGCGTAGGAGACGGCCCTAGAGAAGACTGGAGCCACGCATGTGATGAGAGTTATGAGTAGGCGATGTCATAGTACGAGTCAACTGGAGCAGCGACGGAGGGACGGTACAGGGTGGTATTGTGTACCCAGCGTTGGAAGAGTAAGGAGGACCAGGAGGTGGTGGGGGACAGTTAGGGGATGTATTTGTGGACACGCCAGGTTGGACGATGTAAGGAGGGACACGGAGGTGTGGGGGACAGTTAGTGGATGTATGTAGTACCAGGTTGGAGAGTAAGGAGGACCGGAAGGTGTGGGGGGACAGTAAGGGGTGTAGTTTGTGTGACGCAGGTGGAGATGTAAGGAGGACAGGAGGTGGTGGGGACAAGTTAGGGGTGGATAGTTGTGTACCAGGTTGGAGATGGTAACCGGAGGACAGGAGGTGTGGAAGTGATATAAAAGCAAGGCACAGAACTATGACATGCTAATTCTCTGGGACAATTGGGAAACGCCGATGGTGGAGATTATGCAGAGAGGAGCAGCAGATAGAGGAAGCGGTAGAAGGAGTAGATGAAGTCTAGAAGCAACCATTCATGATGGACTGGAGAGGTGATAGTCGAGCTAGATAAGGGAAAACCAGAGAGAGATGCAGTAAGTTCCAGCAGAGATGCCCAGACGAGCGATGATAAAGCGACCAGGACATTGGTGCGTCCTCGACTGGGAGAGAAGGTGGCGGATTTGGAGAGGTTAGCGGAGATGGAAGTGGCAGGAATCAGCGATGTTCTGTATGTGGGGAAGTAAAAAAAGGAGGCAAAGGTGACACCAAGGCAGCGAGCTCTGTGGAATGGGGGAGCATGACGGACAGATTAATTACTGTAAGTGAGAATGTTGGGGGGGGCGAGAGGCTTGGAAGGTGATGGGGGAAAGAATGATGAGTTCAGTTTTGCTCAGATATGAGTTTAAGAAAGGAATCTGGTCAGCCATCCATGACAGAGATGTTGGTCCCAGGGCAGAAAAGCGTGAAAGCACGGGGTGGATAGGTAGAATTCGAGGGTATCGTCAGCATATCAGATGGTATGCAGACCAAAGGATGAGATGAGATTTTGACCAAGGAGACGAGGTGTAAGAGAGAATAGGACCGGGAGCCAAAGCACAGAGCCATTCGTGGGACGCCAACAGGGAGGGGGGTGTGAGAAGCAAGAGGAGCCATTAGAAAGGAGGTTGGAAAGAGCGGGGCTCGGCTCAAGGTAAGGAGGAGAAACCAGGAAGAACGTGCAGAGTAGCGATACCTTTTTGTTTGTTCATGGATTGCTACGCCATAAACTCGCTAGAGATAATGCAAATGGAATACTCCCTTGCCTAATATTTCGAAACATGTTGTTAATGCAAATCTATGGACATGAGACGGGAAAAAAAAACACGACATACGGTCTACTTTTAGAATCAAAGGGAACGTTTCTCCCGCTACTGCAGAAATATGCATGTGCATAAGGGCCTGGGAGGTCCGCATATTCCGTACCCTCCCAGACACATGCAACCCTCCATCCCCCCATCCCCGTGCCAGCTGACGAGCAGCACAATTGGCCAGGGACAGGGGGAAAGAGGGAGCAGCACGTGTTCCTTCACAAATGTGTCCCTGACATTCTGGGTCTTTGTTTCCCAACTGCAATGCTCGTGTTGGCCTCGCACTGTACTTCGCATTTTAAGCCAAAACATTGGTTGTAAGTTTAAAAAACAAACAATGTTGGTTGGGCTTGGCTCAAGACGGTTGTAGCTTTAAGCCCACCCATCCACACCTGCAGATTCACTCCATAACAACTTCACATGAGACCTACCAACACCAACACTAGATAGTATCCATGATAGAATACATAGTGATTGGAGGTGAATACGTAATAATCACGCTATTAGGCCCGGATCTCCTCACTGATAGAACTACATAGTGATTGGAAGGTAATATCAACTGCTATGTATGCCATCAGGCCTCCCCTGATAAATAACAAACTAGTGATTGGAAGGTACTAATATCACTAGCTATGTAGTGCCAGGCCTCCCTGAATAGAATACAAGTGATTGGAAGGTATAAGCTCACTGCTAGTAGTGGCCAGGCCCTCCCCCGATAGAAGACATAGTGATTGGAGAGTAAAACATAGATCACTGCTATGTAGTGGACAGGTCCTCCCTAGATAATACATAGTGATTGGAAGGTAATACACAAAGCTATGTAGTGCCCCGGTCCTCCCTGATAGAATACATAGCTGATTGGAAGGTAATATTCACTCGCCTGCTATGTAGTGTCCGGGCCCCCCGATAGAATACATAGGTGATTGGAAGGTATACATAACGCTAGGCGGGTGAGTAGTGCCAAGGGTCCCTCCACCTGATAGAATACATAGCTGATTGGAAGGTGAATAATCAACACTGCTATGTAGTGCCGAGGTCCTCCCTGATAGAATACCATAGTGATTGGAAGGTACTCATATCACTGCAGTACGTTCCGGGCTCCCGCGCATAGAATAACAAGTGATTGAAAAGGTATATATCACTGCTATAAGTGGTGCCTGGGAGGGATCCACTCCCTGATAGAATACAAGGGATGGAAGGTATATAATCACTGGCTATGTATAATGCGGGGGGGGGGGTCCTCCCTGATAGAATACATAGTGCTGGAAGTGATATATCACTGCTGAATGTAGAGCCAGGTCCCTCCCTGATAGAATACATATTGATTGAATGTGTAGAAAGGTCCTCCTATTACATTGATTACATACATTGGTAGAAGAAAAGTTGGTTGTACAGAAGTTGCATGGTAATTGTATGTGGTGTATGGGGGGCTTAAGGGTCCTCTGTACTTATTTGCAGCATCCAAGGCCTGTAGCTTTACAGAAATAAGCACATTTCTTAGTAATGGAGCTATTCGTTTTGTAAGCATTTTCACAAGTCAGCACTGGCAGCCACCAGATGTCCGTTAATGAGACCTAAACTCATAACGCCTACCTATATCCTGACAATCCTTTCCCTTAATAAGATTCAGTCATATCCCTTTCCTGCAGATAATGCTGCTCGGAATTCCCCGTAGTCTGAGCCAAATACCAGTACATTGTTCATGTAGTCTGGGACTTGAAGTTTACATTTCGCTGTCCAATCAGCAGACTTCTTAAAGTTGCTTACTGTTCCAGCCAATGGGAAGCCCTTGCGAAGACCTACGGACTCGTCTCGGGTGTTTTTTTTAACTGGCCAACAAAAAAGCAATTGCTTCAACTGCCCTGCAAACAGATTCGGTCACTTTCCAGGCTTTCTCTCCATAAACTTTTATGGTGGCGTTATCTAAACAGCCTCTGAGCACCAGTACAAGTTTGCAGACAGGAGCTTAGATAACAGTTTCCCGGGCTGCTTTTAGTCCACTGCAGCCCGGGAAATGACCACCTGTGAGCTCCTGCATACTTGTGCAGGCACTCGTGGGTCATCTAGACATAGTGCTATGGGTCGAAAGCCTAAAAAACAACCAGCGGACACCTAATGTTGTGTCCGCCAGTAGGTAACATTACTGCCTGTTTACGGGGTGGTTAAAAACCGCCTGTGTAAATGTAGCCTAATGCCAGGCATACACGCGGCGACCATCGCCAACATCTGCCCCGATTTCTTCCGGGATTGCAAACGTGATGACGTCATCACGTTTACAATCCCATTGCATTCTGGGGCCCCTTCAGTCGGCTGGGCACCCTTTGTGTGCCGGCCATAAGCTACAATGAAGCAGCCGCTTCATTGTAGCTTATGGCATCGGCTCCCATCGGCTCAGATTTTCCGACATGTCGGATCTCTGGCCAGCCGAGAAGTGGGGCGACAGGGATCTGCCGCCCCATGTGGGGACATGCCGATAAACGGCCGGATTTTAACCTGACCGACGGCGAGAGCGCGCACGCCCGTCGGTCAGATTAAAATCCGGCCGTTTATCGGCATGTGTATGGCCAGCATAAGAGAGGTTTGGACATGGATTTCCGTAGGAAAGGGGCTTTTCCAAACTACTTAATCTAAACTCAAATAAAGATTGAATAGCTTGGCCCTTTAGTCTTGGTCCCACCTGATGGTCAAGCTCATAAGACAGATTCTACATAAACATTCTTGGTGGTTATCTCGAGGTAAATTTCAGATGCGAACTGCGGTAAGGCAGCATACTTACGTACGCTTTCCAGCCTGCTGTCAGTCGGCAGCAGCCCGGAAAGCACCCCACCGTGCTCAGGCACCTACACACAATGCTCAGGCACATACAGGTCGTTCAATAATTACCCCACTCTACCTCCATTGGGCAAGCTCCCGAAAAGTTACTAGGGGATACCAAATTCCATATCTTCCCGGCTGTCACTTTTTGGCATCTTGGCACTGGAAACATGGCGTTTCTAGACTCCCATGTGAATGCCCCCAACCCCGAGCCGCACTGGGGGGTAAGATTACCTGCCCCAGGAGATCCTGCAGAGTCCTCCAGGGATATCACTCCTGCCTGGGGACAGGCATGCCTGTCAGAAAATAAAAGGTATAGGCACGGGCAAGCCCTGATGTTAATCGGTGACATGGGTTGGCTGCCAGGGCCTATCTAGTCTTTACATGCGAGTGTGGGAGGGCGAACATGGGCGCAAAATTACTTAGTAACATGGTAACATTTGCCATACCCCTTTTAGCACTGAAAACCGCTCTAAAGCCTGCCATACACATACCGTTCGGCCGCCGATTTTGCCACTGACCGACGGGCGTGCGCACTCACGGATACCTGTGGCCCCACAGCTCGGCCGGCCAGAGAACGGACATGTCCGATGTTCTCTGGCCGATGCCATTAACTTCAACGTCCGATGTCTTCATTGAAGGTAATGGCCGGCATACAAAGGGTGCCTGTCGATGCTTACAGCTCGGGAATGCAGCGTGATGACGTTATCACGCTGCACACCACAGCTGATCGCACCAGCTCTGTCGGCACCCACTCGGTGGGTGCATGGCAGGCTTAAAATCGGACCACCAGGGGGTTCATTCCACTGTATCTATGAATAAATGTGGCCCACCTTGGACAAAATCATTGTGATCCTTTTTGCGAAGAGATGGACGTACCATTTCAAAAGCTGACTTTGTGAGGTAATTGCAAAGCCCCTGAACATGGTATCATGACCCTAACTGTTGGAGATGTAGGGAAGGGCTGTATTTATTTCTAGTGTAGCTTTTGCAAGTGTTCCTCCAGCCCTTCCTTAGGTCTCCAGCAACTTTGGTGAGGATACCAGTTGTTAAACTAGCTCTCGGTAGTAGCATGTGGATATGCGGATGAATCCAGCCTCTCGTATTTTATAGCATGGATTAAATCTTAAGCTAGCCATACACGTGTAGGATTCCATGGCCAATTGATCACTCCCCCGATCGATTCCGGCGATTCTGCCAGGAATCGCAGGTGTGATCAATCGGCCAATTAAGAGTATCCATCGCTGCATACCACCTTGTCCAACGGATTCCGGGACGATTCCATGTCCGATTGTCCACCTCACAAATGGCAACTCCCCCTGATCTGTGCAGAATCAATCTGATGGAACCAACATGTTGGTTCTCTGTCGGATCCGATTCTGGGCCCCTGAACGATCGGACCTGATCGATTGGACAAGGTGGGCTGCACGCGATTCCGGCACGATCGTTTCGCGTGCACGCGCCCGGAATCGATCGGGCCGGAATCCGGTGGGAAACTGACCCGTGTATGGGGGCCTTTACACATCTCTGCCAGGCAGCGGTGCTGGCGGTAACCTTATCACAGGGTTACAAGAGGCCGCAAAGCCTTGCCACAAATACCTCGGTTCACTCTATCCCTCACCTCGAACCTCCAGACAAGAAACCAGAAGATATTTTAAATATTTTCAAATTTTATTTAGAAAAAAAAAAGCCAAGGTGTCCCAAAAACGGGACATAATTTTACAGTACAAAATATAATAAAACTCTGAAACAGAATATACAAAAACGGTTATCTCATTATTTAAACCAAAACGAGAAATCTCCTCGGTGCAAGCATACATTCTCCAAGGAACATGTCAGCGGTAACGCATCATTGCAGTGCGAACAGTACAAAACAAAAATATATAATAAAGTTAAGTGCATTCTCAAAAAGAGAATTCTCAATACTTGAAAACTGGCAGACGCTTCAACAATATGAAAAAGTAGAGGTCGAGGAGCGGTGGGTTTTCCACGACATGGCAAGGCAACGTCTCCAGAAAGATGGCTCAACGGTTGCCTATCCGTGCCGTGTACCCTTACACCATCCAAGACCAAAGTGCATTGAAAAGTGAAGCATGGCTTCGTAGGTTGCGGCAGATAAAAAAAAAAAGCCCTTTGAAATTGTAGAGAAAGAGATTAACCCATTTCATGTATCTGAAGGTGGACCTGTTTTGGTTGCCCATTCCAGAACTAGTAATAGGTAAAGGCCTACAATCGATGAGCTTGGGTTTTCTATCCCGAATGCAGTGGGAATGCAAAATCAGAAGCAATGGGTTCTGAATGATCTCAGAAGCCTTCGAAAAACCCAAAGCCCATTAACATAGAACCTCGGGAGGCTCCTACTGTAGACCCCCAGGCAACAACAGTTCCTCATTCAGAACACGAATCACGAGGTCAAGAGTCACAGTTTATGGCTTAGAGAAGGCAACACAGGGACTCTCGGAAGTGCTACAAAAGGCAGAACTTGGTTTGCACAATATTGGAAGACTAACAAAAGCCTAGAGTGTAGTGGTTAAGCTTGCTAAAGACTCCAAAGAAAAGTGTTAGCTTACACGAATCTACGTAACAAAAAAAGTGCATAAAAAAAAATAAAAAGGTAACACTGCTTTAAACTAATACAAAACAGCACAAGAACTTTGTCAAGACATAATACAGAAAACTGCTTGTCAGAATCACAGAATCTCATCAAGCTTTAGTGATTAAGTGCTCAGGATTGTAAGCACGTGCCATCATACGCATATACTGACTATACAGGAGAGCCTTTTCAGGATTCAAAGATAACCTCGTTAAAGCGGAGGATCCAAAGACTAGATAGCCTCGTTAAGGAGACTTTAGACCAACTAGGGGATGGTCTAAAGTCTAGATAGCCTCATTAAAGAGGATCCAAACTAGATCTTCTCTTTAACCAGGAGGATCCAAAGACTAGATCTTCTCTTTAACAAGGAGGATCCAAAGACTAGATCTTCAAAACAAGGAGGACCAATACCTTCTCTTTTAACAAGGAGGATCCAAAGACTAGATCTTCTCTTTAACAAGGAGGATCCAAAGACTAATCTTTCTCTTTAACAAGGAGGATCCAAGACTAGATCTTCTCTTTTAAACAAGGCGAGGATCCAAATACTAGAGTCGCCTTCTCTTAACAAGGAGGATCCAATCGGAGGTCAGTTGTGCCTCATTAGAGGAGGATCCAATACTCATAACCTAGTTAAAGAGGAGTCTAGTTAACCTAGTTAAAGAGGAGGATCCAAACTCTAGATCTCCTCTTTAACAAGGAGGATCCAAAGACTAGATAGCCTCGTTAAAGAGGAGGATCCAAAGACTAGATCACCTTGTTAAAGAGGATCCAAAGACTAGATCTTCTCTTTAACAAGGAGGATCCAAAGACTAGATCTCCTCTTTAACAAGGAGGATCCAAAGATTAGATAGCCTCGTTAAAGAGGAGGATTCAAAGACTCAATAACCTAGTTAAAGAGGAGGATCCAAACTCTAGATCTCCTCTTTAACAAGGAGGATCCAAAGTTTAGATAACCTTGTTAAGGAGGATTCAACGACTAGATCACCTTGTTAAAGAGGATCCAAAGTTTAGATAACCTCGTTAAAGAGGATGATCCAACGTCTAGATAACCTTGTTAAAGAGAAGGATCAAAAGACTAGATAGCCTCGTTAAGGAGGATTCAAAGACTAGATAACCCCGTTAAAGAGAAGGATCCAAAGACTAGATTGCCTCGTTAAGAGAGGACAGCATTTAAGAAGCTCGGCATGGTATAAAAAAGCTCAAGTTGGAATGCTATGTGGCAAAAAAAACTTCCCTTTACATATGTATAGAAAAAAAAAAAGGCACCAATATAATCATGGCGACAAAAAATCTTTAGATTTGAAATACTCAAGACTCTTACTATAAATAAAGTAATTCATCAAGATTATAAAAAGTCATCAGAAGTGATGAATAAAGTTCGGTGGTATGATTGTAACTGGCGACACCGTTAAACGGTGGCCTCGGAGCGTCCTCTTATTCCATCTGCTATAGAACCCATACTCATGGCCCATGTGTCGGGCGAAGCCGGGCATCACTACGACTTTGCATTGTGTTGGCACACCTGAAGAACAGTCTTTGGGTGGCTATTCGTCAAACGGATTGACTTTTTGTTTTTGCATTGATATGAGCCCCTTCACGCGAGTTTCCGAAAAGGAAAAAAAGGCCATGGGTGAAGATAGGACCTGCTTGTAACAGTGCTTTCATAAAAGTCAGAGAGAAACAAGTGCTTCAGTGTTTAATGCACGCAGGTGTTCTTGTTGGCATCAACCTGGAAGAGAAGAAGACATATTAAGTTCCCTTTCTTTGGGATAACATGTGGTCTTCAACGTTACGGCTTGTGGCCAACAGTCCAACAGAGCAGATTAAGGAGACTTTTTCGAGAAACTCACCTCAGTGTAGGTTGGAGGTGGCATGAACTTGAACTCTGGAGCATACATGAAGATGGGACTGTCACAGATGTTGTCCAGCTCGTCGATCAGAGGAGCGGTTGGGCTCTCAAGCCTGTGGTCCTCAGAAATAATATCCAGATAACATGGAGGAGCTGCAGAAGCAAAATAATGGCGATTAACTTTTGGACTTCTAAAGATATTCCAACAAACATGAGAGAACAAGAAAACGAGCAAACAAGAAAAAAAAAAAACCTCAATAAACACAATGTAAATCATAGAATACACACCTTCGGGGGTGCCAGGGATGTTCAGCTCCACCCAGCTCATCTCCGAGCTTGCTTGGCTTGCCATGCTTGAGCTGCGGCTGCTCATACCAGAAGAACTGGTGCCAATCACGAGGGGCAAATCCAGAATGACTTTCCTTGCTCCAGGAACGCTGACATAGACCTGTTAAAATGTGAAAAAGGGAATTAAGTACCCCAGCCTAGCTATACATTTTTACAAGACAAGGCATGGTGGACAATGAGGACCAAAGACTTACCAATAAAGAATATTCTACTCTCAGGATGTTGCAGCCAAGGATGGAAGGCTTGATTTTGGGGACACGGATGCTCTTTCCTCTCCAGGAGTCGGTCATGCCGGAGATGATGTGATTTCCTCTCACGCTGCAGAGCTTCTGGGTGAAGACTTTGGTCTGACCGTTGGCCAAGTAAGTGTGCTTGCCGATGATGGCGGCTTTAGGGACCACGATGCGAGAGCAGGTGTTCTCAAAGTCAGCACAGATGCAGATGTCATCGCCTACAGAAAAAAGGGAGCGATTATTAGGTGGGATGCAAACATTTCATTCCTGGTTCCCCAGTAACATGGAGCCACACTTCCCCAAGACATGGATAGATCCTAGCAACATGGAGCCACACTTCCCCAAGACATGGATAGATCCCAGCAACATGGAGCCACACTTCCCCAAGACATGGATAGATTTAGGAGGACGCTTACCTTCACAGAATCCTTTGCGGTTGATGCTGGCACTCATGGTGATATGGCCATCAGGGATGAACAGGCAAGTCATCTTCTTGTGTTTCTTGCCAGAAACAGGAGACTGGAAAGAAGAGACAAAACACGGTCAATTCAGGTTCACTAAGCGTGAAAGGAAAACATCTAGGTGACCCCTTGACCCCTCGTGTTAATCAGTAATGCTAATTACTTTAAATGACACGGGTGCTTAGCCATGACCTTGGCCTTCCTGGATGTCTACATCTTACATTCAAAGGCTAGAAAGGGGTATCAAACAACTGTAGGGTTATGTGAATG
>CM070043.1:46469810-46482595 GCA_036250615.1 Ptychadena robeensis | reverse complement strand
CTCCCTGATAGAATACATTGTGATTGGAAGGTATATATCACTGCTATGTAGTGACGGGTCTTTCCTGATAGAATACATAGTGATTGGAAGGTATATATCCCTGCTATGTAGTGCTGGCTCCTCCCTGATAGAATACATAGTGATTGGAAGGTGTATATCACTGCTATGTAGTGTCGGGTCCTCCCTGATAGAATACATAGTGATTGGAAGGATTAGAAAGGTCCTCATATTACATGGTTTTGGTAGAACAAAATCTGATTGTACAGAAATTGTATGGTGAGATTGTAAGGTGTATGGGGGGCGTTAATGTCTAGGTTTCACTCAACCACTATCTCTGTGTCCCCTACTTAAACTTAAAGACAATTTTTCTAAAAGTTTTTTAATTTTACCAAAATATTCTGCAAATTATTGCAAAAGTAATCTTGTTAGGTCTAAAAACATTTATAATCACAATCTGTAAACGCAAACAACAAAAACCTTAAAGTTAAGTAAATAATGATAAAAAGTAAACAGAAGTCATAGTGTAAAATAAAAAAACACTTGAAAAATTTACCTTCACCTTATAAAGTTTTGCAAAAACTTTCACGAGTTTCCTTCACTTACCGCACCTGGTGGTAATGTGTCGCCCTCACTTGTCCATGCCACCGTAGGATGTAGCCATTGAGCTCTACAATGGGGACCAAGTTGGGAAACCCAGAACGGACATGGTTACACCCCTCAACGCAACCAGTTCTCCACCAACTAACAGCAACTTGGAGACATCGGCTAGTTCCTAACTCTCTGGTCAAACAGGGACCTCTTTTTTTTTGTCTCTTTAGAGGGTGGGTGAAGTTTTTCCCAGAAGGGCTCCGGAGGAGATAAGTCAAACAGAGCTGGCACCTGCTCTGAGCTGGAACAACTGTGTTCGGCCTCCTTGTAGTTCACAGCTCATTACAAATGTTACTGGCTGGACTGGAAGAGCGCAGTGGTGTGTGTGACGGAAAGGAGAGAGAAGGGGGGGGGGAGAAGCTTGAGGGTCTAAAAAAAGATCGAAACAGATGTATTGGAAGGTGGCGTGCTCAATATGTCAAGTCTTCCTATAGGATGGATGAGGGACAACTCTGAGAAGGAACGTCGCGAGGAACAACTGTAGAGTCAATGCAAAAATATTCAAGTTGCAGATATCATAGAAAAATATGGAATAATTCTCTGTGTGACAGAGATGTGCAAATCTCAGGACAGGAAAGACATGACAATACTTGGGCTGGGAAAATAGCTTTATGACTGGATTTCGAAACCTTTTTGGATACAGCAAGAGTTAGACACTTTTGGGGTTTTATGGTTGGTTTATTCTCAATTCCTTTGACCTCAACACGACATAAGATAGATGTTTCCAAAGTAAGGATGCTTCTGTCAGGATCCAAACCCAGGGATGCTTCAGTGTCTGGCTGCAGCTCTATCTGCTCAGCCACTTAAATGTTTGCTTGAGTGGCTCGATGGATACCTTGTACAAAGACACCCATTTCCTAGGTTCTTGTTGAATGCGCAACTCCTGACCCATCCCTAGTACCTCTTTTAGTAACCATGGTGGTTTACTCTCAATTCCTTCAGACTCAACAGGAAATAAGATGCTTCTGTCAGAATCCGAACCCAGGGATGCTTTACTGCCTGGCTGCAGCTTTGCCTGCTGAACCACATGAATGTTTGCTTTAGTGGGTTGATGGATACCTTGTACAAAGACACATATTACCTAGTTTTTTTTCTGAACTCCTGGCCCATCCCTAGTGCTTCTTATATTAACCATGTCTCTGCACTTCCTCCTTGCCAGATTAGTGTGCTTCCTGCCAGTATCTTGCTCTAGCTGCTTATTGTTACTTGTGCCTTCATACTCATCATCCGTGTACTGACCCTTGGCTATTGACTACACAACTACTCTTCATCTTGTTCCATTGTGACTTGATGCCATCGGCTATTGACCTACGCTTGTTATTGACTACGATTCTGGTTGCTTCCTCTTGATCCTGCCAGCACCTGAGCCACTGTTTCCAAGCCTAAACCTAGATCTTTACAGCTTCTTTCAAATCTTCAAATGTTTTTTTCCCTTTATTGATAACAATGGTATTTTAGGATATTTGCCCCACCGGAAACCTTGCATAGTCCTTGGTGATGCCCATGGACTCTCAGGGGAGCGGCTGCACCGACAGTGTGGCCGAGGATACCGCTGCTTTGCTAGCAACATGTGCCCCTACTCTGGGGAAGTGATCCGTTCTGGCCAAATCACTGTCAAGTTAAATGGAATCCTCAGCATCCCTGTGGACATGCGCAGCACAATCCAGTCAAGGGGCCCAGCTGTAAGAGGCTACCTTGCGCTCCTCTTGTATCTCCAGTGATGGGACAGTTTGCTGCACTGCTGTGGGGGGTGGGACATGTTCAGTATAATTCATCAGTCAATTGTTTACCAATCCTATAGCAGCAAAGGAGCGCAATATGATTGGCCAATCCGTTATGAGCCCATTATAGCCTCTGTATAGCAGTGTGCTTGGGTGTGCTCCTCTGTTTAGTTTACCTGTCCATCTTCAATTGTCTCATTATCAACACTGACCCGGCCTGATTTCTGACTTGCTTAGACTCCCTAACTCTGCCCGAAAAGGGATCGTCAAAACTTACCTGTGCTTTTGAAAGCTGTGGCAATTCTCTAGTCAGCCGCAGCCACCGACTGATCCAAGGACCGCCCCTTCTGCATCACCGATGCGCACCATAGACCTCCACCATAGACCTCCATGTTAATGGAGGGGCATCCCTTTCTCAGCCCACATCACTGGCGTCATCGATGATGTGGAGGGGAGGAGGGAGGGTGGAAAATTCAAGCAGGTTCTGCCTGCCCTGACTTTAGACTGTCCTTGACCATGTGTCCTGCCTTATCCATCTGTACCAAACTTTATTGGACTGACATCTTGTGTATGACCCTTGGCTTGTTTCTTGATTGCGCTAACATAGTAGACATGTAAGTTTTCTCCTTTCAAATAAACAACTCCATGTGAAAATATGATACTCCGGGGGTCATTATGTCAGCAAGAAATATCTTGCCTTGCGCCTCATTTGTAAAATAACACAGTCCTGCTGGTGTAGTCACATTGACCATAGAAGGTAGGTATAGAGATACATGTCAAAACATGAAAGTAATGGTCCCAATACACATAACGAGCCACGGCTGATTTTGCCTTTGACCGATGTGCTCGAGGCCGTTAGTCGGGTGTCCACATGGGGCGACAGGGATTCCGGCGTCACCATTGAAACTAATGGCCGGCACACAAAGGGTGCCCGCTGATGATGTGAGTGATGGAGAGCAGCATGATGACGTCATCACGCTGTTCTCCAGAGCTCATCTGTCGGTCCCCACTTGATACGTGTGTGGGGACCTAAAGATCCAAATAACCTTCTCATGACGATTTACCCCACAGGTCAGATGTTTTCAAATACTGGGGCACCTGCATAATCCAAGTCCCTCTAAATGAGTTTGTTCTTCCTCACTTATAGGCCCAGATTCCATCTATGAGTGTTATTAGTAGACAACATATAAGTACAGATGGTCGGAAATGAACACATTATTTTAGCTCCTCGGTATATATGGCTGTTTTACTTGAATAAAAATGTTTTCTTTTTCAGCTTTACAACAGAGAACGGAAACCTTATGATTTCGGGACATCTCAGAAAGCCCCCCTGCCAGTCCCTAAACATGACCCTCTGGTCTTGAACTTTTAAGCTGTGGAGTTGTTTTTCTTTTTCATCTCGCAACAATCCAAATTCCCTCGATGATCAATGTTATTTCTCCTGTTCTATGAAGTAGATGCGTTATTCATGTTCTATGAAGAAGATGCGTTATTCTTGGATGAGAGTGTTGGGTCCAACATGTAAGCTGCTATATGGATGTTTTTTTATGGGGGGCAACCATGGCTTGGCTCCATAGATACAGTGAATGATTGAGCGTAGCATGTTATTTGTAGGATTGTGAGGTTAAAATAAAGCGAAATGCAAAGAGGGGGGGAGAGGGACACTACAAGTGGTATGTCAGGGGTCCAAGTCCCCTATGGCATCCACCTAGTGGCGTCCGTCTCATAAAATTCGCCCTGGTGACCAGGGGCTGAGGGGACTTTAGAAGTTGGGGTTTACAATGGTAGTAGTGAGTATGGTACAGTATACAAGTAATCATCACCACCTAGGGGAGGTCATTGTACAAATCATTTCAAATCATCAGTCAAACACAGGCAGTGTTCCCCTGTGGCAATAGAGTGGTAATCACAAAAGTAAAGAGTACTGGTTTAATGTCCATAAAAGCAACAAGTTGATTCCAAGCGGTTCTTCAAGTTGTCGCCCAGCGTTCCCACAGTGGATGGGGGGTAGAGAAGCAATAGGGAATCCCAGAATATCAGCGGTGGTGTATGGCCCCGACATATGTTTCAATAATAGGCTTCATCAGGGGGTCCACATAGTTATTCAAGAGGATCCCAAATCATCTCCGGCACTCCATCCCATAGCCACGGGGGAACGAGGGGCCGCCTTTCGGAGCTGCATGGCTGGGTCTTAGTAGTTAGTGGTCTGGTCTTATGCAGAGTCTTCCAACAGTAGTAGTGGGTCAATCGGTCAGTGTCATAAGGTCCTCCAATATGGCCTCAGCCAGCAGCAATAAAGCGAAATGTCTGCAATGGACCACATTCAATCATTTAAGGTTCCTAAGCACCAATGATGATAAAGAAGACACCAAACAAGTCTTGAGATCCTCATTCCAAACTTCTCTACATCTATACATAGAATAAATGGGTTGGAGGATCTCATGGGCTGTAATACAGTGTTTTAATCTAGTGCCACATCCCATCAAAAAACGAGGCTAGAAAAAGGTACAGGGAGAGAAATCCAGAGTATATAACACCAAACACTAGATTCAACCCTAGTGGGGACTTTTCAGGCACAAAAGTCTACAGAAAAAAAAGCATGCAATGATTTATTAAAAAGATTATTAACATCACATAACCAAGGTCAACTATTGGACTGCCTGAGGGAAGTGGTACTGGGCGGTATCAAAACCCGTCTGAGATCAACTTCCAATCTATAGAAGATTTTTGATAGGTGAAGTGGTGTCCACTTAAAAAAAGGCTGGGAAGAGGCGCCCGTAAGAGTATTTTTCTTTTTACTTTGAAATAGTTTAAAATAAGAAATGCATCTATAGAAGATATGCATCAAACATGGGTCAACAGATGCCCCAGGTAGGACATAGGTTCATTGTCCAGCTCTGATGCGTTTCACCCAGTACCTGGGTTCAGGGAGGACATAGATCCATTGTCGATCTCTGATGCATTTCACCCAGCTCCTGGGCTCAGGGAGATCCAGTAACCACCTCCGACGTGTTTCACCCAGTTCCTGGGCTTAAGAACTGGACGAAATGAGTTGGAGCTGGACAATGGACCTATGTCCTCCCTGCAGCGTCCATTGACCCACCTACTATAGATTGCAAGGGAAAGGTGATATCGGAAGGATTTTGATACTGCCTGGTACCACTTCCTTTAGGCAGTCCAATAGTTAACCTCCAAGTACTTGGTTATGTGATCTTAAAATGTTTTTAATCAACTATTACATGCTTTTATCCACTGTGACTGTAGACTTTTGTGCCCACTAGATCTCATCCTAGTGTTTAGTCAGAAATCTAAGTTATATACTTTTTTCTCCTTGTATCTTTGTCTAGCTTCTCTACATATATAGATGACCAACTACATAGTGACTTGTATTTTGTCAGATCCCTACTACTATCTTCAGTGGTTGTGACTTATTATAGACCAGGGCCACTGTGTTCCAAAGCATAGAATGTATAATCAATCAAATTTTGATCTTCTAAAACTATGTAATATGAGGACCTTTCTAATCCTTCCAATCACTATGTATTCTATCAGGGAGGACCCGGCACTACATAGCAGTGATATATACCTTCCAATCCCTGTGTATTCTATCAGGGAGGACCCGGCACTACATAGCAGTGATATATACCTTCCAATCACTATGTATTCTATCAGGGAGGACCCAGCACTACATAGCAGTGATATATACCTTCCAATCACTATGTATTCGATCAGGGAGGACCCAGCACTACATAGCAGTGATATATACCCTCGGCAAAAGGCACAACTGCAAGCTCAGAGCGTGTAGTGTGAATGAGCCCTGTTGGATGTTGGAACAACAATAAAATCTGTCGATAATTATTTTTCCAAATTGCAATTAAGACTTTTAGTTCCCTCTGTCGTTCTCTAAAGCTGAGCGTGATTGTCAGCTGGAGGAGGAAGACCATGACAGTTCTGTATTCTTACAGATACGCCGCACCTGAGTACACACATACAGGGGGCCGCGCATCCCTCTGTAAATATTCTGCTCGCATGCTGCGTGCTCCCATATCTCCGTCACACCCTGAAAAATAAGTCCAACGTCTAGTAATCAACTGCGGACTATGTTCCCTACACATCATGTGATTTAAGTTGAATTTGTTTATGTGAAATACGAAAAAAGCTGACAACTTAAAAAATACATAAAATTGACCCCAAACCATTATAATTTTTTTTCCTGACGACTAGTCACCAGACTAGGACAATATCATCTGTTTTGTTATGAGCTGCTCACCCCCAAAGTCAAACGCCCCCCCCCCCCCCCCATTATAAAGTAAGAATCCAAAAGATCTGTCTCTAGGAAGCTCATGTTTGAGTGAAACGTGTCACAGGGGTCTACGGCTCCAGTCATGTGATCTGTCATGATGTATGTCGCTGGTTTCACATTTCAATAAACTTCAAGATTGCAGACCTCTTCTACCAATTGCTATCGATTATCACCGCCACACAGTGTTATAGATTCACAGAGGATCGTTTTTATTTTCACAGTGTCATTACCGCTTTCTGCCACAAGAGGGCACCTGAAAAAAAAAACCAACACATACATGACAGCTATCGAATGAAATTACCAACATGTCTGATCACAGCTCGATTTAATGTCCGATTGTGGTTGATCGAACCAGTTGGGCAGCAATCGATTCCCATTCAATCGACTTAGAAATATTGAATTTGTGGGGGATCAAAGGCTTATATCGACCCATGTGTTGCTACCCTTACCTAGATATCGGGTCTTGGTAGTGATTGTGTGCCCAGACATATTATATTAATATTGTATTTAATAAAAGTAAGTATTTTGTAAAGTGAATTTTAACACATGATGAACACCCCTCCCCCCCTCCCTAGTGTTGGGTCGGGACTCGGAGGAGGGGGTGTATCGCCAATCTGTGAATTGCTGTATTTACTATGTCTGTGTACTTACTTTTAGTGATTTATATGCACACTGTCTATCCTTTGGATTATTCCTGCTGATGAGGCCAAGGACGGCCAAAACGTGTTGAGGACCCAGTGACACCCCCAAACAAGGATGGCACGCTGTGTTAAATCTATTTGTTAAGCCCCATATACACGTTTAGATTCAAAATCAGCCAGGCACCCTTTGTGTGCCAGCACTAATCCTCTCTGTTCTCAGCTCTGTTGCTGGGGCCGAGAACACAGAGGACACATTACTTTGGACGGGGGCGCTGGTTCCCATCCAAAGTAATTAAATTAATCTAAAAATTATGGACATGTCATAACTTTATATGCACAGACATATACCATATTTTTCGGACTATAAGACACACCTGACCATAAGACGCAGTCAGTTTTTAGAGCAGGAAATCAGAAAAAAAATATTTCATTTGTTTAAATGAATGTGAAAAAATCTCATGCAGTACCCCTATTCAGCCACTAAAATGGTGTCACTAGAGAGCAGACTTCAGCGTCTCTTCTTACTCACACAGAGCTCAGAGAGAGAAGGGAGGGGGAGGAAGGGGGGATCTGCAGTCTGGTCTCCCTGTCACTTCTGTGCTGCGTGTGTGAGGAAGCTGCTTGCCAGTGCAGCTTGCTCCACACACTCTGCATTGGCTATATTTGCGGGGCTCTGCAAATATAGCCAATACAGTTCAGCTCCCCACAGTTCTCCCGGCAGATCACACAGCTGACATAGCCCATCAGCTGTGTGATCTCTCGGCACACAGCAGGTGTGCTGATTGAGATCACAGAGCTGATATCCTCTCCCTCTGCACACAGCTGATCTATCTGCCGGGAGAGCTGTCGGGGAGCAAAGTTGCGATCACCGGCGGGTGGTCGCACATTCAGACCATAAGACGCAGGCACTTTTTCCCCCCAATTTTGCGTCTTATGGTCCGAAAAATACGGTAACTCTTTTACCCTCTGAGCGTTTGCCACGTGGCACGGTTTTTTTATAACCGTGCCACGGGCAATCGCGGCGGAGCACATTGCCTGCTCAGCTGAGGGATGTAAACAAAAGTCCGGCGTCGCTGGAGACGCCGGACTTCTGCTGACAGAAAGCGACGCCCCTCCAGTTTGACGGAGGTCTATGGCGCCGCCTACCCCCGCCCCCTTCGGGTCGCCGGTGACGCGATCGGGGGCGGACCCGGAAGCATCGGCATACATGCCGATGCTCCCGACCGCCGTCAGAAGACGGCGAGACCTCGGGCGTTCCTCCGGCTAACTCGGGCTGAGTTTCATGATGCATGAAACTCAGCCCGAGTTAATTCGGGGAGAACGCTCAGAAGGTTAAACGAAACTGTTGGAGTTGACTTCCTTTTTCGCCACTGAAATCCCTTAAGGCTAGCCACCTCTCTCCCTGGCTGTTGCTGGATTTGGGTGCTCTCTTTAATAAATGTATATATTAGATTTATCCATTGTGGTACATATGTCTAGTTCTAGTGATCAATATTGCTGAACAAAAATCCTACATTTAAAGCGGACCTACCACCAGAAATCTATGTTTTCATGAATGGCACTAGAAGTTCCGATAATAGGGAGGAATGCAATGAAAAAAGAAAACTTGCCTGTAATGAGCAATTTAAGAAGATAATCCCACAGCTCTCCCTCACTTCTGGGCTCTGGTCTCTGCAAGGCAAGGCGTCACAAGAGCGCTTTGCTTTCTGGGTAATCTTGTGATTCACATAACTATATTGAGGAAAATTCTCATTGAACTGGGGGTGCAATAACGTGAGTGGCCACTGGGGGGCCTTCAATATATTTATGTGAATCACAAAATTACCCAGAAAACAAAGCGCTCTCGTGACGTGTCGCCTTGCCTTGCTGAGACTAGAACCCGGAACAGCTGCTGGATTATCTTCTTAAATTGCTCATTAAAGGTAAGTTGTTTTTTTTATTATTGCATTCCTCTCTATTATCAGCGCTTCTAGCGCCATTCATGAAAACATCGATTTCTGGTGGTAGGTCCGGTTTAAAGGAATAACAGAGAAAAAAACTCGAGACTCAATGTGAATTCAATGGTGCATATCCAACTTCAAGCTTTTATATATAAATAATAAATATATGTGTATCTGTTATGTAATTAAACACCAGTTAAAATAAAATAAACGTTTATTGACTTTAACTAATTGACATTTTATTTTAAAGTGCCATGCCAAAACTGGGGGCAAAAAGTGCCTGTGTCTTATGGTTCGAATGTACGACCCCTGCGGCCACTCGGCTCCCCGCGAGCTCTATCGGCACAAAGATTAGCCGGGGAGCTGGAGGAGCTGTCAGCGGTGTCCGGCTCTCCCATCTGAACTGTGTAATTGCCTATGAAAGCCCTGAACTGGCATAGGCAATGAAGAGAGAAGTATAGATGAAATTGCATCTATACCTATCTCTTCTGTCCGTGGGAACAGCAATCACTATGCTGCCCCACGGACAAAGAATCAGCGACATCAGGGGAAAAGAGCAGAGCAGAAGACAGCCTAGCCCCCCCCCCCCTTCCTGCAGATCAGTGTGAAGTATGAAGTTCTGCTGAGAGTGTACTGCTGCTAGTGACACCTACTGGCTGAATTGAATATTGCATCCATTAAATTCATTGCATTAACCCAATTGATGTGAAAACTTCTTAAATATTTTTTATCTGGTTTTCCTGCCCTAAAAACTGGTAGCGTCTTATGGTCCGAAAAATATGGTAAATAATGAATATATGTGTATCTGTAATGTAATTAAACACCAATTAAAATAAAATAAAAGTTATTTATTGACTTTAACTAATTGCCATTTTTTTTTAAAGTGCCATGGTACTTATTTCAAGGTCATAAAATAATCTAATCCCTCGATGACTCCTTTACTTCGGAAATTGTACGTTTAGTGTATGTGGGAACACACTTCAGGGTTTTTTTTTGCAAGATGCAAATTAAACTATAGTTGGCTTTTATACGTCACCTTCCTTTATCATACGGTAGGTTTGGAAGTTTGTCTATGCTAATGAATGTTAGACATTGTGGTGTCTGTGGTTGCAGTACGATATGTTTTCTTGTTATTGTTGGGGGTCAGATGCACAAGCAGCGTAACAGGATGAACAATATGAGTTCGCTATAGAATATTTATAGCTTTGGTGCCAAGAAACGGAAAAGTGGCCTTTGTTTTTATTTAAACCCATTTTTTAAGAACATCACACTTTTATAAAAAAGTTTAACAATGCAAAACGAAAGTGATAAAGTTAATGATCGTGTCACTGTTTGTTAAGTACCTTATGAAATTTGGGGTGGGGTGATAATAATTGAGAATTCACTTTATTGTGTATGGGTGATGACCACATTACTTAAAGTCCGTTTATAGGTTGTGTAACTCCCAAAAAAACATAATGAATGAGTGTTGTAATTTGATTTGGCAAATCACGTCCCCTGTCTGCTGGTAGGCTAGGGCTTAAAGCGGACCTACCACCTGGGAGTTCACTCAGCATTATCAGCTGCAGCTAAGCTGATATTGCTGAGATCCTTGATTGTAGAATCTTCTTCTGACAGCTGGAGGGGAGCTTGTTACGAGTGCTTTCCTCCCACTGCATTATGTTGTGCCTAGGCAGCAGAAGTGGTGTGTGGGATATCTCTCCCAGGCAGGAAATCATCAGCAGCCGATTCCCCCTCTTCACAAACCCCCCCTCCCCTACGAGTCTCTGCAGCTCCGATAGAGAAAGACAGGAGGAGGAGTGAAGAGGGGAGAAGAGGGGGGGTCAGTGTGGGCAGAAGTGTGCAGGAGATGGCATGCATGTCAACACAGATACGGTGTACATTGCTCGCCTTTGCGTCCGAGATGTAGGCGTGCCCCCCTAATGGCCTCCTGTGCCTGCCCGCTTCTGGCACCAACCCTGAGTGAAAGTGGATGTAGATGAATGGGAGTGGATGTAATGTGTAGGTAGGTTAATTCTCATGTTAGTTTGGCAATGAGGCAGTTCATGTTTTTCTAGTAGGTTCTGGAAATCCCCTGTACAGTGGGATGTATGTCCAGTAACAGGGGAGGTGCTGACGTGTCATACAGGGTATAAAAATGATTGAAGGGAGGGTCTTCTGCCCGTGATTGGCATCTTCAAGCTCTTGTGCTAAGTTCTCCTGGACGTTTGTAGGACGTCCCCGTGGAATTGGGGCTCTCCACCAGGCCAAGGGGCCACAGAGATCATTATTACCATGTGAGTGTCACTTTATTACTGGTCTTGAGATAGGAGGACTTCCCCTTAGGGCCCCAGCCAACTTTCATTATGACATTTTTGTAACGTTTTGTACCTATGGATGCGTTCTACCTCTGGTGCATATAGTGAAAGACTGTATATATTCCGGCCTAGAATAGTCAAGTTATCCCCGATGTGTGTGTGGACATTACTTTGTTAGATTCAGCAGAAGCTCTTGTATAGCCTACACTGATTTAAAGAATTTGGATGACCTGAGGGGGCACTACAGCTCAGGGAGAGTAAAGCCCACATAAGTTTTGGGGTGAGACTTGCACCTGTGAGCAAAATAAGTCTGGTGTCTCTAGAGCCCAGGTGCCCAACCTGCAGCCCAGGGGCCGCATGCAGCCCTTTGGGTGTTGTTCGGCGCCCCCTTGGTTGTCCACTTGCGGCCCTCAAAACCTAACTGTTAATGCATAAGGCATAGGTACCCACCTGTTCGACAATCCTCCGCCGATGAGTCCTTGCCTGGTACAAGGCCTTAGTGAGTAGAGCCCAGGTGCCCAACCTGCGGCCTGGGGGCCGCATGCAGCCCTTTGGGTGTTGTTCGGCGCCCCCCCTTGGTTCTCCACTTGCGGCCCTCAAAACCTAATTGTTAATGCATAGGGCATAGGAACCCACCTGTTCGACAATCCTCCGCCGACAAGTCCTCGTCTGGGATCTTCTTAGAGCATTAAGAGGAGGAGAGGTGAGGGACTCGCTCAGGCTCCGGCTTAGCACTCTAATTGGCGTACGTGAAAGCCAATCAGCGACCCAAAACTGCTGACGGGGATCTGGTCCACTTCCTGCTGGCATCTGTCGGCGGGGTGTGGGGCTGGATCGGTGTTATGTGCAGCCCTTTAATGATGCTGAGGGCCGCACTTGTGGCCCTCCATACCAACTCAGTTGCCCACCACTGCTCTAGAGTGACCCCAGGTCATCACTACAGATGAGATTCACTTTGAACCTTCTCAACATATACATTACATTACAACAGATCTAGGAAATTACTTTCAATGGTTCAGTTGGAGCTGATCAATATAATAATACGTTTTGGTCATGTTGGGGTTTCAACTAATATTATAATGACTCATTTTTTCCACTGATGTGAACTCTTGTAGACATCACTCTGTAGATGTAGATCTCTGTGGATGTTTTATATCCATGGAAGGACTGTCAACTGGCCACTAGTGATGTCGCGAACCCAAATTTTCGGGTTCGCGAACGGCGAACGCGAACTT
>CM070043.1:46433190-46447747 GCA_036250615.1 Ptychadena robeensis | reverse complement strand
GCACATGTACCCTACGTCTGGCACGGCCATTCCTTCAACCAGCCGAAGTAAGTTATGCAGACAGCTGTCTGCTCCCCTTTGATTGTTATTATTATTTTTTATCTGTGACAGGCTGCTGGATGGCGGAAAACCGTCTAACAATAGATTCCAATTACCTCCTCAGCCCACCCTGATGATCTACCCTACCGCAAACTTTAACTTGCACCTTAATGGTCAGTACCTGCTTACAATCGGGGAACTCATCAGCACTGTATACTTGTATTTACCAGGTACATACTTTTATCCCTATATCACATTAATTGTAAAATGTTTTAACCACATACCACTTTACAATCTACACCCTCGGGCCATTATCACCTACACGTCACTGAACGTAGCATGTAATTTTATGGATTGATGTAATTTGTTTCACTTTGTTTTACCGTTTGCTATTTCTTTTGAATTGGACCTACTGGTCCCACTTTGGGAACCAGTGTTTGCACTGTATATACCCCCTCACGGGGATCCACTTCAATTACCACGTTGGTACTTTTGCACTTGCACTTTAATTGGCAACGCTTGACTCTGCGTTACCACCTTTTAATACACGGTTCACTTTGCACTGAGGGCTACTCAATACCCCTGGGCCCCTTGGGTCACAGGATCACTCTTTGCACTTTAATTTTATCTATTACATACTTTTTAATTTATACAATTATACAACTCTTAGATGGCCGTCGCCTAAAGACGTGGTTTGTCTTGGACCTTCATCTGCCCTCCATTCTTTGGGAGGATTTCGGCGTGATCCTTGTGCCTTTTCGCCTTGTTTTTATCTATGTGATACAGGAGTGAGTAAAACTTTGGTCACTTGGCATTGGAATTGCCCATACGAAAAATTACACTCTCTATGTAATTCCGTTCAACTCATTTGTACATACCTTTGTGCCTATTTAGATCCAAATCCATCCAGCCAGTATATACCCCCTGAGGAAGTCGTCGCTTGACGAAACGTACGTCGGGGTGGCGCTCCATATGGAGGATGGTCGTTACTCATTAGATCCCTGACTTTGAAAAGGGACCATTATATTCCATCGAAGAGTACTGGTTTGACTGTCACCACTAAACTGTATCACCAATTTTCATGTAACTTTTAGGCTTTATTCCCTTTGCAGATAACCTGTAACTTATGTTTGAATAAATTTATGTTTTATATCTATATGTGACCTTAAATTACCGATTTACCTCTACTTGTTGGAAGCCGTTAAAGTCCCCCCGCCCCTATATTTTTTATAGGGGAAACGACTTTCTTCCCTTCATTGGGAATCCTGTTGCAATTTAAATTTGGGATGTTGGCTTCACCAATCTATGAGGATGAAGTTTCTGTTATTTCACATAGTATGGTGAGTGTTTTGTGGAGGAACTCAAGTAGCCTACATAGAGCTCCATTAGGATAAATTGGAAAGCAATTGTGGGCTAGGAGTCTTCAAAATCAGTGCTTGACCTCAAATATTCTTTTAACCAAATATTCCTTTATTCACAGATATACACTAGAGATGGGCGAACATCGGCCCGGAGTGTCCGCGAACAGGGCGGGTCGAACTTTAAAGAAGTCCGCCGTCCGCCCTGTTCCCTGGAACGCATCCTGGAACGCATAGTTCCTGGTTGCGGGAGCCGGCTGTGACGTCACTGACGTCACTTCCTGTTCTGAGCCGGTATTTTCACTACAAGACCGGCTTCATGCCGGTATTTTCACTACAAGACCGGCTTCATGCTGAAAAGATTCTTCCTCCGGCACGATCTCGCAGGTTCTGATCCTGCCGGAGGAAGAATTTAGATCTTCTTCTGGCCGGCGAACGGGGCGGGTCGAACACCCGTACTGTCCGCCGGCGAGAGGATCGGCGAACATGCCGAGTTCGCGGCCGAACTGTTCTCCGGCAAACAGTTCGGTCCATCCCTAATATACACATGCTTATGTAAAGCCTTCTCAGAGCAATAGAGAATGGTATATCATTAAAGTAAGGACCAGCTCCATATTATTGTCGTTTTGTAAAGGTTTGTCCATCAAGCTCATGTAGAACATTTCTGCTCCTTTGCAGTAAAATATTGCAGTGTGACCACCATTGGTGTCCTGCACCGACCTACTACAATATACAGATATACTTACCATTACCTCTGTACAACATATTAACACCTAACTACATAGGATCAGCGCAAACAAAATGGCTTAGTGCTAAAAGAACATATTATAAGTCACACTACCTCACCTTTCATGTATAACATTTATAAATATACAATATTCTTAACTCACCAATTAAGATGACCCATGTCAGCCCTGGCATCGTACCCATACCTCTCCGAAAAACAGAAGCGTCTGGTTAGACTTGTAGCTTTTGGTTAGGACAGGAAATGAATTATTGTAACATATGACATGAAATTGGTTTGTAGGGGAGGCTGCTGTGTGTGGTGACCATGATTTCAGGAAACCTCTGGTCACATCATATGTAACAGCTAACACAAAATTCTACAATATGAGGGATGAGGAATTTAGACGATGGACATCGGGGGGGGGGGGGGGTGAGCTCATTGTGGTTGACTCAACTCTCGTTCACAGATGAGATGGACCACTGGATAATTTTTTAAACCCCCCTGACTAAGCCTCTTGGGTGATGAACTCAATACAACGAGGAGATTCCAGCATGGGTCCATGTTGGTTGGGACTTGGATCTGATGCATCTGATTAGTGAGGTTTCTCCAAACATTGGCAGCGGCATTAAGCAAAACAGGCGGATCGAAATTTAGGAAAAGCAACCTGTCAAGCCTCTCGTTTGGCTGGGAGTTCAAAGTTTTTATGTGCCTTCCGGCCATCGCGATTTCAAGAAATCCAAAATTTTTCCCGGATTCTTGAAATCCAGCTGATCTAGCAGGGAGAGGACGTTTACTCTCCCTGCGAATGTCCCACCCCGCAAAGTTTATCAGCACAAGCGAGGATGGTTAGGTGGAAATTAGCAGGGAGAGGTTAACGTCCCTCTCCCTGACATAGATCAGCTAAAACGGTACATGGACCGCGGGAAGAAACCAAGATCATTACTGGAAGTGGACATCACTGACGTCACTTCCTGTACGTCCCCGGTGTTTAATGCCCAAACTTGACAGGTAGGAAAAAGTCCACGTCCACTTTTTGCAAACACCCACCAATTCAGCGGTGGGGGTATTCTTTTACCAGTGGAAATTTTTTAGATCCCAAGGGCGTGATCCAGCGGCGAAGAATACCCTCAGAGCCAAGGTCCTTGAACATCAATATTTAGATCCCTGGTGGCACCACACGATTTGCCTCAGCGGCCTCAGTGTCGCGAGGTCTGCAGCGAATGATGTTCTTGTTTTTCTTTGGTGGGTATCCTTCCGCCGGAGGGATCAGCCATGATCTAAAAATAATTGACAGACACCGCGTGGGGTATTCTTCCGACAGCAGGATCACTGCACAAGGCATCTAAAAAAGATCTGGTGGCAGAAAGAAGGATACCGTACGTTAGCCGGTGAGAAGAGAAAAGAAAAGAAAAAAAGAACATGGCCATCCCTAAGGGCTTTGTCACCATGATGAAGATGGCTGCGTGGCTTGAACAAACAAAAAAGTTCACAAACTGTCGCGGCGGATATAATACATTGTCAATGCAGCCCTAAGTGGTGGTCCGGGTCACACCCAAGCCAAGCCCATTGAACGTAGGAAGTGGGTGATCTCATTTTGCATTGTGTTGTTTGCGAAAGATATAATGACTGGAGATCCACCAAATTCTCGATTTACTAATTGTGTGAATAGAAGGCGAAACATGGTGATATTTCGCAAATACGAATACCGCACTATGTGACTAGTACTGAATGTTTAGTAGAGTTAGAGATGGTCGAATTTACATATAAAAATGGAACGAGTGTAGATTCCAAAGTCCTAGGAATAATAAAACAGACAGACCATTTAAAAGGGTTTTATTAAAATTCTGCCTCAACAGACCTACCTAGATAGATCCATCGTCCAGACAATTCCTTTACATGCTATACAACTATGTGAGTGCCGGGTCCTCCCTAATAGAAACATCGTGATATTGGAAGTAATATCACTGCTTATTTAGTGCCGGGTCCTCCTGATAGAATACATAGTGATTGAAAGGTTATATATCATGCGATTAGTGCCAGGTCCTCCCGACTCTCGCGAAGTTCTAGAATAGTCGCACTCTTGCGTCAAGCGGCATATCATGAATGCGCCACGACCGTATCGCGTGTGGGTCCTCCTGATAGAATACATAGGATGGAAGGTATATATCTATGAGTGCATTGGTATGTTTTTCTAGTTTGTAGTGCGTGTCTATCTTCTCTTTTGGTATTTGTTTTAGAATAATATTGGAGATGTGAGTATGGGGATATTTGTTTTTTTTTGGTATTTTGGTTTTGTTGTATATTTGGTTTTTTGATTTTGTTTCGGTCACTGCTATGTGGGTATGTCTCGTTGTGAGGTGTTCGGTCCTCCCTGATAGATACACAGTGATTGGAAGGTATAGTTTCACTGCTAGTCGTGCTGGGTCCTCCCTGATAGAATAACATAGTGGGGAAACGGTATATATCAACTGCTATGTAGTGCTGGTCCTCCCTGATAGAATACATCGTGTGGGAAGGTATATATCATGTATGTAGTGCTGGGTCCTCCTGATAGCAAGAACAGTGATTGGAAAGGATATTTCATGCTATGTAGTGAGGGTCCTCCCTGATAGAATAAATAGTGATTGGGAAGGCTTTATATATCACTGACGAGTAGTGCTGGGTCCTCCCTGATAGAAATACATAGTTATTGGAAGGTATATACTCACTGCTATGTAGTGCCGGGTCCTCCCTGAATGATAGAATGACATAGTGATTGGGAAGGAAGGTAAGATCAATGCTATGTAGTGCTGGGTCCTCCATGATAGAATACATAGTTATTGAAAGGTATATTATCACGCTATGTAGTGCTGGGATATCCCTGATCGGAAACATAGGATTGAAAGGTTAAATCACTATATGTTATTGCATCATACAAGCCTATGCAAAGGACTACATTATCATTAGTTGGCATGGGCAGTTCGACACTACGGTCAACATGATGGATCTCTGATCCACTGCCAGCTGTGTCCAGAAGAGAGAGCGTTACGATGTGAGAGGCATCCTATTCTCTAGTCTGTAAATACTGACAACTTTCTCAACAGGATAGGGTTCATCGCTTCTCCTCAGCCTGATTCTCATCCTTATGGACAAAAAAAACAAAAAACCCTTTTTTCTGTGTCAAAAGATGACATATACTCAACTTGTTTGTTTGACAGAGCCTCCCGAAAATATTCACAGCGGATCCTGACATGCTAGACCCCACAACTTGGCAGGATGATAGACCAAGGCGATACCCTACAAGAACCAAATTTTCAGCCAAAATAATTTTATTTTATTTTTAATTGACCCAGGGTCTCCACCATCAGATAGGCAATAAATTAAGCTATTCAGTTCTTTTGTCCCAACTTTGATCGCGTTTTTCTCAGGATACTGCGTGCTAGACCCCCCAAACTTGGCAGTGGATTTATAGACCAAAGTAGACTCCACTACAAGCACCAAATTTTCCGCAAAACATTACAAAATAAATTGGGTTTTAACTATACCTGGAGTGCACAGTTTCCACCACAGATAGGCATTTATTTTTTAAGTAGTCGGTCCCAAATTCCCACATTCAGTATTATTCCAAACACAGATTAGATAGTTTTTTTTTTCCTCAGAATGCTACACACAACATCCCATAATGACACAAGAAAAAGTTTACTTGAGGTTTGGAAAATTAGTTATAAAAAAATGAGAAATCCCTTATGTACACTGTCAAATGTCAGCTTTTCAAGTCTTTTTTAATATGATGCTCGTTGGCACCACCTATCGTGGCCAGTTAGTTACACACATTCCCTTTGCGGACCCACCTCTCAAGCTCCATCACGTGGATGAGAAGCATAAGTGACATCGCAATTTTTTTTGTTTTTTAACGATAACACATTTTATTTGAGATTTTAAGCAAACAATACAAAGAAAACAAGCAACTATACAGTACAAAGACACGGAAACAATCCAAGTGGGGGGGGGGGGGGGGTACGGGGGGGTCACATGCCAAGATTAAACAGGAGGAGAGCAATCGCATGAAGAGCCATTTCGCAGTTTATATTGACGTTGCCGACTGGGGACCTGGACTGTGCAAATAGATCCCTCAGAGAGCTATGTGACAACGGGGTATGGAGGCATACGTGAAAGAAAATTTGTAGTCCCCGCAAGCTTCGAATAGTACAGCCTTATCAAACACAGTCAGTGGTAAATAGACGCCGACAAACTCACACAAAAGTGGGAAGAGAGAAAGCAATCCGGTTCACGTGGGGGGGACCAGGGACACACAAAAACAATATTACATACGGGGGGGGGGGGGGAAACACCGGCGGGGGAGGGACAGCAGAGGGAACAGCTGGAGGAGGAGGAAGAGGAGGGGGGGGACCGATGAGGTGGGTAAAGAGGGGGGATGGGAGAGGGGGAAAGTAGAGGGGGGGGGTGACACCGCTATATACTAGGAAAAAGGGTCCAAGAGGTAGATCAGATCCTTATTTAAAGTATCCCGCTATAGGAATTGGACACAGACCCTGGAAGTCCCTCGGATGAAAAAAAATTCGTCCAAGCGCCCACAGGGCGTTAGCTGCCTTGGTGAGTAGCGTATGGGCTAAGGGAAGGTTCTCTCGCCTCCGAAGTTGGCTCAAGTTCAGCCAGCCTTGCGTGATTGTGGGAGGAGGTAATCAGTGGATTTTCACAATCTAGTGGCTTCACGCTGCTTCGGGCGTTGTGCGAGTCAGGAAAATAGATTGAGATCCGGTATCTTCCACTGCCCACGTCCGCGTCGTTGAACAGGGAAATCAGTATCTGAAAGGGAGGAGAGAGATGCAGCTCCTTTCCCACGCTCGATAACGTGATGTCTAGGACCACGAAAATGCATAAGTAGGATACCGTACAAGAAGGAAATGGACGCTAAGGGTTGATGGAGTGCAGGACAAAGTGAGTCAAAAAGGGGTAGGATGTGGGGGAGTAGTACCTCCTGTCCTTAAGTCAAGGAGTCGAAAAAGTCCGTAGTTAGTGAAGTAGTGTACCAGGAGCACGGGTGTGGGAGAAGCAGTAAGATCTTCAATGATTGGGGGCCATCAGAGTTAAAGGAAGAACGATAGATCGAGATGGGGTAGATGCGGACCAGCAAAGTGAACTGAGAATCCTTGAGCCAGGAGGGAAACGATAAGCTGGTTTACACATTATAGGGGTCAGGGGCCAAGGTACGAGGAAAACGCCGCCGAGAGTAACAGCGCGTCCCACACAAGCAAGTCGGCGCTCTCAAGGGAAAAGGGAAATAACCGAGCGGGGGTCTATTGACCGGCAGAATCCAGGGGCAAGAGTGGGAAGATGGGGATATCTGGTGTTTAGCCGTACCCATTAATTTTGTGGTCAGCTGATGAAGGTTCCTATCGAAGAAATGCGTAAGAAGAGCAATGCCTCGGTAAATAGTTCTGGGTGGGGGAGGCCTAGCCACCAGCCGCTTTGGGGGAGTTCAAAATGGTTAAAGCTCAGCTGGGGGGGTTGTGAGCCCAGACGTATTTGCTGATCATTGATTTCAGAGCCGCAAAGGCCGGGGCGGAACAGGGCACTGGGGTCGTTGGAAGAGGGTAGAGTGAGCCTGGGCAGAACGTCCATTTTACAGGACTGCCACCATTACCAGCCAGGAGTGGGCACTGCATGTCTTTGATCCCGCATTCAGATTTAGCGTAAGTGATTTGGAAATGTGGCATATGTTTCAAATTACGTTGCAAGGAGGGGAAACGCCCACTAGGGGGTTAGAGACGGACAACAGGAGGGTCATCCGCATACAGGCCAATTTTGTGGTGCAGAGACCCCTGTCTGAATACCCTGCACAGATCGTTCAGGCGAATAGCCGTAGCGAGTGTTCCATCGCTAGGATGTATGATAAGGCGATTGAGGGGGCACCCCTGCCTTGTGCCATTAGACGATACGCAATGTGGGGGGAGGAGATCCCATTTCCTGATTTGTGCAGAAGGACAGTCATTAAAATACCGATCTTATCCACAAAAAGGAGGGGTGCGTAGGCCCATGTGTTTCCAGGGCTCCAAACAGGACGCACCAACCAGACGAGTCAAAGCTTTTCTGCGTCTAAAGCCAGCCGCACAGGGGGCGTATCGTATTTTTACGTTTGGCATATCAATAAGGCTGAGTCGTCTTGATTGTGCATCCCTGGCATCCCTACGCTGGCCGAACAAACCGACCTGCTCAGGATGGATAACGCGAAGATAATGGAATGAGGCGATTTGCAAGCAGGCTCCTTGGCGTATATTTTGACATCTACATATCACGGAGATGGCCAATAAAACTGGGACATAAAGAGGGTCCTTACCCTCTTTGAATCAGAGGAATAGCGCCAATTGGCGTTGGCAGGGAGATTCGTGTCTCGCGGAGGGAGAAGAGCGAGTTAAAACGCGCCACCAAGAAGTGGTGCACAAGGTGAAACGTTTGTAAAAAAAAACCGTTGGTATATCCATCCGGGGGTCGTCGTGACTCTTACGATTGGGAAGTTCTTTAATGATGGCTTGCAGCCCTCAAGCGGGAGAAGGGGGTCATGGAGGGTTCGCAAGCGAAGATGGGGCGGGGTGGTGGGATGGAGTCGGGGTGTGCGGTACGCGCATAAATATCAGACCAGAGTAGGGCAATATTGAACTGGTGGCCCATCCCATGAGGGAGGCGGAGGGTGTTACAGTTCCGTATAATAGGACAGACCGCCTGCGCGATTGGAGGCGGTTCATGCCGCCATAGCACCGAGCGGAGAGAGTGTGGCCTTGGAAATAAAGGTTCTAGCACGTTGGGCAGCAGAGTGGGGGAGCGTGCCAACATTTTGCGCAGTGTATTTACCATGGAGGTATTATAGTGTCCTTTGGAGCACACGCCATGTTTAAGGTAGTGATAGTATCCACTAAGTCTGCTGAGGTTTTCGCGAGGAGGGGGGAGAGTGGGGAGATCTTGCATACACGCCAGGATCTCGCTATTTTTTTTTGTGCAGGACCTTCCAGATCCGGCTATATTAGAGATAAGTGCAACAATCTCAGCAGATCGGGGCCTTTCAGTCTTTGTGCTATCAAACGGCCTCTCAGGACACATTTGAGCGCCTCCCACTGGAAGGGAAGGGGATTTACGTCAGTGGCGTGATCCTGGAGGAAGTCAGAAATGGCTTGCGTGATGTCTCGGGAGACCGAGTCATCAGCCAGCAGGGATTCATTGAGTCGCCAGGTGTTAGCTTTTGTGGGGGCATCTGGGAAGTCAAGAGTCATCGTGATGGGGCAGTGGTCTGACAAATTCTGGGGCAGGATGGAAGCAGTCGGGTGCCAAGAAAGCAGATGATGGTCTATCAGGAATAAGTCGATGCGCGTATGCGTGTTGTGCGGCGGGGAAAATTCTCTCCAAAACTTATAGTCCTTAGTGGACGGGTGGAGTATACGCCACACATCAACCAATTGAATGTCTATGTACCCTGTTTCCCCTATGATAAGCCATCCCCATCAAATAAGCCACCCTCTGATTTTTGCCCAAAACGTTAATATAAGCCACCCCAAAAAATAAGACACCCACTGATACCTGCCCCTGCCCGAATCTCCCATTAGCATGGTACAATGGGTAACTGTGTGCCTCAGTGTGACTCCGTCAGGGCTGGCTGCAGTGCAGGAAGGATAAGCAAGCTGCTGATCCCTGCCGTACTGGTAGAACCCAAAAAAAGTGAGTCAGTGAAGGGGACAATGATTGGCACAGAGTGATCAAAAGGGGACGATGATTGGCACAGAGTGATCAGAAGGGGACAATGAATGGCACAGAGTGATCAGAAGGGGACAATGAATGGCACAGAGTGATCAGAATTAGACATCCCCCTGAAAATAAGACCTGGGGCATATTTTGGCGTTTCAAAAAATATAAGACAGTGCTTTTTCATCGGGGAAACACGGTAAGCGTCGTTTGAGTGCTGTCAAAAGAGAATGGGCATGGGGGGACTTCCCTGAGGAGGAGTCCAAGGATGGGTCTAGTGTGAAGTTAAGATCCCCTCCCAGAACAACTTTACCCTCCGCAAAAGTTTCCAATTTAGCAAGCGTAGTGATGAAAAAAGGGATAGGACCGACATTTGGCAAGTAAACATTGGCCAAAGTGAAAGCATGATCAAAGAGCTTGCACTTCACAAACAGATAGCGACCCCCCGGATCTACAAGTTCATCAAGTTTAAGGAAAGGTACCGAATGATGGACAGATATCGCAACGCCCTTTGTCTTTTGTGATGGATTGCAGCTCATGAGAGTAGTTGGATAGTGTTTGGAGGTAAACTTAGGGGGTGAGGTACCCGAAAAATGAGCCTCCTGAGTAAACAATACATGCACCCTCAGCTTATGCATCTGGTATAAGAGCTGGGATCACTTCTGCGGCACATTCAGTCCCCTAGCATTTAGGGAACATACTTTAAGGGAGGACATCTGATCTACAGTGGGGAGCACGAAAAAAAGCGGCGGGGGTCACACCCACTCCCCCCAGAGAGGGAGAAAGAAAAAGGACCAGGGAAGGGGGGGGGGGGGGACACAGGAGGGACACACAAGGAAAACACGCAAGTCCATAAGGGACAAAACTAACATCGTGGAGAAAACACTCCACTAAGAGGACAGTTACCGAAGCAACTGACCTCAGGCCTAAGGTGGGGGAGGTGACGGAACCAGCCAGAGAACCTCCACCTTAGTCAGGGAACACAAATAAAATGTAACAAGGTAGTAATTAGAATCTGAACGGGCAGACAAATAAAAGTCTGTAACTAAAGAAACCAGGGCAGCTAGAGATAAAAGGAAACACACCAACATCCAAAACCAAACTAACGACGGGCATCTCGTTGCGGTCAAGGGAAAACAGCGCATCCCCTGGGTGGACCTCTGATTCTGGAATCCCCGGCGAGCTGTGAGGCAACACCAGTGGGGGCAGCCATTGCGGTCAGTGGTCAACACAGAAGAGTAGATAAGGAGCAGGAGTGCCAGGGCAATGTACATCCTGGTGAGGATAAACGGGCAGCCTAGTAGCACTGCGACAGCCTAAAGGGGCTGGGTAGCAGAGTTACTGCAACCGTCAGTAGGCGGCCCGAAGTCGCACACAGTGAGTGATCTACTCGCTCGCAACCCCGTTAACCGTGCCGTGAGTAGGCACTCAAATGCAAATGACCATGTATATCACCTACGTACAGGGCTAGGGCACAAGTATAAAAGCAATAAATACACTTGCATGAGAAAAGGATACAGGTCCCCTGACCACCGGCAGGCAGTCAAGTCCTTCAGGGGGACAGCAGTTCGTAGTGAGGGCAGTCCAAAACAGTGAACAAGTAAGGAGAAAAATCCGCAGAGGTAGGAAAAAGAAACAGAAACCCAAAAAAAGATACGGAACAGAGGTATGTTCACATAGAGGCGGACCCCTCAGGATGCGCTGAGCACCAGATTAGTCAGAGTTAATGCAACAAGATCATACTTGCCCACGCCGCGGCTTCTACTTCGGTGTGAGGAGCCCACTCCTGCGGGAGCGCGCCGGTGTGGAAACCTTGGTCCAAGCCAGGATTGGCGCCAGTGGAGACAGCTTGGGTGGAGGAGGGTCAGGCCATGGGTCGAGATGAATACCAGTAAGGCCGGTCAGTTGTAAGAAGGACGGCAAATCATCAGGCGTGCGCAGGATGGCTGTTTTCCCTCCATGTTGCACTCGGATGTTGAACGGGAAGCCCCATTGGTACTTGATGTCAGCCTCATGCAATGCCGTTGTCAAGGGCCGGAGTGCTCTGCGGCACGCTAATATACGGCCGAAGAGATCTGGATACAGAAATACGGTGTCACCGTCAAAGCCAATTTTGTTCTTGTCTTTGTATTTGCATAGGATATCCTGTTTTTGCCTGAAAAAATGAACCCGGCACAGCACATCGCGCGGGGCCGTCGCAGCTGCAGTGCGTGCTCCAGGAACTCTGTGGACCCTGTCAAGCTCAAGAGGGGAGTCCATCGGCTGATCCCTGGCCAGATTCAAAATGGCGACCACGGTGTCGTAGAGATCTGCTGGTCCGGTGGCTTCAGGGATACCACGCAGGCGGATATTGTTCCGCCTATCCCTGTCTTCATTGCTCTCCATTTGCAATCTCATGGCTTTGTTATCCTCTGCCAATGTGCGGACGGCCTCCTGGAGCTCGGTGTTAGCAGTGTGCAGGTGGGCGACAGTGTCTTCCTGCATGGCCATGTGGTGTGACAGTTCCCTCACGCTGCCCCTCAGCTCAGCCATTTCTTCCCTGTGGTTCTTCTCCACCCGCAGGACTATGGCGTCCAGGTCTTTCTTGGTGGGTAATAGGGAGAGGAAGGAGCGTAACGCCGGGGGTATCTCCGCATAGTCAGACTCATCAGCAGAGACGGAGGAGTCCCTGTGTGAGGGGGAATCCCGGTCTGGTGTATCTCGGCTGGCTGATGGAGACCTGCTGGTGCGCTGGAGCGTCATCTTGGCTGCATGTGCCGCTGGGGGTTCAGATCTACCTTGGCGAAAATATGTGCCAATTTCGCGCCTGGAGCTGCTGGCTGAGGATCGTTGGGAGGCTAAGGTGTTCCTCTTACTGTTGCCCATGATGTCACCGAATAATCTGGTCTTGCCCGTCAAAAGTGTTCCCCGAGCAGGTGGAGCGGACTAAGGACATCTGCACTGCGCCATCAGCAACTGGAGTGGGTAGGTCGACATAGGCTTAAATCCCAATGTTGCAGCTAAATAAAAAGGCAGAATCTGTAAACTGTCAGTGCGCTGCGACAGGGGAAGGAGATACGCGTTCTCTTGTAGGAATGTCGCTTCTTGTAGCAGAGATCACTCCAAGGGGTTAAATGCTGAAGAATACCGAAAAGTTCACAGATACACAGGTCGTTGGTGGAAATAGTGGAAAGGGCCTCAGAGCTCAGCCAGTGTAAATTACTAATATCAGACGTCCCAGGTTGGAGTCACAGTGAAGGGGGCACAGATGTATGAGCTTCACAGCAGTGCTGATTTGGGGCTGTGTAAGATGGTCGCCAGCAGTCCAGACCCCGAGTAGGCCCAAGCCCAGACCTCGATTTTTGGTGGCACTCCAGGAGCTTGAGGCGGAAAAGGGGCTGGGGCTGGTGTCTGCTGCCCCTGTGTGTTGGGTTAGAGGGATTGGGGCAGTTCACAGTGCAGCTGCTGGGTGCTGGGGACGCCGTGTAGGCCGAAGCCGTGGCCTCAAGTACTACTGATGGGGTTAAAGAGTTGCAGAAATTGTACTGCACGGAGGCCCCCAGAGCTGGGCAAGGCCTGCTGAGGGCGTCCGCTGACCTCTGTCCCTGGAGGGGGGGACGTACTGTACCTCCGTATGGCTCCCCCGCAATCTGGCAGTCCCGTGTAGGCCCAAGCCGCGGCCTCAATTAGTGCAGGAAGGCCGGATGTCTGGCGGATGAATGCTGTGTGGGAGCCCCCCAAGCTCAGCGGGTACACATGGAGGTGTCCGGTGTCCTCCGCTGCCGGGTAGGGGTAAAGATGAGGCTGTTTGAAAGGAGGGTTTGGTGTCAACCGGCCCGAGCAGGCTGAAGCCGCGGCCTCAATTAGTAGTGGTTCTCCGGAGGTCCAAACGAGCGGCGCCGCGGGTGTTCGCGCGAGCCGCTGCTTCAGGCCAACAGCAACAGGGACCCTTCAGATCCTGCCTGGGCCCATGTGGGGTAGAAGGATTAGGGCGAAAACGCACTTTTTAGGCACTTCAGCAGCGGAGCAGTGAGAAGTAGCTGCTGCTTCTATGCTGGCCAGGCCACGCCCCCCAGTGCATAGCAATTTTAAGATCTCTGCAGAGATGTTTGCCCCAGTCTGAGTTCAGGAGCGCTCTGGCTAAGGGATTTTATCCAGGATGTCTCAGTACATTGCTGCAGTCACCTTTCCCTTTATCATGACTAGTCTCTCATTTCCTGCCACTACATCCCCACAGCATGATGCTGCCACCACCATGCTTCACTGTAGGGACGGTATTGGCCTTGCACATCTTATGAATACTGTCTGTGATGCCACTACAATAGAAAGTTGTTGAAGGATTTAAACTCTCTCTATATAGCCCAGTCTATCCAGTCTGCACTTTCATCTAACAATATCACAATACAATCACAATAGTGACTGACATCATGGAGTTTATTATGACAACATGAACAAGGAAATGACAGTGACATCTTAAAGAAGAACTACAGATTAAGCAAAACAGTGCAGTGGGGCTAGCCCAGGCAACTGCTGACAAAGAAATGACCCCAGATGCAGTACAAGGCGAGGTCAAAGCAGACAGGCGAGGTCAAAAGGCAGGCAATAGGTCAGGAATGATGAGCGATAACAGAAGATATACCAGAAATACCCAGCAGAGGGAGCAGGAGTCACTTCAAGCGTTATTGCTGCTGCTACCAGAAGAGGGAGCAGGGGAGCTGGAGTC
>CM070043.1:46399755-46409853 GCA_036250615.1 Ptychadena robeensis | reverse complement strand
TACAGGCAGAGCTGACACAGGCAAGGGGCAGAGCCGAGCACAGCTGCTAGAGTCAGAGTGCGGGGAAAGGAGGAGCCTCTCTCAACTCTGCCTCCACGGTCCATCAGGATTTACAGACAAGTCCATTCCCAGTTGGATCGACCTCGGAGGAAAAAGCAAAAGACAATCGCGAACATGCACATCGTGCGATCATTCATCGATCGAACAGGAAATCGATACATGTATGGCCACCTTAGTTCTCATGCACAGTTCCTAAATTCTGATATGATCTCTACCTTTGATGTAGATATCCTTTACTGATGTAATGTAAACCATGACAGGGAAAGCTCATATCATATAAACAACATCATAATAAGATTTTATGAATCCTAGACAGAATATTTTCCTTGCACAAGACTTACCTTGGTTCTTTATCATTACATCTGCAAAAGAGCAAAAACAATGTTATATATGTATGCCAAGGTTACCCAGAGCAGTATTCTCACCACCGATGTGTCAGTTTATCATAGTGGTCCCTATGGACTAGGAATATTGACCATAAACCTTTTCTATCAGACAACCAGTGACTCGTGGCATCTCTGATATTTTTTCCCTCCCCGTGATCATAGCTTTGAATAAGACTGTGTGTGAGTAAAACCATGTGAGAGACCTATATATTTACCTAAAATGTAAATATTGGTTTCAGATTTTAAAGTGTGGCTCGGAATTGCTCACCTGATCCAGACGAGCTGGTGGTGTCCTTCAACAATGTCCCTAAGTACCATATTTTGTTCATGTTAAGACTTAGGGTCCTCATACACGGGACAATACCTGCTTTATGGATGACCCTGATGATCGATGAGGTCTTGCATGTTAGCGGCAATCGATTGCGCATGCATCGAACGTGGCCACCCTGTCTTCGAGCGGGATAAATCGATCCAGCTCGAAGACAGTTCGATCAAACAGGGAACCAACAAGTTGGAAAATCTGTGTTCAACCTCCATTATTTCTAAAGCATCGAACAAAAATCTATTGCGCAAAGTGGAGCACATAGATTCCCCTGGAACGCAACGTGGTGATATCACCATGATGTCACCACGTTGTGCTCGATTGGTTCATAGATTTAATGGGTATCAACTCATGCATGGAGACCTTTACTGGTAGTTAAGATGCTCCACTGTATACCAGGGGTGGTCTCTTATCCTCTCTGCTGCGATCACCCCAGTCATGAGAGAGCATTCCTCATGACTGAGGGCCCTCGTGGTAACAACTGGGTTTTTCAACAGGACAACGCTACAGTACACAATGCCCGCAGGACAAGGGACTTCTTTTAGGAGAATCACATCACTCTTTTGGCCCATCCTGCGTGTTCCCCTGATCTAAATCTAATTGAGAACCTTTGGGGATAGATGGCAAGGCAAGTTTGCAAAATTGGACAACAGTTCTAAACAGTAGATGGTCTTCGTGCGGCCGTCTTCACCACTTGGAGGAATGTTCCCACTCACCTCATGGAAACGCTTGCATCGCCAAAACGAATTTTTGAAGTGATCAACAGTAACGGTGGAGCTACTCAGTGCTGAGTACTGAGTATTCATCTTTGGAAGTTTAATTTCTGTTTTGGGGGGGTTTGGTTTTTTTTGGAGGTGTGGTCCTAAACTTTTGATCAGCTGTAAATCAGCCGGTTTCAGTTTATTCGTTGTTTTCATTAAACTGAATGCTCAAAAAATGTGTCTCACTCCCATTTCTTCTTGTTGCATGTTGAAGCTCTACGCAGAACCTTGTTAAGATCCAACAATGTCAAATATGATTCCTTGCCTTTTTTTAAGTGCTCTTAAACTTTTGATCAGGACTGTATTACAGGGCAAGAAATACGCCAATTGATGATGGTGGGAACATGCAGCCCAAAATCCAGTAGATTGAAATCTTCCAACTGTTAAATCACAGGAGGAGGAGGAGAGGAGCTGAGCTCATGTTATGGGTAGTATCCCTTGGACATCTGGTCCATCTTATTCTGCAGGATAATACAGAATGAACCTCCTCCAGCTACCCTCCCCCCCCCCTTGCCCCATTCTGCCATCCACGTCTGGGCGACATGGTCTCTCTATGCCCCCACTCCCCGTATCTGGCAATGATTACCTTATACCACACTGCAAATGTGATTGCAATATCTTTAATTTCTACTGAAGAAGGCATATAAATCATGAAACATGTCAAGACTTTTTTGTAAAGGAACAACACATTATTTGCGGTCACCAGCTGGCTTTGGGTCACATTTAACTCTCACAGTACAACACGTTTGAACCCCCAGATCTCATACCTCAGTAGTGTGACCCCCAGATCTCATACCTCAGTAGTGTGACCCCCCCAGATCTTATACCTCAGTAGTGTGACCCCCCCAGATCTCATATCTCAGTAGTGTGACCCCCAGATCTCATATCTCAGTAGTGCAACCCTGAAATTTTCTGGCTTAGTAAATAACCCCTGAGACTACCTGCAGTCCAAATGTCATCCTTTCATAGTCATATTCCAGCTGTCACACAGTGCTTTTCTCAGATTTTACCCTTACATATGCCTACTCTGACTTTCATCCCCAGATCTCCAACACCCTTAGAAGTCCAATCTTCTTTTTGGATTATTCGTTTACATTCCCAATTTCACCCCCCCCCCCCCCCCTAACTACAACCTTTCATAGTTATTCATATTTCCCTGCGGTTATACAAGTGACATAAATTGTAACATTTAGCTGCGGCCGCCCAGACACGGAGCGCCTCCAAGTTGTTAGTACACATATGAGCTGTGTAACAATAATGCCGGTACGCAGAGCTAGGTTTTGGCCCCTTTTGAGTACCAGTGTACCACTTATGTGCACCCCTGGATATATATACAGATTTCTACATACAATCGGTCACATTGGAAAGATTTTTTTGTACTTACAAATCAGGATGATGATTTGAGATGAACATCGTAGCCAAGACATTATGCCAACCGTTCTTAAAATACTGCCGAAATAACTAGATGTAAATGGCAAAGGTTCTGAAGGTGTGGTGAGCAGCTACTGCGAATTTACAGATTGGAAGAGGAAGGAAGTGCAGAAAACACAGATTGGACAGCTAGTTAAGAGCGAAACAAGATCAGTCAGACAAGAATAATGATACCCGGACTGAATACAATTGGATGGGGTCCCAAACAATCAATGACCTCAGGTTCTCTTCTATGGGTAAGGGTGATTTCTTCTGGAATATTTGTTTGAAAAATTGTTAGATTTACATTTAAAAAATGACAGTGTTCATATGAAGACATTAGATCAACATTCTTCATAGCTGCATTTGATTATATATATTACCTGGGCTTGGTTCCAGCAGAGTGTGGAGGGCTGGAATGACTCAGTACACACTAGAAGTAAAGGCACTCACAAACTGGCACTGTCATCTATACCATTGGGGGTGGAGTGAGTCTCTGACATGTAATATATTCACTACACTTGCAATTTATAGGCATACTGGTACTTCATGAGCAGCTCATTTTGTGTAGAGAATTGCAACTGCAGTGAATATATTATGTGACAGAGATAAACCTATCATCCTGTAACTCTCCATAAGTATTATCATGAGTTCTGAGAGTCTCTGTATTTGTAGTGTATACCGACATACAGAATAGTTCCAGCACATACTACTGGAAGCAGGCCCTCCCTCCTGGAATGCTGGCCTTAACCCAACTGGAGGAATATAGAGTATAAACTGCATGTTCCAGCCCCGCCCACTTTGTTGTAAAATCTGATTCTAGTACAGTACATGTAGTTTTTACATACATTCAAATACAGCCAAATTGACTTTTACTTATTTAACATCCCTCGCGGTTGAGATGAACCCAGTTCGAGCGGAGTTTGTTTGAAAAGCAAGCTCTGAATTAACCAGGATCGTAACCCCTGTAAAGCTGCGGCGATCCTCTATACAGCCACAGCTATTCAGGGAGTCAGAGACCACCCCATGTCATCGGTGACACCAAAAGGGAGGAGGGGGGCGTGCCATAGACCTCCGTTATAATGGAGTGGCGTCAGTTCCCCTGCCCACATTGATGACGCCAGGGAGGGCGTGAAATTCAAGTAGAGTACATTAGCGTCAAACTCCTGCGATTAACCTGCGTCAAAGTTGGGTGTTTTGATGCTTTTAAAAGTTTTTAATGATAATTAATGGAACAGTACACATTAAAGCTTCGGCATCACTATGCATTGCATTTTAAGGTGGCTCGCTGCATAGCCCAGTGTTAAAGTGATCAAATGCATGCATTGAAAATGCATAAAATGCGTCTGGTTATGTTTTTAATGCATAAGCGGCGGTCAATTTCGCAGAGGACCGATGGGCGTGCACGCTTGTGGCCGTCTGCAAAATCGGCTGCCTATTGGGGGTGCCCACATGGGGCGACAGATCCCTGCCAACCCACAGCTCGGCTGGCCAGAGAACGGACTTGTCCGATGTTCTCTGGCCGATGCCGTTAGTTTTAATGGGGACCGGCGTCTTCATTGAAGCTAACGGCCAGCACACAAAGGGTGCCCGCCGAGTCTGTCATCTCTGGAGAGCAGCGTGATGACGTCATCACGCTGCACTCCAGTGCTGATCTGGGCTGCTCTGTTGGCCCCCACTCAGTACGTGTGTGGGAGACTTTAGTGATTTCTGCTCTTGTAGCGGCCCCTCTGTCAAATGAAGGAACTCATTGTGGACCATGAGTCAAAAAGTTTGCCCACCTCTGATATGTCCACAACTCTACAAGTACACTTCCATCTATGGAACATAACCAGGATACATCGGTTTTGATCTTCAAAGACCACCAAAGTCCTGGTACACATGCTCATCATTTCTCGCCTTGACTACTCCAAAATCATCCCCTCATTCTCTAATTTGACTGTCACCTCTTTAGTAGTAATAAGGCAATATTAGAATCCACTACATTTCTTGAATTATTCTCTAAATATTTGAAGTAAATTTGTAAATTTGAGATCTCCTTTCATTATAATTTGTAAGCATCGGCAGTTGTAAAGTGATTTATTGCAATGTGTGTTGTCACGGCGACACCTAGTGGCAGAATGTGAAATTGTAGCTGCAGTGGATCACATAAGACAACACCCACAAGTCATTCTTTGCAAATTCTTTGTGAATATCGGCTATTTTACATGCGAATATTGTGTGCGGAATGCATGGTACTACCCTAGAATCTCGAATATTCAAGATTCTGAAGATATAGCGCTATATTCAAGATCTTCGCAAATTCTCAAAGTGACAATATTCTGAATACAAATTTTTGCGATTCGAATAATTGTGCTCAACACTACTCTTTAGTCCATCATGAACATCTCTCTGGCTTCCAATCGTCCAGATAATCAAATTCCAACTGCTATGCTTTGGTTTTAATTAACTTTAAAATAACTCTTATATCTCCAACTTTGTGCACAAATGTTACCTCCAACCGACCCATCCTCTCTTCCAATGACCTTCTAATGATGTATCTATCAGAATCTCCTCGTTCTACCTTAAAATAAATTTAAAAAAAAGCCTTGAAACCCCATCTCTTCAGTTTGACTTTCCCATCTTCCTCTCTTTCTTAACCTCCCTAGCGGTCCTCCTTCCCCCTGCCTCTCTCTACACAGCCGTCATTACACAGTGTCATTAATGAAGTTAATTAACATAATTAACATGGAGGTCTATGGTGATTAAGCCAATCGCTGCAGATTTCCGTGGGTGTATTGAGTACACCTGATTCCCGCTGCCCTAGTGGTTTGGGTGAACCCGAGCTGCGAACGAACTGGGTTCGTCTCAACCACTAGGGAGGTTAATCATCACCAGCTAGCCACAGCTTCAGCTATACCTGTTGTACACTTTGCTCCCTGTAACGCTATCAACCACCAGCGACGTCCTTCTCCCGTGACCTCCAAGCTTCTGAGCAGCTCTAACAAGAGCTAGTGGTATTATAGCCGCTCCCTACAACATGAGACGAGGCTTCAAGTTGAGGGTAAGAAGTAGAACTGCTTTATTGATAGAATGCTCAGCCTTATATACAAATTCCCCATGCCGGAGGACCTCCCCTGGGGACCTGATGGAGAACTGTGGGTGACAATACACAGACCACTAGGCCCACTCCCACCTGGTCTCCCCAGCATCGGAGATAACTTGCTCAGACATTCAGTCTGTAATACAATCAACAAAGACTGTAACACCCCTGTTTGTAAGCTCTTTCAGACAGTCCGCACAATGCCCCACCGTCTGGGAGAGGATTAGGCCGGAGGCAGTCTACATCACACATCTCTCCAGGGGGACAGAGTGATTCTGTTACACTCCCCAACTTCTCCTCCTGTTGTTCCTGTGCCAGTATGTTAGGTTCTTCAACCAATATTTATAAGCAATACCTAAAATGTTCTGCCTTGTCATGCTCCTGCTGCATGTGAGGACATGGACAGCGATGGACAGTACGATCTTGTGTAGGAAAGCAGGCCCAAGGTAGTGAACAGAGGAAACACATGTTTGCGCTTAACAATTAACTTTACTAAGCATAAAACAGAATACTATTGGGTAATGGGGGTAACTTGAATGGCAGTAGGTTGCGGCAGGTCTCTGTAGGGTATGATCTGCTCACCACATGGCCGTCCAGGTGGCCACGTCGTCCTCCACCCACTGCCAGGAACTGCGCACCGGTAGCCAGGGCCCGAACAAAGCGGCTGTATCAGTTAGGGCACAATGACATCGGGGCTGACCCAGAACAAGGGATAGATACGAGGACACCAGTTGTCTGGCATAGGAGCCATCTGTATGCTCCGCTTGCCCTCCTTGCAAGGCCGGGTACCTCACACCCTGCCTCAGAGACTCCCTTACTCCGGAAAAAAGTCTCCTCATTTCCTGCTTCTCCACCTTTAATTAACTCTGCCCTGGAGCTCCCCTTGGTGGAACCCTCCCACACAACAGGCCCTACCTCTACCTGGGGTACCCCCTCACACTTTTATGATAAGACATCTAGATTGTGTTTTGGGGTTACCGCCACACTTGGGAATATCATTAGGGTGGTTAATGTACAGAATTGCATAATACATTGGTGGTTTGTAAATGCAAGCAAATAATATTATTACTTGGTTTAGTCTTGGTTCCAACACTTTTAACCTTACATGCATTATCGTGTGAACAATCACACTGCATATAATGGGAATCTTTTGGACATTCTAAACCTCCTGGGTGGCCAGTCCTAGTCCAGTTCAGGCTGAAACCAAGAAGGTTAACCTACGTTTCTCAACTAGGGTTAAAGATTAAGAATAAGCCAAAACAGCAGAGATTTGAACTGTCCCATTTAAATAACGTGTCTGTGGTTGTAATAAATGTATATGCATTTGCCAACGTGTGTGTAGCATTGCCCAGGGTAACTCACTGGAGTAACCAGGTCCTTTTCAGGTTTTTAGGATGCCCATGTTCCAAATCAAGTCACACAGAAAGTGAATGTCCACACAAAGGGTTAGAGGACATATATACAGTTCAGTTCACCATCACATACACGGCAAGCATGGGGTTAAAGCATAGGGTTTCCAACACAAACCTAACCAGCTCCTAACAGGAGTGGAGGCTGATGGCTCTTAGGGGGGGGTTTCCACGTGTGTCAGGACTGCATATTGCTTGGCGGGAATCCTGATGGAGCACATTCACTTACCTGCTCAGCGGATGCTGTCTTTTTACAGTGCTGAGCCGTTCCGCTGATGCATGGCTGATGCAAAGTAAAGTCTATGTGCTCCGTCAGGATTCCCACAAGCAATATGTTCAGCAGAGGGGGTCCCGATGGATGTGGAAACATAGCCTTACCCAGGATAGAAGAAGAGGTGGTCCAGTTAGAGTGGGGAGGTATGCTTCTTCTCACCCTGGCCGACGTGGCACCTCTTTGAAATCTGTTTCACTCACTTGGGCAAGGTGAGAGAGAGACTGCCCTGGTCCAAAGGGGATCTCTGTCATTCACCATGGGTGGTTGGTCAGCCCGTGGCACATGTAGACGAAGGTGGGGGACCCAGCGAGAAAGAAGGAGGACCTTGCTCCAAGGTAAGCTACAGAAGGCAGCCCAGGAAGCACAAAAAAGACCCTGGAAAATAGTAAACTACCTACTTACATAACTTCTGCCTAGAGGAGGGGTTTAGGGCTACTAGGCAGAAAACTAAACCAAAAGAGAGGGAAAAAACCATGGCCTCATTCTCTAGCAGCTGATATACAGTAATGTAACATTTTCTTAAAGCTATACACATAAATATACAGGATGTCATTGTCTATATACACAATACATATATACATAGGAGCTATACAATAAAGTATAAAACCACTTCACAACATGTGTAAAAATGCACAGATGTAAACAGCGCCTTAGGTCTGGTTCACAACATTCTGTTTTAACGCAAATCATGTGAACACATATGGACAGAATGTTTGTTTGTCAACACTTAAAACACATAGGTGTGAACAGGCCGAAATCACATTACCCATAGCAGAAAGCTTAAGGTCCAAGTTTAACCAGTCTGGGCATTATTTTATTTCTTGCCTGACTTATCTTCTTTTCCTCATAACTAGATGTTCAATCTGTGGTTGGTACTTCCTTCCTTGCACAGATCCAAATTGCTGTCATATCGGGGGTTTGCACCACATTGGTACATATGTAATGTAATGTATATACTGCCCTGAGTCACCATATTCTTTGTTTAATACTGAGTATATACCTTTAAATAACCTTACATTCCTCTGTAGCAGGTGCAGGGATGACTGATTGCTCTCATTTTTCCGCTCTTTTGTTTGGCCGTACAATGTAACTTTTACATTCTGCCCGGAGATAAGCTACTGCCCTCCTCCAGGCAGAGGGGTTAAATGCACCTCACTAGGCCCTCCTTAGCCAGGATTAGCTCCTCAACAAGCTGACAGCCAGTGTGTCTCACCCTATTTGGGTTCTCCCACCAGCCGTCCCATTACAGTGCCCGGGATCCAAGGACCCCCATCCATGGTGACTGAAAGGGTCATCCCGTGGACCAGGATCGCCTTCCCTCAAACATGCCCGAGCAGATGGAAGCGGCTACCTGTAGGTGTTGAGTTAGGCAGACGCAGGATTCCTCCCTTCTCCACCTCACCTGACCCGCTTTACCTATTTGCCCTGACCACTGGACTGTTCCCTGATCCTCTCTCACTGGGACGAGAAGCCATCATCCTCCTTGCAGCTGGTAGCAACTAGTTGGAAACTGTAGTTCCTAGGTGTCTGTGTCCCATTCCCAGCCTTGGGTCTGGCATAAGCTTGTACATAATTCCCGCTAGTAAAGACTTGTACATACCCCCCTACCAGCTTACCTGACTTCTTATTGGTGTATTTGAGCCTTTTGATGGTGTGTTCTGAGCATCCAAAGAACCTGGTCATGCAGAGGAGGAAAACAACACTACAAAATGATGAGCATGTGTACCAGGACCTTGGTCCTGGGGAAAGAATTGGGAATATCTTATAGCTGGATAACATACCATGTCAGGAAGACCATCCTTGTGATGTGGTAGAACAGGAGAATGGATAAGGACACACAGTTAGGTCAGCATGCTCCAAAATCTCATGAGGAGTGTTTCTAACACCGTACAATTTTATCCTCCTATGGTAGAGAATAGGTAGTTCTCAAGGTTAGAAATGACAAGAGCTTGTAACAGGACTTTGGTGGTTTCCGGGGATAGAAATGTTGTCAGATGGAAGTGGCAGGAGCTCGTAATGTTCTGTATGTGGGGATTCAAGGAGAGTGCCAAGTGAGTGGAGTGTAGTTACTAACAATAATTGTGTTAGTTACTGCTAGTGAGATGTCTGGGAGTAGCTTAGAAAATAACAGAGAGAAGATAAGTTCTGTTTTCTCAAGAATTCTGAAGAGACAGTGAAAGGCAACGAAAGTTATTATCCAGGACAGATGGAGTCAAGGGGTGGGTAGTTACAAAGTGGTGTCATCAGCAAATACATTGAGAAGGGGACTGGTCCAAACATAGCTGATAATATTTAAAAATACTTTTATTATTGGGTTTTTTCAGTGATATTATTTCATGTTAAAAATGCAGCAAGTTTGGAGTTCAAGTGATACCGTTTATTGGCTAACTGAAG
>CM070043.1:46378164-46395616 GCA_036250615.1 Ptychadena robeensis | reverse complement strand
ACCTTAGTAAAAAGTACCATGTGATTTTACCATAAATCCGTACCATAAATCCGTACCAATACTCCACATTATAGGTATGTACAGTATTTTGCCACTATCCCCAAGGTTTTTACAAATTCAACTTGCAACTCGTAAATAAATAATTGGCAGTGTGCCTTAAGGCAGTACATATTTTTACTTTATTAGAAAGAAAATGGTGTATGGTTCTCTTAAATGTTATAACTAGACCATTTTTCCAGCGGAGACTGAATAGTCAGGAAAAGGCAATGGAGTGAATGCCCCCCCCCTCCAATTTTTGTCTCAAGTAGGTCATATGCCTTTCCTGAGCACTTGAGGTCTATAGTTAGGGGTGCACATAACTTTTTTAGTGAGCTCCTCAGATGAGTACCAGGAGAGGTTCATTTACATTCCTAATTTCACCCCCCTAACTGCAACCTTTCATAGTTATTCATGTTTCCCTGCGGTTATCCAAGTGACATAAATTGTATACATGTAACATTTAGCTGCGGCCGCCCAGACACGGAGCGCCTCCAAGTTGTTAGTATGCATATGAGCTGTGTAACAATAATGCCGGTACGCAGAGCTAGGTTTTGGCCCCTTCTAAATACAAGAGTACCACTTATGTGCACCCCTGTCTATAGTAGAGGAAGTTGTCTTCCGAATTGTTGTGGGGGTTTGTGAAGGGGCTTATAGTGGATATCCCTTTATTTTGAAGTGCCCATGCTATCGGAATTGAAGGTGTTAAAACTGTAAGTGCACCCTACTAGTAGTTCTCCCTATTACAATAAAGGTAAAGTCTCTTTCTCAGAGGGGGTGGCCAAACGCAATACTGACCAGCGAGGACATGTCCTGTACCACCCCTGACACTGCTTACTAACACTCTGCTAACGTCTCCCTACTTAAGACTTGACTCAGTTACTTAGAGATATATGGGTGCCCCCTTTGGGGTCCGGTACTTGGTCTGTACATGGATGGGCTCTCCGTTCTCTGGTTAAGCTGTGAACATGGTCGACGTTACATTAAGATTTTCTTTGGTATGGTACATCACTGTTAATCATCTTGTATGCATCACCCCCTGATGAAGTTGGTTCAAGACGAAACAAACAAACAAACATCTGGGTGACTGAATCGGTCACTTTTAGTGGCCCCTTAGCCTATGGAAAAGTTGGCAGCGACTTCTCAATGCGATCCAGGGTCAAATATGTTTTGAATGTTCCAAGCGTATACTAAATACTAGAATAAGAGAGAGATATTAGATCCCCGTTAGGGAGTGTAAAGTTGCCAACATGCCAAGTATAATTAGAAAAAAGAAAAAAGATGCACCCAATGTGACAAGGGGAACAGCCCTTTGTCACCGATTGGAGGGACTTTCAAGGCAATAAATGTAAATACAGTGTAAAAAACACAATTCATTTTATATGAAGGTAGTCAAAGTTTCAAAGATAACATAAGCAAAAAACATTTCTTATGATCCAACAGTATAGTTCAAAAAACACATATGTCGTTAGTCTCGACGCGTTTCGCGAGGTTCACTCGCTTCCTCAGGAGAAAAACATATGAGGACCACCTTGAATCATAAGTCACTGGGGATGCAAGAGAAAATAGGCTTAAGGTACTATTGTATTTCCAAAAGGGTGGGTTATATTGTATAAGAGTGTGACACTGTCTCTAAATAGAGATGGAATCCATCTACAATACCCACTGTGGTATAGACTGTGGACTCCCGAGCGAGAGCTCCCTCGCTCCGGCGCAACGCAAACACTCTTATGGACTATTCAATTGATAAGACTTTATTTTAACCTCACTCTGCGATATGTGATCACTGATGTTACCTCGTTATTATTTGTGGCCGTGAAAGTCCCCTTGCCTCTGTTTTTTCAGAGGACACTCTGTGCCTGTAGAGTGATAGTGTTATTACCCTTTCTGTCATTTATTTCTTTGTAGTTCTCTCTATTACTTTATACTTGTTCTAGTTCACTTTTCTATATTACCATCTAGGATCTGCAGAGAGACCTGTGCTGAGGATCTATTCAATCAGGAACAAGTTCGTCTCTACAGAGAATGACATGTAGACAGCGTCCCCATCCAAAGTATATGCCGGCACACACAGGGTGCGCACCGATTCTCAGAACGACCGGGCATGCGTGATGACGTCATTGCGTCGTCTACGGCCAGCTTTACTCTTTAGTGGGGTATAGTTGCATGGACTTACTGATTTAATCAATTATGTGGGTACTTGAAAAATAAATAATCTTTTACTCATTGGATGCCTTACAAACCCCTAATAATGCACTTGTGGCTATAACAAAGAATCTACAATTGTAATGATTGCGGAACCTAAAATTCCGTGACTAAGTTTGCGTATATCAACAAATCCTACAAATCCACCAAACCTTGATCGCGCCCATAGAGAATGAATGGACGCAATTCAACATCCACATGCGATCAAAAGTCTCTTCCATTCATGTCAATGGGGGTGATCAGGGCTGAAAAATCGCATCTGGAGCGGACCACGATCTATACACGTGGAGCCGCTATTCTGAACGGTGCGACCCGTACCCGATCGTGCCCTTTAGTTTAAGTGGGGACAAGCCCGTTCAACTATTGACCCGTTTATGGGGGCCATTAGTCAGCCGGACTCCTGGCTCACTACACTGCAGTAGAGGGGTGCTCGCTGTGTACGTAAGGGAAGTCAAATGCAGGCAGCTCTTTCCTATGGCTCTTTTACTGGTGTTTATGTAAGCAGGGCTCCCTGCCCCCTGACATAAACAAAGCAGTAGCAGAGGGAAGAGCTCCTCCCCGGCTAAACTTGGCCGGGCAGGGAGCCAAGGTGCGTCTTCGCACTATGACGCAGGTATTTCCACTATTTTTTTTGAGGGGGGAGGGTAACGGTGCATCCTGTGTTTGTTTCAGATCCACTTATCCTTGAGGGTCCGGGAAGGTGATGATTTGAAACTCTGTGTGGCATTTATCTGGTCTCTGATCTGAGCTGCTGATAACTTGCGTTTTCTGAGGCTGGTGACTCAGATGAACTTGTCTTCAGAAGCAGAGGTTACTCTTGGTCTTTCTTTCCTGGGTCGGTCCTCATGTGTGCCAGTTTCGTTGTAGCGGTTGATGGTTTTTGCAACTCCACTTGGGGACACATTTAAAGTTTTTGCAATTTTCCAGACTGACTGACCTTAATTTCTTTTCTTTTAACAGTTGTCCAATAGGGCTGTCAGCTGTGTAGTGACCTGACTTCTGCACAACACAACTGCTGGTCCCCACCCCATTTATAAAGCATGCCAATCCACAAAATGACCCTGATAAGGCTTCACCCCTGTGAGGTGAAAACCATTTCAGGTGACGACCTGTTGAAGTTCATCAAGAGAATGCCAAGAGTGTGCCAAGCAGTAATCTGAGCAAATGGCTGCTATTTTGAAGAAACTAGAATATAAAACATGTTTTCAGTGATTTCCCATTTGTTTGTTAAGTACATAACTCCACATGTGATCATTCATAGTTCTGATGCCTTCAGTGAGAACCGACCAATTTAACTGGTCATGAAATAAAGAAAACACATTGAATGAAAAGGTGTGTCCGAACTTTTGGCCGGTACTGTACATATATATATATATATGTTTGCTGCACCTGATCCCAGGCTGCAGGTTTTAATAACTTAGAAATAAGGCTGGCCATTAGGGATCAGCCTGATATTTCGACTGAAATCGAAATTTCAACTTAAAAAAGAACTTTGGTTTTGATTTGCCGTGCCGCTATTTCGCATATCTACTCCAGATACAGGAGTCCTCTTTAAACTTTAAACCCCACAAATCCTCTGAGATCAAGGCTTCCACAAACAGCGGATGGAACTTCCAAAAATACCGCTCGCTCACATGTTTGCGGCAAACCGCCATTGACTTTGGTGGTGGAGCGTAATTTAAAAACCTTCAGGTCATATTTGTTGCCACAATACCAATAGAAAGAGTGTCAAATGTGTGCAAGCACCCTGACAGTGTCATGCCAAAGGGAGGGGGTTCAATGGTTAAGCCTAAAATACATTGTTTTAAAGGGTAACAAAAACATAGGGTACCCCCAGAGCGTACCAGACCCCCTTTTTGCAGGGGGCATGGTATGCTCTGGAAAAGGGGGACCACTAAACAACCCAGTCCATAATCCCCCTCCACTAAACTTTACACTTGACAAATGCAATAAGGAAACATCCATTGCATTGTCAGACAGAGTGTGTGGTTTGACATATCAAAGAACACATTTCCTTTGCTCTTGACTGCAGTGGATGCGTGCTTTATATTACTGAGTTCAAAGCTTTGCATTGCACTTGGTATGTAATAAATGCAGTTTTTTTTAGCCATAGACACTCATTCCAATAAGCTATCTACTCAATTATCTCATTTGACTTCTAATTTGAAGGCAAATGTGCTCTTACCTTTGCCAAAAGGTGTAGTATGAGCAATGTACACCTCACTGTATACACCTTGCTCTGTAGTCTACATGTTACTGAGTTGCTAATGTTGCTTCCTTTTTGTTATAACATAACATGTTATAAATTGCTCTCTACCGTAAGGCTGCATTTGCACTATTCACCAGCGGTTCTGGATGTGCATTTGACTGATGGGTGTAAATTAGGTAATTTCTGTCTTGAATTTTGCTCGATTAAAGGCCTTTTTCAAGGATATCTTACTGTAACCCCTCACAAGCAACCTTTGTTGTAGAAGTCTAGATTGTCAGTTTGTGTCGAACAGTATCTTTTATCCGAAGAAACTGACTGTAAGGTATGCTTCCTATAAGGTGGGTAGGATGTGAACTAGTGGCAAAGAGTATTGCATTGCATGCGGTTTCTTTCTTAAATAGGGAGGTGTTAGTTCTCGAACCTGTGACCAGCAGCATTCTGGACATCTCCCGTGCTCCAGCCGTGCCTTGCTAATTGCCCTGATAACCTGCACCTGCTACTTCCTCTATTTATATCCAGCCTCCTGCACCAGGTCTCTGCTGATTACTGAGCTTCTGAACCTTGATCTAATTGCATCTCCTGAATCCCCTCTGCTTTTTCTACTGAACTCCCGCTGCCAACCCTGAACCACCTACCGACCATTCTTCTACCTTCGCCATTCATCTGAACGTCTACCGCTGCCGACCTGGACTGTCTTGCCGCACGCCTCGACTCTCTGCCTGTTATATCACTACTACGCCTCCTGCGGCCCTTGCCACTGGACTCTACTCCTCCAGCCTGGTGTCCTCCTACTCAGGTGAGCCTAATAGGACACTTACAGGAGGTCATCAGGCAATCACTGTCATCCCTATTGACAGTAACATCCAAAAATGGTAAAGACATAAGATCACAGTTCAGCATAAGCTTTACATTTAATTCATTGATTTGAATAGTGAAATTGTCAAGTGCATTCCTGGGGCCCTCCCATACCATAAATATACCATTGATGCAACGATGATAAGTAGTGATGCACTTAAGGTAACATTTTAGTGTGGGATTGGCCCAGAACATCTCCTCCCAATACCCCAAATAGAGGTTGGCATAGCTAGGGGCACAGATAGTGCCCATAGCCACTCCTTGGACCTGTAAAAAAAGATCCTTATTAAATAGGAAAGAATATCTGTTAAGGACAAAGTTTAGCAATGTTAGAGTAAAAGTGCTATAAGATTTTTGAGTTGACATTTAAGGACTCACCTGGAGAGCTCCCCTTTGGCTCCCCGTTCCCTGGCCGTGGTACTCTACCCGGGTTTTTTTCCACCATCTGGGATTTCCCTATCAACTGACACCATCAAATAGGTAGAACCTCTGTTATTTACTACTTATGGATAAGTCATTATGCATCACTTGGCTTTTGCTAAGTGACATTCACTGTAATAGCCTGTTCATGATTATTTCTATGATTCTCTCTTTAGCTTTGAATCTTGTTATCTCCTGATGAAGTGACAGTGGTCGCGAAACGCGTAGAGACTGCATACAAGACAAAGAAGCTGAAGTGCTTTGGGTTATGTTTACATGTTAAATAAATACTCAAAGTAAGTTTTTATTTACCTTGTGTTGTGTATTTGTTTTACTGCCCGATCAAAGTCCCTTCCAGTCACCATAGTTTTATAACCATTAATATACAGGTCCAACCTATAGAATCTTTTTATTTTAACTCAAAAACAGAAAATTTGTGTGGCCTCCTTAGAGTAGCAGCCTACTTATCAGGTTGAGTCTTTCAGCTTTCAGAAAGGAGATAGTTGCAGCTGTCTGGTTGTCCCTGGATTCATAAAGCTTCTGCCCGGTGTTCCACACATTACTGGAGATTAAACCCCCCCAACTCCAGAGCCATACCTGACTTAGGAATGTGAACTGGCCTAGCCCAGAGCAGATGTCTTAGGTAAAAATATGTCCCTGCTCTCTTATTATCCCCCTACAATACTAAGCACAGCACACTTGGAAGCCAGCAACTTTATATCCTCTGTGGAGACTCCCCCTCTAGGGTGTTTGGCAAACAGCTGGATCCTCTCCTTTGACCCCATCCACCATCATACCACTCAGGTCAAGCTGCCTCACAGTTCCTATCAGGAGGTAGGAACTTTGAGGGACTTGGAGGCTCCCCAGCAACAGACATAACTAAGGTAAGTAATAATATGCTTTCATGTTGTTGACACCAAATTATGATACTACCCTTGGAAAATATTAGAAATTGAAACTCAGATCAGACAATGTTTTTCCACACAATTTTGGTGAACCGACATATTGGGGCCACAGTTCGAAACAGGCAGTAATGGCACCCGGCATGGTTTTGATATGTACATTTTTCAATTATGTTTCAAAAATGTTTATTCATTTTCAAAAATACAAAAGATAAATGCAAACAAGCAGATAAGAACAATAAAAAGGACAAAATAACAGGGCATACACAATGTAAAGCATGGTAAATACAAAAAATATGCATCAACTATAGTTATAAACATACTTCAGTAAACATACTTCAGTAAACCAGTAAAGTTCCTGAGATCAATAGGTAGGCTGCTGTGATGAATACTGGATCCAGGGAGTCCAGATTTTCTCAAAGAGGGACAGCTTGTCATCAAGAATTGCGGAAAGGTGTTCATATGTCATAATCCAGGTCAAGTTTTCCAAGACCGTGCATTAGCTATGCTAAGAAAAAATGTAGGGCATAAACTGGACTGTAATCAGTGTACCACACTGTACCTCATACATCCCTGATCATAGTCATTAGATTTTATGCATACTGTATTTTTCGGACTATAAGATGCACTTTCTTACCCCAGAAATTGGGGGGTTAAGGGGACCTGCGTCTTATGATCTGAAGGCACGACCTCCCACGGCCACTCTGCAAGAAGATGAGCTGAGTGAAGGAGCTGTCAGATAGGAGCTCCGCCCACGGCAATAAAGAGCAAAGAGATAAATGAAAGAGCATGCAATCCTCCCATCTATCTCTGCCTGTAAGTGCCACTGCAGCTTTCCCACACAGTGGAGGGGAGACATCTGCACAGCTTCCCCTGTTGCCTCCCCAATGTGTGTGGAAGATGCCGCAAGTGACATCTAGTGGCTGAAATTTGGTATTGCAGTGGGATTTTTCCAATTGATTTGAACACTTCAAATTCCTCTAAAACTGTGTGTGTCTTATCTTCAGGTGCATCTTATGGTCCAAAAATATCTCAACAAATATACCAGCAGATCAGTAAAGGAGGAAAGACATTGTGGATTGCCTTGATATAATTAAAAAAAAAAATTATGCAACTCAAACTATCTGTAATGGAACCAAATGGTAGATCTACTGTAACATCAGTACTCTAGTTTACGATAATCAAGGTGAAGAACTCCAGATGTCAGTTTTACAGACTTCTAACAGCCAGGTGTGAGTCCTGACCCATAGTGCAGGGTAAAGGTATTGGGAGGACCTATCGGTAGCTGGATTCACCACATCCAATTCGTTTAATTAATGATTTTGGAGGGGGGAACTAAACCCAAAAAGGGGTGGCCAACACCAATGGACTTTAAAGGTGAATATTAATATCAAGTATAGAGTTCCAGTCAAGTCTGCACACCCTATTGTATGATGTAAAGATATAGGACAACTTAAGCATTGACATTTTGGTGATCATTTAGGAAAGACTCCAAGATCCCTGAAGAAGTCCCGAAATGGGACGAAACGCGTAGGTACTCGATGACAGAATTTTTGGAAATGACGTAATATTTTGGATTTTAATTTTCATTGATGTCCGGATAAAAACTTTTTTAAACTATTGTAATCAAAAGACATACCGTATAGGGGTTTGAAGCATCCCTTAGTCTAATCAAACCAGTTTTTTTAGACATGCTTTATTTGTGACCATTTTGTATTGTTTGTACCTCATTGTTGTAATAAAAGTATGACCTCATTCCTTCGACTGGAACTCTATACTTCATATTATTATTCACCTTAAAAGTCCATAGGGGTTTGCCACCCTTTTTGGGTTTAGTTCCCCCTCTAAAATCATTAATTAAACAAATTGGATTGGTGAATCCAGCTAACGATAGCCCCCCCCCCCCATACCTTTACCCTGCACTATAGGCCCCCAAAATCATTAATATAGTGCAGGGTCTCCACTATTCCTTGGAGCAACTGATCACTTCCGTCTTGATGTGATGGATGAAAAAGGCACTTGCAATGCACAGTATACAACCAGAGATTACCAGACGTATTATATTTACTGTTGTATAATCCACCTTCTGTTTTCTTCCTGAAACTAAAACAGGGAACATAATACAGTAGCAGTGTAACCGGGGAATGCAAAGTACTATTTACAGTTCATACATAAAATATATCATATTTTTTCGGACTATCAGACCCATAATCCCATTAAAATCAATTGGAGAATGTATGTGCGTCTTATAGTGAGAATATGTGTATATAAACAAAAGAATCCCAGTAGGCTGGAATATGTTCAATTCGCTCCAGCCAAGCCAAAAGGCCACTGCTAATTAGCACTAGCAGAACCCATTCTCTAAACACACTGATCAATTTATGAAGAGACAGATTTTATAATTTTTTGCCGTATAAGATGCACTTTTTCACCCCCAAAATTGGGTGCAAAAAGTGCCTGCGTCTTATACGCCGAATGCGTGACCCCCACAGCCACTCGGCCGCCGGTGGTCACACCTTGGCTTCCTACCAGCTCTCCCGGTACGGAGATAAGCCGGGGAGCTGGAGGAGCTTTCAGATGTGAGATGCCGGCCAATGCCTCCCATCTGAACTGTGTAATTGCCTATGCCAGCCCTGAACAGGCATTGGCAATAAAGAGAGAAATATAGATGAACTTGCATCTATACCTCTCTCCTGTCCGTGGGAACAGCAATCACTCCCCACGGACACAGTGAGAGGAGAGGAGACAGCCCGCCCCCCCCCCCCCCCCCCCCCCCTTCTCCTTTAGATCAGTGTAGAGATGATGTGTGTTCAGCTGAGAATGTACTGCTGCTAGTGAACCCTGCTGGATATATTGCATTAACTCAATTGATGTGAAAACTTATTAAATCTTTTTTCCTGGTTTTCCTGCACTAAAAACTGGGTATGTCTTTTGTGCCGGTGCATCTTATACAGCGAAAAATACGGTAATGTACCTGTGTTATAACTGGGTGAATTGAGCCTATTTAGATCACATGAGTTGTATGTTTACATTAACATTCCTCATTGCAATTAAAACCACGTATCTTAATAGCTGTTCCTGGGTAAGTTATTAGTTTCAGATTGTAAAATGTGTCTCTCCATAAGTTGGCCAGTGGGTTCAAAGAATGGGTACTATAGACACACTCCACACTCTGCTGGAACTTTAATCTCCCTCCTGGCATTGTCTGTTTGGCTTGGCTGGAGGGAGGGAGTAGAACAAAACCTTGCCTCCTGGTACTGGCTTTTTTGTTTGGAGGAATATCAAGTGAAACCTGCATGACCAAGCCCTGCGAACATTGCCGGAACATGCTATATACTGTGGGGAATCAGCTCAAACGGGGCTCATGCCCATGTTTATTTGAGCACACTGTCCAAATAAAGGGTTATCCTTGCAGGGGCTTATAGACATCCAAATAAGAAAATTTACTCAAAAATGCCAAGCCTCCTGGCTTGGCACCGATCAACAACAGTTCCTTCCTTTAGGAACCCTTATTGGCCTGCCTCCTAGCAGCCATCAGCATGGGGCCACACACTCCTTGTGTGCCCTGTGTTTGCTGCACCCAGCAGCACTGGCTCCAACCTCTCTCAGGAGCCCTGACTGAGTGGTCCCAGCTCCTTTTGTGGAGACACACCCAGCCATCTCGTTAGGGTCCAGCAGGTGTATCTAGGTGGATACACACCAGCAGACCCCTTAACTGCCGCACATGGACCACTTAGCCTACTTTATATATGAAGGGCTGTTCCTCTTTTTTTTTCTCCACAAAACTATGGGGTGCGTCTTATACTGCCACTATGACAATTTAGTTTATCAACCCGCCTAGCGTTTGAGATGAACCCAAACGCTAGGTGAGCAGGGATGGAGAGGACCCGATATACCCCCAGAAAGCTGCAGCGATTCTCTAAATCGCTGCAGCTTTTCCGGGGATGCCATAGACCATGTTAATGGAGGGGTGTTGGTCTCCCAGACCACGTCGCCGGTGTCATTTCTGACTCCGGCACCGTGTACAGGGTAGGGGGAAGGGCAGGAGTCTTAAGCAGTGTACTATGCAGGGCCGCAGTCAGGGGGGGACAGAGGGGACTCCCGTCCCGGGCCCGGGCAGCTAGGGGGGCCGGACGGTCAGCACGTAGGGGCCCCAGCGTGCTGCCTGATCGGTACAGCAGCCTCTGCTCACTGTCTTCCCGGACTGCCACACCCCTCCTCCCGCTCAACAAGTACTGTCATAGGGCCAGGACATTTTTGCTGTACGGGGCCCCATGATTTCTGATGGCTGCCATACAGGCAGAAAGCTAGGGAGGTTAAAGTCTCTTTCAGTCAGAGATGAGGTTGGCCCATATGAGCTTCAGTCAAAACTATCCTCGTCATCATTCCCTGGGCCCTCCAGTTTATATAATTTGTGCTCGGTATAATCCTCCATTAACTATAATATACCAAGTGGCATTTTTTGCGGGTTCACTCACAAATCATAATAATAGAGCAGAATATTTTAGGCGATGTTATTACTATTACATACTCACCATTGATCTGGACTGATATGTTCTGACTACTTTTATTCACTGTGTTGGTTGAAGTTCTCACTGCACAGGAATAATTTCCAGAATCCTCCTGATGAGCGGATGGGACTTCATGTTGATTTTTTAAACTGAATTCTTGCACATTCTGCCCATCTTTGTAGAAAGCAAACTGCAGTTCTGTCCTCGGCCTAAGCGGGCTGAGACTTGTGTTACATGTCAGGATCATGTTATCGGCTTCTGTCACTGGATTTGGTATAACGGTAATGTCTGGTTCTTGAAACAGTTCTAGACATTTTAATAGAATATCATATCAGTCATAAAAATAGGCAAATGATGCTTCAGATTATGTACAGAGAAAGACAGTGTCTCTTGATGCCCCTAAGTATGATCAGATATCTGAGTATGGCCACACTCCTGAGTATGATCAGACATCTGAGTATGGTCACACCTCTAAAGCCTGGCATACACATGCCAATTAGCGGCCGATTTTGCCGCTGACCAACGTGCGTGTGCGCTTGCGCCGCCGGTCGCGGCAAACTCGGCCGCCAGTCAGCGTGTGCCCATATGGGGCGACAGATCCCTGTCGCCCCACAGCTCGGCCGGCCAGAGGACGTACATGTCCGATGTTCTCTGGCCGATGCCATTAACTTCAATGAAAACTGGCGTCTTCATTGAAGGTAATGGCCGGCACACAAAGGGTGCTCGCCGATTTAAGTCAGCCCGGGAATGCAGCGTGATGACGTCATCACTAGTGATGAGCAGCATAGGCAATATTCGAATTTGTGATATTTCACGAATAATTCTACTAATATTCGATTCTATATTCGGAAATGCGAATATTCGCGGTAATACCATGGATTGCGAAAATAATATTCGCATCGTGAAAATCTTTAAAATGAATGGTCATATGCTATGTTTATTTTCGCACTGCGAATATTATTTTCGCAATACATGGCCATATTGCGAATATTCGGAATTGCGAATATCCGCTGAGATATTCGAGATATTGGCGAATTCTCGAATTGCCGATATTCGCGAAAAATATTCGGCATTCGAATATTCGAACTCAACACTAGTCATCACGCTGCATTCCAGAGCTCATTGGAGCTCGTCTGTCGGCACCCGTCTGTGGGTGTATGGCAGGCTTAAGTATGATCAGACCTCTGAACATGGTCACACCCTTTGTATGTATACACTTCTGAGTATGATCAGACTTCTTAGTATGGTCACACCCATGAGTATGATCAGACCTCTGAATATGGTCACACCTCTAAGAATGATCAGACCTCTGAATATGGTGACACTCCTGAGTATGATCAGACTTCTGAGTTTGGTTACAGCCGTGAGTATATCAAACCTCTGAGTATGGTCACACCCCTTAGTATGATCAGCCCTCTGAGTAAGTTCACACCTCTAAGTATGATCAGACCTATGAATATGGTCACACCCTTGAGTATGGCTACACTTCTGAGTATGGTCACACCCATGAGTATGATCAGACCTCTAAGTATGGTCACACCTCTAAGAATAATCAGACCTCTGAATATGGTCACACCCCTAAATATGATCAGACTTCTGAGTTTGGTTACAGCCGTGAGTATGTCAAACCTCTAAGTATAGTCACACCCCTTAGTGTGATCAGACCTCTGAGTATGGTCACACCTCTAAGTATGATCAGACCTATGAGTATGGTCACACCTCTAAGTATGATCAGACCTCTGAAAATTATTTGATCAGACTTCTGAGTTTTGGTACAGACGTCAGTGTGTCAAACCTCTGAGTATGGTCACACCCCTTAGTATGATCACACCTCTAAGTATGGTCACACTCTTAAATATGATTAGACCTCTGTGTATGGTCACACCCTTAAGTATGATCACACCTCTAAGTATGATCACACTCTTAAATATGATTAGACCTCTGTGTATGGTCACACCCCTAAGTATGATTAGACCTTTGAGTATGATCACACCAATAAGTATGATCAGACCTCTAAATATTATCACACCCCTGAATATTGTTAGACCTCTGAGTATGGCCACATCCATAAGTATGATCAGACCTCTGAATATTATCACAACTTTAAGTATGGTCACACTCTTGAATATGATTAGACCTCTGTGTATGGTCACACCCGTGAGTATGATCAGACCTTATAGTATAGTCACACCTCTAAGTAATTTTAAACCTCAGAGTATGGTCACATCCCATAGTCATGAGCAATTACCTCTGATGTGTAGGGGCAATTCATCTGTGAATGTTCCATAGTCAACAAAGGACAGAGTTCCCACACAACTGTATCTTCCACTTGTGTTACTGTTTCCTGGTAGAACAGCCATTCTCAGATCCAGAGGTGAAGGTTGTATGACTTTGTCCCATTTGCGGAATGTTGCCATGATAGCAGAATACCCAGAACGAGTGTGACATCTTAGCACCAGGTCAGTATCTGGATATACAAGGACTGGAGCCTGCAGGATGACCGGAGCTGCAAAAAAATCATCAACGTATACATCTACTCATTAAAGAAGAGCCAAGGTTATCAACTGAATGCAGGTGCCTATAGCAGCAAATTAGATTCCTGAATTATTCTTTCAACCGAATCCAGGAGGTTTTTGATTGGCTGCTGTGGATTATTATACTCTTTACCTACATTTTGTTAATACCCAAATGATGCCAACATGCAACAGTGAACTTGGCTCTTGACCTACTTGTCTTTAAAATATATGTATTCACAAAGAAGCACATCAGCTGTTAATTTTGTACTTCTTTTATTAGTGGTCGGAATAATTACAATTTCTCTGTAATTTAATCCAATCGGAGAAACTCCTTTTGATCAGCTGATCAAACGAATCATGTGCTTCTTCATGAGTTCTCGCGGAGTGTAACCTTTCTTAGAGGAACTTTCCAGCTCTAGTGATCAGTGTACCTACTATCTCCTACTATGCAGAATATGCAAGGTGGGGTAGTTGGAGGTGTGAAGAAGAGGAAGGAGGAGCAGCGTGTTCCTATTCTTCCGCTCTCATTCTTCCCCCCATCACCAAATCTCCACTAGCACCCAAGCCCCCCGGTCGACAAAACTGTCCCCCACAGGCTAGAAATAGCCCTGCAGGCATATGGCGAGGGCACATGCCACATCATCCATGAGTTCGGGGAGGTGGAGCCAAAAAAACTGGACAGGCTTGTCTGGAGCAGGTAAACGACCCCAACTGTGGCTCAGGGTTACAGATGTTAGTGATGAAAAACTATGGCTTAGGAAAGTTAAGAAGTGTTGAACTCACCAGCACTGACATCTAGTCTGAAGGCAGTACTATTACTGGAATTGGTCTGGCACTGGTAGATCCCGCTATGTCCAACCTGGGCAGATGTGATTGTATAGCTCTGTCCTTGTGCCACAATATTGTTATCCTTATACCAGTAATACTCTTCTCCACTACTTCCGTTAAATGACATCGTTATAGATTCCCCTGTTAGTAAATTGTTGCGGTCCGGAGTGAAGGTCAGTGAATCTCTTTCTAAATCTTCTATAGCAGAGGACACAGAGAGATGAAAAGGACACAATGACAATTATTGAATATTACAGTGCTCATAGAAATGAAGGGTTTGTGCTGATCAGACAAGATCATTTAAATGCAAAAAGGAACTAAATTTGTCATGGCTTCTATTTCAGAAAGTTCCCCTAACTTAATAGTATTCATCTCATGATGGGTCAACCTCTATTCAGTGGTAAAATCCAAAACTTCAGGCAGGCAGGGCTACCGTATTTTTCGGAGTATAAGACTCACTGGACCATAAGACGCACCCAGTTTTTAGGGCAGAAAATCCAGAAAAAAAAGATTTAATAAGTTTTCACATCAATTGGGATAATGCAATGAATTTTAATGGATGCAATATTCAATTCAGCCACAGGTGTCACTAGCAGCAGTACACTGTCAGCACAAAACTGTTCAGTGTTCTGTGGATTTCGGCATCCCCTGCTCCCCGGCCGAGCCATCCATAGCCGAACTGAACACAGTGCACAGCTCTCCTCTGTGTTCTCGTTGGTGGGGATGCCGGGGATGCGGCATTTAGATAGAAGAGCCGAACATCGCAAAGGCCGCAGCTCTGCTACTCAGCTCTCCTCCCGGTGCGACCACCGGCAGCGGCCAGCAGCCCCCGGTGGTCGCACATTCAGACCATAAGACACAGGCACTCCCACCCCCCCCCCAATTTTGGGGGTGGAAAGTGCGTCTTATGGTCCGAAAAATACGGTAATTTTACCTTTGCAAACATTGCATTTGAATGGGGTAAAATATCCAAGCAAGCAGAGCAAAATTGTTAAAAGTTCTGAGTAGAGGTGTAAATCATTTATATATTGAACAAGTCCCATTGGTCCACATGCCAACATATACAGATCAATGGACACTGTGTACTCTGCATTAGTTCCATTGCACATAGAGAACCCGAAACCTGTCTGTAATGGAATCCACTATGCAACTAAGAAAATTAAAGTTAAGTTTGGGCTTAAAATTTTTTATGCCAATACACCCCATTCACCTAAACCTTATATAACCCCCTTCCTGTCCTTAGATCGGTTGTAAGGTAGTTACCCAACTGTGATGCCACATGGTCCTCGGCTATCCCTCCAGGCAGCATGTCCGAGGCATGTCATTCCTCTCTGGAGGAGGGATCCGTTCAGCATCCACAGTGCCCATGTGCATGTGTACAATACAGCACAGACATGCCTCCCCATTCTGGCAGATCGCCAGTACAGACATGCCTTACCATTCTGCCCGAACTAGCAGTTGGCTAAATGGTATCCCTACTGTTTTACAGTCCAGGGGCCCTGCTGCCGCACCGCAGGACTGGATATGTTCAGTTTGAAATTCCTGTGGCTCAGTTGCCTGCAGGAGATTCACCAGTCAATTGTTTACCAATCCTATAGTGCCAGGTGGCAATCTGCCTATTTAATCTGTAATTCGCACCACTGTCTGTTATAGCCACTGTGTAGCAGTGTGCTTGGCTGTGTTTCTGTGTATCATTTACCTGACTGTCTGTCAGTATCTTTGTTGCCAACAGTGACCCGACCTGATTTCTAACATGAACTCTGCCTGCTCAGGTTATGTCCCCACTTTAGCGATCTCCCGCAATTCTAATTACGGGAGATCGCTAGCACCCGGAAAGCAGACAAGAAGTGGGGTGGGGGTGGGACAGGACATCTTGCCCAATCCACCTGATCGTCCCCAGTATGAATGGGCACGGTTAAAAATCTGTGAATTGAGACATGGTTTGTAACCGTGTCCATTCATGTATGTGGCCACGATCATCCGCCACTGATCATGGACGATCGCATCAAATACATGCCCACGATCTCCGTACCCGTGATTATAATTGTGGGAGACCGCACGAGATTCCTAAAGTGGGGACAAGCACCTAAAGCCCTGCCTGCTTATTCCACCCTAACTTCAGATTATTCCTGACCATGTCTTCTGCCTTATCCATCTGTAACATAAATCCCCTATTACATAGATGAAGCCGACCAAAAGTACCCTCAAATGGGGACTCAAATGGCAGACACAACCCAGAAAGAGTTTGGGAATACCCAAATACTATTTTAAATAAATGTAATCAATTTTAATTGTAAAAAAAAAATATTTATACTCCATATGCCACATCTGTAACATAATTTATTAGTCTGGTACTGGATTTCCCAATAAAACTTTTTTAAAAGGATATCTGGTGGTGGAAGTGATTGTGTGCCCAGGTTCATTACATTTGGTGACATCACTGCATCCCTCTTCTGCATTGTCACCTGGCCAAGAAAGTCAATAGGTGTTCCCAAACAGATAGTAATGTGGACATAAAAGAACCCCAATCGTGAAAGGACATTTGGTCTTTTCTTTTCTCAACATTTGTTTGGTAAACTGGAAGAGTGTAGTCATCCACCTTGAAATAAAGCAATAACCAATAGGTCAGACCTGTCAACCCTCCTGTTTTGGCCGGGAAAGTCACGTTTTTTATGTGGCTTTCCCGGCCAAATCCTGATTTCAAGAAATCCCGGGTTTTTCCCGGATTCTTGAAATCAAGCTGATCTAGCAGGGAGAGGACGTTACTCTCCCTGCTAATGTCCCACCTCGTACATTATCAGTACAAGCGAAGTGGGATATTAGCAGGGAGATTAACGTGACGTCACTTCCGGTACATGTAGAACCACAATCCCTATACCGGAAGTGACGTTACTGACGTCATTACTAGTTTTGAGCTCGAATATTCGATTTTCGAATATTTAGCTCAAATATCGCTATTTCGCCATTTCG
>CM070043.1:46314058-46325642 GCA_036250615.1 Ptychadena robeensis | reverse complement strand
CCATTTAAGCAACTTTATTTAGCCCGAATTAACTTGGGCTAAACACCCAGAAGGTTAAGCCTTCAGTCTTCCATCACCACCATTTTTATTGCATCAATATTACCTCATAAGTTTCATGGTTTCCAGTATCATCAGTTCTAGTGTTGATTATTGAGTCTTGATCTTTTTCCACATCTACTTTAGCTGTAGTGGCCATATGTTGCCCTTGATTATAATAAGATTTTTGAGTTTTGTTATTTTTTGACCTGTTGGGTCTTCATCAGAAAGTTTGCTTTCTCCTGTAGGACCTCCTCTGCCTGGAAATCTCCTAGGATGTGAGGTTGTTGTCCATTTGTATGCTTTATTGGTATTGAGTATCATTTTGTCACTTTTATTTATGTCGCGTATGTTTCCTTATTAACCTCCCTGGCGCTCTGCTGAGGTCCAGATTTCTGTACCAGAAGCGCACCATAGACTTCAATGGATTTTTTGTTTTTTTGTTGTAGGCATGTAACTTTCCAAAATATGTCCATACAAGGGTCTAGTAGACATCCTGAATATAATAATGTTTGAAACACACAATTATATAAAAAAATGACATAAAAAAAGTAAATAAAAGGTATAATTTGATAATATAATATCATAAAATGTCTAAAATACTGATTTGGTATTATAGATTTCAAAATTGAATGTATTTTTATTTATATTTTGTTCATAATAAAATTTTATTGAATTGGAAATGTGTTATGTTAAATCTGCGCTGCCGTGGCCAGATGGTTCTGTCTCGTCCATTGCAGGACTGACAGGACAGCGCTGGACAAGATTGGGGCCATCAGGAATGCTAGGGGGGTTAAATCAAAGTTCACTTTTTCTAGATATTCCTGAATTTCCTTCCCTTTTTTTTAACTGTAACATCACGTGTAAGGATATGCTCATATATATATCATGAGTATAGCAAGTACAGTTCCTTATCTATACTATCAATATCTTTTGTATACGTATCAATCATTCATTTAACGCATTCAACCATTTAGATGTAAATGAAGGTTCATATATTTCTCTGTAGGGAAAAAGCTGGATTCTGAATGGATTATATCAAATATTTATAATTTTTCCAGGTATTTGTTGTGCCAGAAAATTTTGACTTTTCTCACGAGTCTTTTTAGACTTGCTTTGTAGAGTGTTATTTCTGATACAGTTTTGTTTCAGATTAATGATAAAGCGTATATACTTGAGTATAAGCTGACCCGAACATAAGCAGAGGTACCTCATGTTATCTACAAAAACTGAAAAAACGTATTCACTCAAGTAAAAGCCTAGGTTGGGAAATGCAGGAGCTATTTGTAAAGTCAGATATTGGTGTTTTCAAAATGAAACTCCACCATCTCCAGTAAAAATCAGCAAAATGCCCACAAGATGATGCTGCTGGCCTACTTACTTATTTACATTGCACCAGCTAAGTCCAGCTCAGGAATGTTGGAGATAGAATACTGAATACATAAGAAAGATCAGTCATCGAACCACTCACAGAGGCTGCCGGGTGTCACAGATCCCAGATCTGTTTCTTCTGTAGCTGCATCCAGCTCTGAGAACCGTCCTTGAAACCAACCTGGGGATTGTGTGCAGCACAGTCCATCTCTCCATGTGGGGTGCTCTGGTTAATACCAAGTGGTCCCTTAGATTCTGCGCCCGGATTGCACACCTGCCAATTGTGCAGGTTGGTCCAGTGGGTCCACATCCGTAAAGTGCCGGTGTCACCATCGCTCTGGTGTCACCCACCATGACATTGCGAACACCCAGGCAGGTAAGTGGAACTCTCACTCGAGTATAAGACGATGTGGGCTTTTAAGCACATTTTTCGTGCTGGAAAACTCAGCTTATACTCGAGTATATATGGTATATGAACAATTTACACACAATAGGATTAATTTATCTAGGTTTCATCATTTATTACTATTGTGTAAAGGTGTGTGCTTTTCAAACAAATACACATTTCCCCCACATTTTTGGTTTTATAGACAGGTTGATGTTTGTCTTTTATATGGGCAGGTAGGCTTCTAAAAACAATGAGAATCTTTTATTGACACTATAGTAGATTATGTACATCAAAAAGTTATTTTAAATTTGTAATAAAAAAAAAAATGATTGGAGAGAAAAACATTAAATATGAGAATACAGAGGAAGGAGAGTCGCATCAGGTAAATGGAGACAGAGCCAGACTTGTGGTGTATGTCATCACAGGGAACTTTCAAGTATTCCAGACCTGCAGGTGCCCCCAAGCTCCATTCCTCCTCTGCCAATAAATCCTCTTCTGTTTCCCATTCCTCACAATTGTCCATCTGATCTGATGTACAGACCTCTAGAAATACATTCACAATATGCCCATCAGAAATGTATACAACACTAAACCTTCAATCTAACCTCAGAATTGGGGGTCCTCAAACATTTCTGAAGACGGCCGCTTAATAGTCTTTCAGTTTGATGGGGGTTGAGAGAGGTGTCTGTGGTCATTGTTAGTGCCGTATTACTGGTGTCTGTGGTCAGTGTTAGTGCCATATTACTGGTGTCTGTGGTCAGTGTTAGTGCCCCATCACTAGTGTCAGTGGGAGGAGTAATGCCTCTCAAATATTTGTGAAAGGAATAATGTAATGCTCCTCAAATGATGGGGTGGTGTCTGCGTGCACCAACAGCCATGATATCAGTGCTAATGATGATGATTGTACTTGATAGAAGAGGAATGTATTCTGGCAAAGGGACCATCAATGTCACTGCACGGCAGTGAGATCATATAGGCAGTACAATGTATTTATTACATTTATCATTAAGCTAGCCACACATGGTTTGATTTTGGTTCAATCGATGCTCGAATAGATTAATTTTTTCATCGATTGAACAAAATGCCCACATGGTACGATCAACGATAATTGTTCGATGAAGGCAGAAAAATTGATCGAATTTTGATCGGACATGTTGGAAAATCATCGTCGATTGTGCCAAAATCATTTTATAATCGTCGATGTTTGTGGTGTTTCTCCTGGATCGATTAGATAAAATATAATAACATAGACCACTTCAATCTGAACTTCAATCGTTTCCAGACCAAAATCCACCATTTTAGTAATATTTTTTAATCGAAATCTCACCACAATCGCAAACTTAATGTGGGGTGTATGATGATGCGATTAAGATCAATTTTCGATTAGACGATTGAATCCCTCGATCTAATCGAGCATCGATTGAACCAAAATCGAACCGTGTGTGGCTAGCTTTACTCAGACGGTGTTATCTCTGGAGGAAGACCAACTCACAAATAAGGATCTGAGTAGCCATAGAGGTTTAATGCGAGGAGCAGCCAGCTGTGTACGAGGATCACCAGGATGACAATTCCAACCAATCAGCAGGCTGGCTGTGTCCCAGAGTCAGTTTATATCCAGTTTATTTCCAATATGCACAGTCAGTCCTGGCCGGAGTTCTTCCAGCTTTTTAAGTTCTTTTTTAGCTTCAGAAGACAAATCAGGACTAATCCTAGAAGAGAAAATTTAAATGTTCTTATTATCTCAGCATTTAAGATCTCAGCAGAACATTCTCAATGTTTTCCATGTAATGTCTCTGTAGGATCTGTTGTGTGTTATCCCACATTCACCAATCACATGCAGACTTCTGTGGCTGTGATTGGTGAATGTGCGGTTACATAGAGCAGGTATAATGAATGAGGCGGAATATGATTTTAGGGACATAACAGATTAATAATAATAACAGATGACTGAACAAAAAAGCATCTCTCACCATCTGCATGTGCATCCAGCGCACATAAAGAAGACACACGGTGGTCGTTTTGAGAGCAAATTTCCCTGCGACTTGCGGCCAGCTTGTCCGCAGCTAAGATAACATCTTCTTGTCCGCATCTAGCATAACATCTTCAATGAAGATCTTCATTGATCTTCAATGAAGGTGTCTCCAGCGGCACCACTGCAATGGAGATGCTGCATTCTGTTATTTTGAAACAGCGCCTCTTAGAATGAGAAATGTCCTCTGCGTCTTTTATCCCTGCAGTGGACATGCGAAAAAGAAGCAGTATACACAATCCCTGAAACAAGCAAATTGTGTGTTTATCCAGTTTAAAGTGGCCAAATGGATCTTCTTTAAAGCATGCTGGTCAGGTACTCCCACAGTCGCTCAGTTAATGGCCAAAATTGCCTTGCTCTCCTCCAGTGAGAAGGTGCATGCACCAATGATTGTATGATGAATTTGAGCGTGTCTGGACCCCATGGCTTTATTGTTAACATGACCAGGGTCTGGATTCTTGTTTCCTCACTGTATAGTTCCTGTATGCATTTTTAATGCCAGTGTTGTTTTGTCTGCCCTGCCTGGGTTGCCCATTCCAGGATACCTGTCCTCACTTTTCTTCCCCATCTCTCTCTGTCTCTCTTTTTTCTTTCTTACTTTCTATGGTTGGGTCCCCCTGTTTTTTGAGGGGACTAGTTGTATACTTTTAGATCCACTTCCTTTTCTCTGGGTTCTTATGTGTAACAATTTTCTGGTGCTTCCTAGTGCACATACACACATACAGATACTTGTACAAATGACAAAAATATACCGACATGACCGATCTTGGCTAGATCGATTTTATGTTTGTTTTTGACCACTTTTAGTCATATAACAGTATAAAAGGTCCGATCTGAAGGAAAAATCTAACTGTGTATGGCCAATTTAAGTTCTGTCACAATCCCCTTCAGACTGAGGCTTCACTGGGGGCGCTTTGGGAGCGGCTCTGGCCCCAATGGGTCAGTCTCCACAGGCGCAGTGCAGCTGTGGGACAAAAAACGTGTTTACATAACGCGGTTATGGTGCAGTTTTTAGTCAATGGACTAAACAAAACATGAAAAAAAACACGATGATCAACCATGAGTAAAAGGCACAAAAACAAATGCTTTTTTCATGTGTTTTCTGGCCTTCAAGGGGCTGTATCTTTTTCACACTGCTACTGTATGAAGCGTTTGATGTTACACTGAAGTTGTTATATGTTCAGTATGTATGCTATGCTCATTATTCATTAGAGAGACTGTTTATGCAAAAAACATGTGGATTGTTTTCTGAGCAATATTCCCAACTGGGACTGCACTTGTAAAAGACCCAGTTGAGTGGGTCTGCACTTATAAGAGATTGCATCCTGTTTCCACAAATAAAGTAAAGACTCTGCTCCTATATACCTCACAGATAGCGCCATAGCACATCAGTAGCCTGCAGAGTGGGTCAGAATAGGGCTACATTTGGAAGAACTGCTAATATTATCTTGGAGTGGTCGGGTGCTGTGTGGGTGTTTCCCAAAAAGTAGGGAGTATTCCAAAAGAGAATAGCGCTACAATGGGTAGTTAGGAGCACATAGGAGCATAAATATAGGAAGGAACAGGTGGCTGGTTAGTAGTTCTCAGATAATTAGAGGACAACTAGTGCCAACAACCTTGATGATGTATTGGCCTGTGGAGATATTAAGTCACTGTCTCCACACAGTGCTTGTCTCATCGAGTCTTTGGTCGCACTCAGTTCAGGTTGTGCGAAACTGGCATGCAGAATCAGCGAGATCTGTGTTTCTGGTGATGTGTAGTATCCGGGGGGGGGGGGGTACCCACATATAAAAAAGATAATTTTAGGGATTATCTTGGCGCAGGACACTAATAAGTTACCATGCCACTCTTATCTTCAGAAGCTGTGAGAGGCTGTGAGTGGGCTCGGGAGGAAGGATCCTCCCCCAATGAGAGGGGCACTCCACAAAAAAGGAGAGAAGGGAAAAACACAAAAAAAAATTGAAAGTAATAGGAGCTGTATAAGATAATATTGACATGGTATGAGCCTCTATGTGGCGAATGAATAAAACTGATAGTCTTAGTTACTCACGTCTTATAAGTAAGGTTGCTGGTCATAATATGACCCTGTGATTGGATTAGCTTTTTTGGCCAGCAACCTCTGTGAGATGGCAGGCGGAGAGAATTATATCACTGTCCCCACGCCGTGTGATGGTGGTGGCTCTCATGTTACCCAAAACATATTTATCCTTAATTTCTGTAGAGTGTATATAACATAGGTTTATATAAATTCAACCAAATAAAGTATAAATATTTTTATGGGTGCCTCCATTGAGCCTATTTTTTCAAGAGGATAACCACCAAACCAACCATAATCAGTATGTTGTGTGTCTTAAAAAAAGGAAAATGCAAAAATAAATTCTGCCAATAAATATCGCTCAGTACAAAGACTTGCAACTAGGTGATAAAATATTGCTTTGCAATTTGGGTCCCTCAGCCAGACATTAGTTAGCTGATCTTTGGAAAAAAGATTGTATGAAGTTGTACAAAACTTGTACAACCCTATTAAAAAGCATGAAGGTCACATTAAGGCCTGGCACATAAATAATTTACTTCCAGTACCACAAGTTACTGTTGATGAGGAGCAACAATCTGATATTGTTCCAAATACTAATGGTTCGCTCTATGTTGACTGTTAAGACCTGAGCAATGACAGTGACGGGTTTACACCTGCATCTAAGTCTCCTGTTAAAGATAATTCACGTGTTGCAAATGGCGACTTTCCTCAGAGGGAACATTTGAATCCCAATTCCCCTTCTTTTGAACCAAGAGACCAAGCCCTACAGTTCCAGGCATGGTTGGAGAACCAATTATACTGCTGATTCTATTCCAGTACTCCCTGGATTCATGTATTGAGGAGATTGTGTTCAACGACCCCCATCTGTTTACTTATGAAAGCTTGGAAAGACTATGTTATGCTACACAAAGCTGTGCTTTGCAATCATATGCTTTAATGGACATGACTGCTGCTCATTGTTGACTAGCAAGATTCCCGTTTGTTACTAATTATGTTTGTTTTCTTTTTAGCTATTTTCAGTAATGTTAACTTGTGTTATGTGATGTTTTATATTATTTGCTATTCTTGCCGGGTCGGAAGGATTTTCAGCGGGGGGAGATTATTATTATCATTTATTTATATAACGCTAACATATTATGCAGCACTTTACAATAAATTAGAGTTGAGACAACACAAAATAACACACAGGTACAGGTTATGACACAGGAGGATTAGAGGACCCTGCCTGATCGGGCACTTCTGTTCAATCTATATGTCCCAACAGAAGAAGCCTAAACAATATTTTAAAACATTATCTTAGGTAACCACTCATAGATTCCTTATTGTGGATTATCTGAGAACCAGAGGGAAACTAATGGTGTGGTCCCCATCATCCCCTGACCTCAGTCCAATTAACCACCAATTAACCACCACCAGTCCAATTAATAACCTTTGGAGCATCCTCAAGCAATAAATCCATCAGGGTGGGAGAAAGTGATAATAATTCTAGGTAAATATGTGAAATTCACAAAATGAAGAGGAAAATTGCAACTATTGGTGTAGTTGTTGTAACAGTGTCATCTGTAGAGGGTTTTGCTGTATAGTAGATTAAGTGTTAAAAAGATCTAAAAATAAAACAAAAAACGATGCGATGAATATAATAAACTGATAAAAAATTTTTTATTATTCCATTATATGTGAACAAATAATATAGAAACAGGTAATATATATTTATTATTTGTGCCTTCATTATCTGTAATAAGTGTATGTACTTCTTTTCCTTCTTTTATAAATGTCCGTATTTTCTTAGAGCGGACCCATTACTTTGGATGGGGACCAGTGTTCCCATCTAAAGTAATGGCTGGCACACAAAGGGTCCAGCCAAAAAACGAGACATCTATGGCCGGCATTACTGATTGTCATAAGATCAGATCCCCCTGTGTATGACCTCCTATAATCTCACATCATAGGTACATGGATTTATATATTGTGATTACTGTCATAATATTATTATTATCTCAGTCAGTCCTGTTATACTCACACTAATTCCTCTATCTGGCTTGTTGTCAGAGCTTCCATCAGATCCATGAAATGAGGACCCTCCAGATTGTTATGTGACAGGTCCAGTGTCCTCAGTGTCTGGTTATTTCTTATTCCAGATGCCAGGTCGGGGCAGGATCTGTCTGTCAGATGATTATACCACAATCTGTAGAAGAGAAGAATGTTACCAGAAGACAATGTATTTCTCCCCCAGGAATTAATGGAACTATTCTCTACATGAATGGAGCTCATTTCTCTATATTGGAATCAATTATGCTGAGGCTCCACTGAAGTGGACAGAAAAACACATACAGAAAAGCAGATATCTGTAATATGTGTATGTATTGCTTTTATTAAAATATTTATTATATTGTCTCCACAAATGTGCAGTCGTTGCCAGTCATTTTCCGAGCTGCAACCAACTGACAGCACTCTGGAAAGCGACCAAGTAAATATAGCCTTACTACATGTCATAAGATCATATTCCCATGTGTATAACCGTATTATCTCATTTATTTATCAGTTAAAACATTTATGTGTAGATAAAACTTTGTTGTCAGTCCTGTTATACTCACCCTAATACCTCTATCCGGCTTGTTGACAGAGCTTCCATCAGATCCCTGAAATGAGGACCCTCCAGATTGTTCCCATTCAGGATCAGTGTCCTCAGTGTCTGGTTATTTCTAATACCAGATGCCAGGTCGAGGCAGGATTCGTCTGTCAGATGATTACCAATCAATCTAAAGAAGAAGAGAAGAATGTTACCAGAAGACAATGAATTTCTCCCCCAGGAATTAATGGAACTATTCTCTACAAGAATGGAGCTCATTTCTCTTTATTGGAATCATATATATTGAATTACTTTTTAAACCTCCAGGAAATATGGATTTGTACTATAATAAAGCAAGTAATGGTTTTTAAGGTGAAAGGATCTTTAAAAAACTGCATACTTTTTTTAATGATACTAAAAATGCACACAAAGCAATATGAAAAATATAATTCACATTATATACAAGTCGCAGGGTACACAAATACTTTACAGTTGTAAGATGATGGAAATGCCACAGAGAATAAAATTTGAATTCAGACAATGTTAAAGGGACTCTTCCCTTTCAATCTAAGGCTAATCCATAATGTGATTTGCTACATAGCTTTATGAGTCATGAGGATTGTAAGAAATGAATCTCAAAAATCATAATTTTCTGTGTTTTTTAAGATATCACATGGTATAGTAATGTATGTATGATCTTTAATCTAAGAATATATTACATTGTATTCACGTGGTAGTCAGTGGAATAGGCTTGTGAATAGACCAGTTGCTAGATGTCAATCAGACAGTCTACATCATAGGCAAGTATTGCTGAGCAGCTTGTAGCAAGGAGCTATAACCCGGAGTTCCCCTTAAAAAGTTTGAGTTCAGAGCTATAACCCGGAGTTCCCCTTAAAAGTGAAGTTTGAGTTGGAGTTTCTTTTCTTCACTAAACATCCCTAGAATCTCCTTATCAGTAGGGTCAGAGGTCCTCAGTCCGCAGTCCGGCAGACCCGTCGTAAAGTTATACAACTCATGCTTCAAAAGGGGCTAGCAGAACCATGGCGTCATAAAATAAGGGAGGAGGGAAAGTAGCGACCTTAAGCTGATCCTTCGGTTGTAGCCAGAAGACAGATTCAATATTTTTATTAGAATATGCATAGAAATAAACACGATCCCTGAAGGAATATTCAATGTATCCCTGATAAAATTACCATCCCACCATCAAACCTGGCAGAGACGGAAGTCACTCTCTCTGAGAAATTAATTCTCCTGACAGGGAGAGAATACCAATATGATTTATACTCGAAATATACACACAAATTATGCTATACACGATAGTGTGGGTGGGGAAATTACAGCACGCACATGTCCTAGTTATGTACATTTTCGTGAAAGTGTGTAGAAATCACGCCAACACAGGGGGTGTGTTGGCACATGCCCCCGGAGGCCCCACTTCAACTCCTCCCCAGCCATGAGGGGTTAAAAACTAGGGACCAGAGAGACACAGGGAGACACACTGGAAACATGCGAAGGAAACGCTAAGCTGAATTTGGAATCAAGCCTGTGCCTAGGAAATACTCCTATGAACTAAGTAACGTTTTCTATCTTTATCCCATTTTATTTTATTACACATGTCTATTCGCTGTTACTAAATTTTTATAATCTTTTCTTGTACTTTCTGTATTGCACGTTTTGACAGATTATTATCTGTCCGATATTAAAGAGACCCTTTGGTTATTTTTTACCTTTAAATGCTTGTAAGATTTTTCAATTGCTTTTGATCACAGATGAACTGAACTCCGACCCCGAGTGTGTAACGTTTAACGATTTTGGTTGTTTGAGAATTGTTCTTAACGTGTGGTATCAATGTGTATGATTAACGATTGGGGTGTGATTGTATGGTGTGGATAGGACTGGCTCACTAGTGGGTTGAGCATCGGGCAGATCCTAGTCAATCTCTCCACGGTCGGAAGATCGACTTTAGGAGCCCATACACTGTACAATCAGATCTGTTAGGGTAGTGACCGACACTTGGTGGCAGCGCACCTACGGTGGGTAGGTAGATAGGTCAGTATTGCATGATTGGTAAGACTGAACGTGTCAGTCTGCGCGATCGCGGCCTGTCCGCAAGCTTATCGAGACCAGCCTCTCTCTTACGGGCCGAGCCGGGAAGTTGCGACTGGGTTTGCTAGCCGGCGGTCGCGTCGGTACAGGAATATGGTGGCAAGCGGGGGGATCGTCACAGATCAAAAGCATTTAGGGTGTGTGTTAAGCAATTAATCCCGCGCACTAAAAACCTTAACTGTTTATTGAAAAAAACAGGCGCAGTGCAAATTTTTTATATATAGTTAGTAAGAGCGAAATTCAGCATTGTGTGTATCCCTCCCTCTTCTTCGTTTTCTTTCCTATCTTTTATTTTGCGCCAACATGGCGTTGTTGGACGGAACGCAGCCAAGGCACAAAAAGGCCAAGAGCACACAGGGGAAGTGAGGACCAGCACACAGAGACCGTCACGAGGAGCTGAACGCTGACCCCAGTCCAGTTCCCCGTACCTTCTTGCCCACAGCATGGACTTGTTCGCGCAGTCCACCCAATTGTGACACTGCGACTGTGGAACAACCAAAGAACTCCGATGCTGTCCAGAGCTGAGGAACGTCAAGCTGCCGCGAGGCTGAGAACTTCACGGTCCCGGGATCATGCATGCGTTTGCCCGGCTCATTGCAGCTGACAAGAGGCCCGATCGGGCTGCTGCTCACCTGGATCCCTACTGGTGGTCAAGCCAGCCGACTTCCATGAGGAGAGAGTGAGGACTGTGATTTGGATGTCTTTTTACGCACCTTTGAGCTTCCTGCCGCAGTACGAGGTGCCATCAGAGCATGTGGGCTGGACATCTGCTGTCCGCACTGAAGGGCAAGAAGCCGAAGGCCCTTATCGAACTTTCACCCCTGACAGAGGACTGTGTAACAGACCATCAAAGAGGCTATCTTTTGCACAGTACAGGCTCCACACCGGAGTCACCGGCAAAGTTCAGAGCCTGTCGAAAAGGGTCAGGAGAGACTTTTGGTCGGACTATTTGGGGAAACTACTTCGCACCACATTCAGCATTGGTCCGTCCCCTGACTGATGACTCTAAACAGTCGATATGTTGATCTTAGGCATCCGACGGTAACTCCG
>CM070043.1:46303000-46314033 GCA_036250615.1 Ptychadena robeensis | reverse complement strand
CGGGCCGAGCCCGGGAAGTTGCGACTGGGTTTGCTAGCCGGGCGGTCGCGTCGTGACAATGCTCAATGAGATGTGGGTGTGACATGGCTATTTCTGTGAATGTATACCTTATATGTAATAGGAGAAGTTATATAAACTGTTCACCACGTGTGTTGGGGACAGAAGGAAGGACAGAAGGAAGGGGAGAAGGACCATCATGCTGTAAGACCATGCTGCTAGGCTAGCTAGGGTGAGATCTTTGTATGTCAATTCTTTGCATTGTAACTTTTTTAGATAATAAACAAATCTCTTGTTTAAGCAACCATTTTCTGTTCTTTTGATAAATGGCGGTTCCTTATCGAACGCGCTATTTTACAAGGATCAAGCTCAGGTCTATATAAAGATTGCAAAGAAAAACTATATTGTGATTTTACAATGTACCACTGTGATGATTCAATCTAAAAGCCATTGTTTCAATAGTTATAGTCATAAACATAATTTAAAAAATACATCTATTGTAAAGAAATAGAGTATTTTTCGCACTAAATATATATATAGATATATATATATATATATATATATATATATATATATATATCCCCCAATAGGATTAGCTGCATGTACCTGTGTTAAACAAGTCTGATCCGTTCAGGATGTCCTTTAACTATGTCCAAAACTATTGTATATAATTCCAAAGGGAAACAGAATCCAAACCTCAAAGCTTTTCTCATTGCTTTATTTATTGCTTCATGAACAATAGAACTCAACAACAGTTAGGAGCATCCCAGCTCTTTTTCAAGTTCAACAAGTAGTTACCCATATAAACACCTTATTTAAACACTGATACCGGAAAACCCTCCCGTATCTGCACAATCATTTCTTAATTAACCCTTTATCTAACACATAATATAGCACAATATGTTCCCTATTTTATAGAATAACACCATAATCATTATACTTTACAATATGATCCCCCATATTACACAATCATTTTCCAAGACATTTCATCATTCAAAAATAATCAAACCCAATATACATCATAACAATCCTATAAAAACAGGTATAAATCATAATCTTTATTTAATCCATTCGGATGTAAGGAGGACAAGTTATGTATCCACCATACTTCCCTTTTCTTTAGAGTGAGGATACAATTTCCTCTTCTCTTTGGCACAGAATTACGATTTTTGCAATAGATCACGACCTGCTCCTGCAGTTTGTCTTGCTGACTAGGTTACACCATCGGTTACAGAACTTAGGTTTTGAGCAAAGGAAGACTGGGTTTGACAGTGGTCTTAAAAAAAACGTAGATGAATCAGACATTACTGCAGGATCTCTCCTGGAATTGCTTCCACTGCTCCTTTGAAATCTAGTGTCCTATCGTGACAACCTGTACACTCTGAAGAAGTATAACACCGCTTGTCATCTTTCATGTCAATCATCTTTTGTTGTTGATTTGTCCCTGCAGATGAATTTATGTAGGAGAAACTACACATAGATGCTTGATCAGACAAAAATAAATGAATCTGCCAGTGTTTAGACACTTTGCAGGAATAAGTCATAAAGACACAGAATTACGATTTTTTGGCATTGATCATGTTGCAAAACCAAAGAGGAGATCATATCCTCAATCTAAAGAAAAGGGAACTATGGTGAATACATAAATTGTCCTCCTTATATCCCAATGGATTGCATAAAGATTATGATTTATACCAGTTTTTATAGGATTATGAAATGAGTTATATTTGTGATTTTTGAATGATAAAATGCCTTGAAAAATGAATCTGTAATATAGGATAGACATATTGGTCAATACAGGTCATATTGTAAAGTATAATGATTATTGTGTTATTCTATAAATATTACAAATTGTGCTCTATAATGTGGTAGACAAAGGGTTAACTGAGTGGATAAGGAAGGGTTTTCCGGTATCAGTATTTAAATAAGGTGTTCTTCATATGGCTAATACTTGTTGAACTTGAAAAAGAGCTGGGACGCTGAAAACTGTGTTCAATTCTATTGTTCACAATGCAATAAACAGAGCATTCAGAAAAGCTTTCAGGTTTGGATCCTGTTTCCCTTTGGAATTTTATATAATTTGATACCTTTTCTGATGATACAACTTACTGTATGTTTTTAATGTTGTGTAGAGCTGGTATAATCTTCCTCAGTCCTTCATTCTGAATATTACATCTGCCCAGATCTACTTCTTCTATCTCTCCGCAGGACTGAAGGACAAAAGACAACACAGAGCAGTCCAGAGGAGTGAGGGGGATATAAGAAAAGTCAATTGTATTTGCCCCGATACATTGTGACACCAGAGCCTCGTTTCTGCTCTCTTGGAGATAGTAGAATACACTTAAAAGTTTTCTCTTCTCTGTATAGTTGTCAGATCTTTGTCCTTTTGCAGTTTTCTCCATCCAGGTGATGACATGTCTGGCAGCCTCAGTGGACAATTCCCCCACATAAGACTTTAACATGGATCTGGTAGTAGAGTCTGAGAGACCACAGAGGAAACGGAGGAATATTTCAGCACGGCCATCACCATAAGATTCAGCTTTATTTAGTGTTTCCTGTAATGTGTCAGGATCATAGAACATATAATGAACTAAAGCAGCAAAAAACTCCTGAAGAGTGAGATGCAAGAAGGTGTAATCCACATCAGGAGGATGACCAGATTCCATCAGGAAAGATGAAAAGAGATGTTTATCATTTAACAATCTGAATGACTCCAGATGACGTCCATCAAATACAATCACATGGTTCATGACTCCATATTCTGCCATCCGCCCAATAGATGTCAGCAGTTGCCGGGCACTGTCACCACCATCTTTATTCTGGCTGTGATTGGCAAGAATGTTGGAGACAAAAGTCACAAAGAGTTGTGTCACTGTTTTTGGCAACGTTGTCATCAGCTGATCAGTGTTGGTCGGTTGGGTTGTGAAGCAGATTGATAACACTGTACAGATGATCCAGCAGTATGATGGGATATAACAGAAAGTGTACAGCGTGTCATTCTCCTGCACATACTGAAAAGCGTTTCCTGATAATTCCTCATTTCCAAAGAAATTATTAAAGAAGATTTGTCTGTCTTCATGGAGGAATCCCATAATGTCAGTTATTCTCTGGAAAACACCAGTATCCACTGATGCCAGTCTGGTTGGGCGGCTGGTTATAAGTACGGAGCAACCCTTAAGAAGACTCTGCCCCACTAAACTGGCCACAATCTCACCAAAACCTTTTCTCTGTTTTTGATTGGACAGATTACTGGATCTGAAATCCATTTGGTGAAGACTTTCATCTAAACCATCAAACAGAAACAGAAGTGTCTCTGGATCATGTAATATATCTCCAATATGACCCTCCAGATGTGGATATTGTTGTAGAATCATCTCCTCCAGGCTGACCTCTCCCAGTCTGTTAAGGTCCCGGAAACTGAAGGAGAAGACAAAGGCAAATCTCTTGTAGTGTTTTCCAGTCACCCAGTCATAGAGATACTTCTGCATCAGTGTGGTCTTCCCTATTCCTGGCACTCCGCTCACCAGTACTGCATGTGGTACACATTGTGATTGGTGACTCCAATGGAACAGCCTGTTGGGGGAAATATGTTCCAGTTCTGTCTGTGTTGTCTTCAAGCATTCCTCATGTTTTCCTCCAGTGTGTATGAGCTCATTCTCAGGACGCTGCCTGAACTGATCAGTGGAGACTACAACCAGGTTCACATAACGCTCATTGATGAGGAATCTTTGTGGGTCCAGGGTAGTTCCTGGAGGTCTATGTTCCTGTAGGGTCTCAGTCTTCTTCATCAGATGTTGTTTGTGCTTTTTTTGAATATCTGGAGATATAATGGGAATACATAGTGAGACAGATATAAAACAAGACAAAAATACAAAAAAGTTCACATTTTGTTTAGTCTGAGATTTTTGTACATATTATAACTCGTCATACAGTAAAAGTTACACATTGAAAAACACTTCTACAAAAAATTACTTTCTGATATAATGAGAAGGCAGTGCAGTTGCATTTGGTTTCTGTTATGGCATTTATATGCTACATGTAATGTTTCAGGTTGGCTTGACTCTCGGAGTTTATACGTTGCAGTAATGTAAATGGCTACTAGATGCCAAAGCTAAAGGGAGGAGCCACGAAGGGACAATGTGGATTTATTCATCACAGGTAGTATTTTTGCTTATTATGTTATAGATCCATGGTACCGTGCACTTTATTGGTTAGGTGCATGCAAAAACCTTTGTCCGAACTTGGAGGAGGGAACATAAGTCTTTAGATGTCCGGTAGAGAGCCAAACATTGTCACCTATAAGAAAAAAAAGGAGCTGCTTTGCGGTACAAGTCATCTTGTACCTTTCCTGAGCTTCTTTCAAAGTCTCAGTTCACCTCCTTGGCGGTTTAAAAAACAAACTCTGCAAGTGCTGGGATTGGGCAAACTCACCAGTGTTCTGCAAGGCGGCTGTGATCCTGCATTGCTTCAGGCCCCCGAATCCCTTCCAGCGCAGCATCTTTGGTGTCAATGTTGATGCCAAAGTGTACTCTGCTGCTATTTTTCTGTGCTTTTTCAGCACCCTGTTGGTCATCATGTAGGCTGTCAATCTGCTGTATTGGCATTGAGATCAAGGCAAGTTAGGGATAAAAACTGGACGATGACCTGTTTTTTAAGAAAAATGGTCTCTGTGAGATGGAACTGTGCTGAGAATTGTTATAACAAAATTCTGCTGTTGAAGGATAGTCCACCCAATTGTCTGGGAGATAACTGATAAAACAGTGCAAATATAGCTGCAGAGTCTACTTGTCTGTCTGGTTTGCTCCAAACATGTAATTTACACCTTGGAGTTCAATCTTTTTCTTAACAGACCAGAGACATTTGTTCCTGAGAGTCTTAGAATCCTTCAGGTGCCTTTGTGGCAAACTCCAGGTTGGCTGCCTTGTGCCACTTACTAAGGAGTTGCTTCCATCTGGCTGTTCTACCAGACAGGCCTGATTGGTGGATTTCTGTAGACATGGTTATCTTTCTGGAAAGTTCTCCTCTCTCCACAAAAGACCTCTGGAGCTCTTGGTCACTTCCCTGAATAAGGCCCTTTTTGTCTGATTGCTCAGTATAGATGGCCAGTGTTTTGAGATACTTTCCTACCTGTGTTATTTTTCCTACCCTTACAACTGCGCAAGTGTAGCCCCTGCTAGGGACAGGAGTTTAAGGAGTTAATTGTTTAGGAGGGAGAACTTGGTGTCACAGACAGGTGCAGCTGAGGCTGCCTGTCAGCACAGGCCTTGGCTCTCTGCGGGAGTGCGGGAGACAGGATGTAGAGTCAGTCCTTGCCCAGGGATCTCCCCTGATGGGGCCCTGGGAGTGGAGTGATGGCGATGTGTTGGTGATGTGATGTGCCTAGCTGGGGACCAGAGAAGAGAGGGGATCTGAGTCTGGGGCGCCCAGCTAGAAGGGAAGATCGGTTACCTTGTCTGCGGAAGGGTAAAGGTCTCCAGAGCAGCAGCAGTCGAGGACAATCTCCAGGAGCTAAAGGAGAACTCTATCCAGGTTCTGAAGCAGACGGATCAGTGGCAGTGAGGTCTGTTTCCAAGATTCCCCAGGGAGGATTAGTCAAGACAGTGCTGTGCTTGTGCTATTGAGAAGAGGAAGCTGCCTAGGGGAAGCTAGGCCAGAGTTCATGTGGTGCTTTTGTGCTAGAGGAAGAAGCTGCCAAGAAAGGAGCTAGGACCTCAGTCGCTGGAACAGCCTTGTCCCCAACCCTCCTTCCACTTGACTACATGCGCAAATAAACTTTTCTTCAACTTTCAAGTAAGTCTCCTCCTGGTCATTTCTGCTACCCGGTATCCCACTACACACAGCCGCACCTACGGATGTTAGCACTACACATGCACAGACAGCGCTACTTTTTCTGAGTTACAGGTTAAGCTTACAGGTTTTGGGTGTTTAAGGTTAGGAGGGGTTAAAGTTTGGGTTAGAGGATTGAGGAGGTTAATATAATGCGGACCTACCACCTAGGAGGTCGCTCAGCATTATCAGCTGCAGTTAAGCCATATTGCTGACATCCTTGATTGTAGAAAACAAATCTTCTAACAGCTGGAGGGGAGCTGGTTACGAGTGCTCCCCTCCCACTGTATTAGGTCGCACCTAGGCAGCCAAATTGGCAGGAAATCATCAGCAGCTGATCCCCCTCTTCACACCCCCCCCCCCCCCATGAGTCTCTGCAGCTCAGATAGAGAAGAGACAGGAGGGGGAGGTGGAGTGAAAGGGGGGAGGAGAGGGGGGGGCAGTGTGGGCGGAAGTCTGCAAGTTTCCAGGAGCCAAGATGCCAGCATGAGAACTGCAAGCAAGTGAAGTGAGTGTAGTGTGGTTTTTTTTTGTGTAGCAGTTTCCCAGCATCTGAACTGCTGACAGGTGAGTATTGTGTCTGTTTAATGTATGTCTGATGTTTTATTTTGAGTTTAAAACCGCTTTAATTTTAACCCCCCAAACCCTAAAGCTCAACCCTACAGTAAAGCACCATTCCCCCTAACCATAAACACCTGAAACCTGCAAGCTTAACCCTATTACTCAGGTAAAGTAGAGCTATCTGTGTATGCACAGTTATAAGGGTAGGAAAATCTCATGGGGTAAGAAAATATCTCAGAACACCGGCCAGCTTTAGGAAGGGTCCTCGTGGTTTTAAACATCTACTTATGAATGATGTAGCGACTGTGCTCATAGGAACCTTCAAAGCAGCAGAAATGTTTCTGTAACCTTTCCCATATTTTTGCCTTAAGTCTCGGAGATCTACAAATAATTCATGTGACTTCATGCTTGGTTTGTGCTCTGACATGAACTGGTAACTGTGGAAACTTATATGGACAGCTGTGTGCCTTTCCAAATCATGTCCAATCATCTGAATTTACCACAGGTGGACTCTCAATCTCAAGGAAACTTTTATTGTGTTGTGTGTAGAATTCAGAGGGAAAAAATAGTTTAATCCATTTTTGAAGAAGTCTGTAAAGGTGACCATACACGTGCCGATTTTTCTGCCGTTTTTAGCCCTCCCGACCGATCCGGTAGGTCGGGAGGGAGGGATTCAGAACTGTTTTCAAACCGGCTGAAAAGTCGGTCGGGTCCCGCCTGCGGATGCCCGATTTTTCGGGAAGACGGCAGCTTGTACATGACGGCAGCTTGTACATGACATATACAAGCTGCCGTTTTCCCGAAAAATCGGGCATCCGCGGTCGGGACCCGACCGACTTTTCAGCCGATTTTAAAACAGTTCTGAATCCCTCCCTCCCGACCTACCCGACCGGATCGGTCGGGAGGGCTAAATACGGCCGAAAAATCGGCACCTGTATGGTCACCTTAACATAGCAAAATGTGGAAAGATTATTCACTGTACAGTCCTGGCCAAAAGTTTTGAGAATGACACACATATATGTTCTCACAAAGTATGCTGCTGCGCTGCTGTTAGATCTTTGTTGCAGTTGTTTCTGTGGTGTACTGAAATATAATGATAAGCGCTTCATACGTTTCAGAGGTTTTTATTGACAATTACATGAGATTTAAGCAAAGAGTCAGTATTTGCAGTGTTGGCTTCTTTTTCAGGACCTCTGATATTTAACTGGGCATGCTCTCAATCAACTTTTGGACCAAATCCTGACTGATACAACCCATTCTTTCATAATCACTTCTTTGAGTTTGTCAGAATTAGCTGGTTTTTGTTTGTCCACCCGTCTCTTGAGGAATGACCACAAGTTCTCAATGGGATTAAGATCTGGGAAGTTTCTAGGCCATGGACCCAGAATGTCAGCGTCCCCGGTCCCCGAGCCACTTAGTTATCACTTTTGCCTTATGGCACCGTGCTCCATCATGCTGAAAAATGCATTATTCTTCACCAAACTGTTGTTGGATTGTTGAAAGAAGTTGCAGTTGGAGGGGGTTTTGGTTCCATTCTTTATTCATGGTTTCTGTGTTTTTGGGCAAAATAGTGAGTGAGCCCACTCCCTTGGGCGACCCCATACATGAATGGTCTCAGGATGCTTTACTGTTGGCATGACACAGGACTGATGGTAGCGCTCACCTTTTCTTCTCCGGACAAGCCCGTCTCCAGATGCCCCAAACAATGGGAAAGGGGCTTCATCGGAGAACATGACTTTGCCCCAGTCCTCAGCAGTCCATTCACCATACTTTCTGCAGAAGACCAATCTGTCCCTGATGGTTTCTGGGAGAGAAGGGCAGTCTCTGCTGGCCTTCTTGACACTGGGCCATCTTCCAAAATTCTTCACCTCACTGTGCGTGCAGATGCGTTCACACATGCCTGCTGCCATTCCTGAGCAACCTCTGCACTGGTGACACTCCGATCCCGCAGCTGAATCCTTTTAGGAGACGATCCTGGCACTTGCTGGACTTTCTTGGATGCCCTGAAGCCTTCTTAACAAGAATTGAACCTCTTTTCTTGAAGTTCTTGATGATTCTATAAATTGTTGATTTAGGTGCAATCTTAGTAGCCACAATATCCTTGCCTGTGAAGTCATTTTTATGCAATGCAATGATGGCTGCACGCGTTTCTTTGCAGGTCACCATGGTTAACAATGGAAGAGCAATGATTTCAAGCTTCACCCTCCTTTTAACATGTCACGTCTGCCATTCTAACCCAATCAGCCTGACATAATGATCTCCAGCCTTGTGCTCGTCAACATTCTCACCTGAGTTAACAAGATGATTACTGAAATGATCTCAGCAGGTTCTTTAATGACAGCAATGAAATGCAGTAGAAAGGTTTTTGTTCATTTTCCTGGCAAAGAAGGATTATGCAATTCATCTGAACACTCTTCATAACATTCTGCAGAATATGCAAATTGCTATTATAAAAACTTAAGCAGCAACTTTTCGAATTTCAAATATTTCTATCATTCTCAAAACTTTTGGCCAGGACTGTACTTCATGTGTTATTTACCTTTCATTTCTGGAGTTAGCGGGGGTCCAAATTCATCCAGCAGAATCTGATCCACCAATCTCTCACCTACAGAGAAAATGTAACATGATGAGTCTGAGTCCTGTTTGACTGAAGCTGACATACAATTATTACAAATAAGAATCAGGATTCATTCAGATCCATTGCTGCATGTGTGTAAAATCATACCCTATATATGCAGTCTGTGGTAGACTGGATCATTCCGAATAATTCCAGCCTGGGGCTGTCATAGGGTGTCACCTTTACAATGATCAGTTTGTGAAATTTCATCAAAACGAGATATTCTACTGTCAGAGGTAAGTGATATTTTAGAAGCCTTTGGCAGAGGGTTCACGGGGCTCATAGTGCGTAAAGTCACCATCACTCTGTGACAGAGTAAGGCTCTGCCTCCACATCCGTCAGGACCCCCTACGCTAAGCGCAGTGCTTGGCAGAGGGTCCCGACGGATCCCATACACTTTACCTGCTCGGCGAATGCTCTGTTCTCACGGCGCCGAGTCGTTACACAGAGTATGTTAACCCCTGCATCGGCGGATGTCTGAACAGAGCCAGCTAATGTGTATGTGGTCCATCGGAACCTCCGCCAAGCACTGCGCTTAATGTAGGGGTCCAGACAGATCACAAAACGTAGTGGAGACATGGCCTCAGGGTCCCCATACACCTTAAGATTTCTCTGTCAGATTTCCTTCATATCTCCTTTTGTTTTACCAAAACCATGTAATATAAGGGACTTTCTAAACAATCAAGTCTACCTGTGTTCAATTGCAGAGGACCCTATACTACATAGTTGTTGGTAGATCTAAAGGATATCTGACAGAGAGATCTAAAGGTGTATGGTCAGCTTTAGTCTGCAGAGTACCAAACTTCCTCAGACATTACCCAGCACAATGCTATGAACTGCAGGGGCTTAATGGAGTGAGTTTCTGAGATCCAGCAGGTGCATACAGGCCTTACATTATTTCTTCACAAGTGTAATGCCAAGTGTCAGATGGAGTGGTGTAAGGCCCACATCCACTGCACTCTGGGAAAGTGGAAATGTTTTCTGTGGCATGGTAAAGTGCACTTCTCTATCTCACAGTCTGATAGACCTTATCTGTTTGTCTAAATAGTGCCAACTGTGAAGTGTGGTGGAGGAGGAATAATAGTATGGTGTTGTGCTAGGCCTCTTAGCTCCAGGAAGTGATAGCTTAATGCTTCAGCACACTAATGTATCCCTAGATTCATCAACATATGCTAGATCATTTTTCTTTTTAATTGGTTTGTGCAGTTTACATACCAAATGTAGACAGGGTATAAATCATCCACAGTACCACAACGCACAATCAATGCAAAACTGATGATTTATGTACAATTCCTTCCCTGTTAATGAAGGGAAGGTCCATAAATATTGGAACATTGACACAATTTTTACATTTGTGGCTTTATAAACCACCACAATGGATTTGGAATGAAAAACAACTTTCACACTGTCCGTTTTAATTTGAGGGTATTTTCATCCAAATCAGCTGAACGGTGTAAGAATTACGTCAGTTTGCATATGTGCCTCCCACTTGTTAAGGGACCAAACGTAATGGGACAGAATAATAATTATAAATCAAACTTTCCCTTTTTAATACTTGGTTGGAAAATCCTTTGCAGCCAATTACAGCCTGAAGTCTGGAACGCATAGACATCACCAGGTGCTGAGTTTCATCCCTGGTGATGCTCTGCCAGGCTTCTACTGCAACTATCTTCAGTTCCTGCTAGTTCTTGGGGCCTTTTACCGTCTGGTTAGGTATCCTGTGCTGACACCTTATATCAATTTTCACTCCTGGGTCCACGGCCAGGTATATTAGCTACAGTGCCATGGGTTAAAAACGTTAAGATAATGTTGCGCACTGTGGACAAAGGCAAATCTAGATCTCTGGAGATCTTGGAGACTTGTAACCTTCAGATTGTTGATATTTTTACACAATTTTGGTTCTAGATTCCTCTGACAGTTCTCTTCTCTTTCTGTTGCCCATGCTTAGTGTGGCACCCACAGACACACAATGCAAAGACTAAAGCCCCCCATACACGTTCCGATTATTCTCCCGACCGATTTTTCGTCCGAT
>CM070043.1:46285608-46298342 GCA_036250615.1 Ptychadena robeensis | reverse complement strand
CTACCTGTGGAAGGAACACCTGCTCTATGTTCCCCCTGAGCATCGGCTCTCCATTCTGCATTCATGTCATGACTCACCCGTTGCAGGCCACTTCGGGGGGAAAAAGACAGTGGAGTTATTATCCCGTACTTCCCGTACTTTTTGGTGGCCTTCGCTCCGTGAGGACTGCAAAAGTTACGTCTCCTCATGTACGGTCTGTTGTCACTCCAAATCCCCTCATCAACTCCCCTACGGCCTCCTGCAGTCGTTACCGATCCCTACGGGCTGCTGGCAGTCCATCGCCATGGATTACATCACGGACCTACCACCCTCACAGGGGTACACCGTGATTTTGGTGGTCGTGGATAGGTTGTCCAAAATGGGCCATTTTATCCCCTTCCCGTCTCTCCCAACGGCAGCTGCCACAGCAGACGTTCTCATCCGCGAGGTCGTTCGTCTCCATGGAATCCCCTCTGAGATCATCTCTGATCGTGGCACGCAGGTGGGGTTTCCAGGTGAAAGAGGAGACCTACCCTGCCAGCCGCAGAAACACCACCGGTGCCCCCTCAAGGGACATCGGCCCATCTCCCATTAGGGGGGCTCTGGGTAGAAGACCTGGCTCTATGGGTTTAGACGACTCCTCTGAATCCCGGTTCCCCCTCTACTCCATCCTGCTATCGGGCGTAAGCCTTACACCGACTCTCCCATCTGTACTGTATAATTGCCTATGCCAGCAGAGCCCTCAGAGCCCTGCTAGCGCCATCTACTGGCTAAATTTAATATTGCATTTATTGAACTCATTGCATTAACCCAATTAACAAATACAACTGGGGTAATACTAAACCTAATTGTATAAAATATAGAAAAAACAAATCTGCAGCCAGTTATATTTTTCCATGTAGAAATGATTAGATTTCATTTTATATAACGTGTGATTTGTGTGTGACACAATGATGAAAAAAGTCCTGTTACCTGTACAGCGGATCTCACTCAGCACTGATAGTAAGTTAGGAAGCGGATATTTATTCTGTAGAGCAAAGAGACATCCCCAGAGTCCAATCACAGCTTCTCGTCCCAGATTCTCAATATCATGTAACAATTCCCGAGAGAAGTCAGCACGATGCTCCTTTATTGACAGGTACTTCTGAAAAAGAAATAATACTTGTTTCTGCAGTAAATAATTTTTTTTGTTACTCTATTTGTCAGGCTGAGTCATGTGACACGTACATTTGGCTGTGTGACGTCACAGGTCACATGACCAACCACAGAGAATACAAGGGTTGTCATCTTTTTAGAGGTCATCATCATCTTTACGGTCAATGGTGGAGGGTGTTTTGTCAGAATTGTAAGTAGAACTATTTCTACTATAATAGAATTATTATAGGAATTTGACTAGTTTATGTCATTAACCTCCCTAGTGCACTGCCCGTTTAAACGGTGCAATACGGGCAATCGAGGCAGTGTACAAAGTACACTGCCTGTCAGTCTCTCCCTCCCTCCGGTGCTCTTCACTCAGCCGGTGTCATAATTGACACCAGCTGCGTGAGTGGGAAAGCCGGCGCTCCTCCATTAACATGGTCTGTGTGATCACCTAAGCTCTAATTATTATCCCTCTGAGTTCCTCTTTACACATACATATGATTTGGGAGATCATTTAGAAACATTCTCTTACCTTCGCGTCTAACACATTGCGAGATTGTAGCTCTACCAGGACATGATGAGGGTCCATGTTCTCCAGGATATAGATCAGAACATCTTTGTAATATTCGTATATACTGCTCAGTGATGGGTCAGATAATGCAGACAACTGACTGAGAAATGCTCCAATATCATCTAGAGAAACACATAGAAAATACAGTTATAGGTTTGTGGAGTTAATTTAGCACCCAGATTATCTCTAAGGACGGGATCACATCTGATTTTACACACATTGGAGAACACAAGTTAATCATATCCAAAGATTGCACATTATATTCAGTGGACCTGTTCACATGAAGATACATGTCAATGGAAGTAATGTAGGTATAAGGCATAACCAGGCATAAGGTGTATCTAATCCTGTACTCTGTGCAAACAGCTACCCTGTTTCACCGAAAGTAAGGTATCCTCTGAAAATAACACCCTTTTTGCCTTGTGCTGCAAAATAAGGAATCCCCCTGAAAATAAGCCAGCTATGTACAATATACAAATATACAGTATTGATTGTATTCCACTACACTACAGTTTATTATTACTTTCTCATGTACAATGCAACCTCACATGACAAGCTGAATGTCTGTATATATGTTTACGTTAATTCATGCACTATGTTTATGCAATGCTACAGGACTATAACTGTTATATTACACCTTCTGGGACACGCGCAGTGCATTCATTTCCATGCTCCATGTGATCCTATCCCAGACATGCCTCATAAGTGTATTTGTTCACTATTCAAAATGCTAATAACATGTTTTATACCTGATCACATGTGACTGCAGCAGATTCTATGTAGGGAAGACCAAGAGTGTTAGAATTCATGAAGATATATATGTAATCAGGAATTCATCCAACCGATGTTGGATGAAGTCACAACTATGACATTAACCTAATTAAATTAATTGTCCTTGAACATATTTCAGAAAGTATACATGGGGATTGATCTGGATAGCTAGTTATTACAGGCAGAGACCAGATGGGATTTACCATCTTCAGGCTAATAAGTATTCAGGACTAAACAAAGAAGTTACAAACCGTTTCTATAAACTTCAGCATGATGGAATAGGTTCACTATTGTAGTCTCCTTTCCCCTTTCTTATCCCTCCAGAGATAATTTATACACACAATTATAAGGTCATAAATATTTTAACAAAAACAACAGTTTGCTCTTGACTAATAGAGGTGAATGTGAAGGGTTTAGCTGGGCATACACAGCTTGATTTTGTAATCTATTCAAGCACAAACGAGCACAATGCGTATGCGGTGCTCGTATTTGCTTGAATCTATTAAAAAATTTGAGCCATCCAGCCTTCCTACAAGAGGGATCAACCGAAGCTTCTTACCGAAACTGGTTTCATTTTTCTGGGGATCATCATTTTTGAGGCGAGTTGACATTCTCTGGAGATTTTCCTCACTGTGAGTTCTTTTACAACAGAAATCCTCCTATCACACCTAGACATACGGACAACATCATCATAAGACAATATCATTATTTTTACTTTGTATATAATAGACTTATACAGTCATGATAAATATATAAAGGGTTCTTAGGTTTTTAATATCAGGACAGTAATAGGCTAAGGGCCCCCATACACCTTTAGATTTCTCTGTCAAAGTTGTTGGTAGATCTAAAAGATATCTGACAGAGGGATCTAAAGGTGTAAGTCTACACTAGGTTTTTTTCCCCCAATGTTCAGTACAGTGCAGGCGCCATCTGAAAAAAAGATGGAAGGGTATTTTTCAATTCAATACAATAAAGCGTGTTAACACCAACAAGGTGCTTGACACGTCCTAAAACACGGGCAAACCGCAGAAGCAGTTCCAACACCCAGATGCAGGCTGCATGCCAATGTCACAAATTGTTTTACTTCTCATTATTTATCTATTAAGGACAATACTCCCTCACACATGGAAGATTATTTATCACCTTATGCTGGCCATACACATGCCGATAAACGGCCGGATTTTAATCTGACCGACTGGCGTGCGCGCTCTCGCCGTCGGTCAGGTTAAAATCCGGCCGTTTATCGGCATGTGCCCACATGGGGCGACAGATCCCTGTCGCCCCACTTCTCGGCCGGCCAGAGATCCGACATGTCGGAAAATCTCTGGCCGATGGGAGCCGATGCCATAAGCAGCAATGAAGACGGCGTCTCCATCGCTGCTTATGGCCGGCAAACAAAGGGTGCCTGGCCGATTGTGGGGCCCCAGAATGCAATGGGAGGCTAACGTGATGACGCCATCACGTTAGCCTCCCGGAGTGATATCGGAGGGCGATATCGCTCCAGCTCGGCATGTGTATGGCCGGCATTAGTGAAGTCATAAACAATAACACTGGACAACAAAGAAATAAAGAGTTGTCTGCTATTTGCTAAAATCCGATTTGCTACATTCTCTGGTTTCACACATATTATGCAATATCTACACATAACTTAATTTTGCCTCATAGTTCCATGACATTACAGGTAGGTAGTTTTATTTTGCAGCACCATAAACAATTGCACATATTTTGTCCTTGTTTAACACACATGTACAGAATTGTTTTAGGCCATTGCTTTTGAATTGTGGCTGCTTGTGGTCACCTGTTGCAGAAACCAGTAGGAGTTGTCCATCATACTAGGGGTTGCAATGGCCTTGTTATCTTGACAGAAATGTTTTGGTGGAACCTCTCTCTGTGTTCATCACTCACATCACCCAAATTTGGTGGGCAGAAGTCCAGATGGGAATGTAGAAAATTAATTTGAAGCGACATTTGTAAACCAAGTTGATGGTATGTTCTTAATGTGTTATTCACAAGCTCAGCATAGTTCTCAGCTCGCTGGTTGCCCAGAAAGTTATGTACAAATAGTGAAAATGATTCCAAAGCAGCAAGTTCAAATGGTGTGAGTTTGCCTCTGAATGACGAATCAAGACCAACAAAAATGCTGTTTAGCATGAGTAATATGTTTTCCAAACATGTCCTTCAGATACTGAAAACCCATATCATCACGAATCGGTTATCGATCCTGCGCCCATCTACATGTATATGGGCACCTTAAGCCACATTGTATAAGCCAATCAGATTTAGATGATCTAGTAAGGGACCTGAACTGTTTTGGAGCGGGACCAATTAATCCCGTTTGAAAACAGCCATACCGGTCATGACCATTAAATACGGCCGATGTCCGCAGGTCTCCATGCAAAGCTGGGTTGGCTGAGCTGGGGAGAGAGCCATCTGTAACCTACTTAAATCATTCAGGTTCATGAGATATCTGTTTGCATTATGGGTAACATCTCACCATCCATGTCAGGGGTCCTCATATCTAGTGATGATGGGATGGTGAACATGGTCCTAGTTCGTTTCCTCATGCACTCCATTATCAGTAAAATCTAGTATTTTAGTGGAGTGAGAAGAGTCGGGGTACTCACTTGTCTCACCCTAAAATTAGTTATTAGTATTGTTATTAGAATTAGTTATTAGTATTGTTGTATGTAGATAAGAAGAATATACAGTACATATCGTATCACGCCACACACATTTCTAGTGGTCACATTGGATGTCAGACAAGTCCTGTACATTACAATATTTTGCAGTGTTACAGCCAATTTCAGGATCCTACAACATACAGATCCCCCTCAATACATCTCTGGATGATCCACTGTGGGGGTTCAGCTCAAACGGCGTCTAAATAAAGTAAATCCACAAGAACAGGATTCTTTTTAGGGTGCCTGCCCGTATTTATTGGGAGCACGAGTCCAAACACAAAGTCACCCTCACAGGGGTTAATATCAGCCAAATGAAAGTCCTGAAAATGAGGCTTGGCACCGATCAAGCAATGGTTCCTTCCTTTAGGAAACCTTATTGGCATGCCTCCTAGCAGCCATCAGCATGGGGTCACACACGCCCTGTGTTTGCTGCACTCAGCAGCACTGTCTCCAACCTCAGCCCTGACTGAGTGGCTTCAGTCTCTTTTGTTGAGACACACCCAGCCACCTCCCTGATGTCCATCAGGTGTAATTCCTGGATGGAATGGGAAGGCCCACCCAGTTCCTTCCCTCCCATCCCAAAATTCCAGGATCCCAAAACAAAAACTAAACAAAACTGCACAACAACCTTTTGTTGTTGCCCAACATTTTCACCTGATGGGTCCATTTATACCATGACAGACAAACTTTCTGTCACACCACCAACAACGTAATGCTCTCTATATAATATTGGGTCATATTTAACGTGTTCCATCATTTTAAGTCGATTTTAATTTAGCTCGGCACAACCACGTTTCTTACTAACTTTATAGGACATTGCCATTTTCTACAATTCCCCTCCAAACACTTCCTTAAACTTCAGAGGTTTCCTTCACTTCCCGTTGTAAACCCACTTTGTATCACAGCCATATCCTGAGAACCTTTAGACACTTGGCCTCCTAAATGGCTGTGGCGTGAGCATTCTAAGCAGACCTGAAAGTATGGGCAACAGCATGAAAACTAAAGGTGACCATAGATAGATTTTTTTCTGTAAAAATTTAATATTAGAGATGTATTGACCTCTTATTCATGCTCAAAGGGTTGAATCATGAACCCGGCAATAACTGCTAATTTAAAAAAAATACACTTTTAAAATACCCCCTAAAACTTACTGGTAAATTATTACGTTTATATATATGGTGGGGTTTCAAATAATTTATTTAATAAGTATATATAAAAAGAATGTTTTTTTTTTATATGTGTTTTATTGTTGTTATTTTTTTTCCAGGAATGTGTTTTTATATGGAGTCATTTATTTAAAGATATAAACATTTTAGGGGAGAATTTTTAAAGTGTATGTTGTTTTCATTAGCAGCTATCACTGGGTTTTAGCCCTTTGGGAATTAATATAGGGGTGATTCCAAATAATTTGTCTGATTAATAAATATAATATTTTTTTTTTTGCTTTTTGGACTTTGAAAAGCAATTGATTGGTTTGAAATCGATCACACTGTGTGGTAGTACACTAGATAGATATTAGACTGACATGCAATCGCTCAAGACTATCGAATCTAACATCAATCTAGGGGAAAATGATGTGTGTATGGCTAGCTTTAGCAGGAAAAGGTAAGTATAACACTCATTATTCATATAGTAGACACCAGGGTAGCACAACTAAATGATCCACATAATCAGGGGTGCACATAAGTGGTACTCTGGTACTCAAAAGGGGCCAAACACTAGCTCTGCGTACCGGCATTATTGTTACACAGCTCATATGCGTACTCAAAACTTGGAGGCGCTCCGTGTCTGGGCGGCCGCAGCTAAATGTTACATGTATACAATTTATGTCACCTGGATAACTGCAGGGAAACATGAATAACTATGAAAGGTTGCAGTTAGGGGGGTGACACTGGGAATGTAAATTACTAATCCAAAAAAAAGATTGGGCTTATAAGGTTTTGGAGATCTGGGGGATGAAAGTCAGAGTAGGCATATGTAAGGATAAAATCTGACAAGAGAAAAGGTTGACAGGTTGATATTTGGACTGCAGGTAGTCTCAGCGGTTAGTTACTAAGCCAGAACATTTCAGGGTTGTACTACTGAGGTATGAGATCTGGGGGTTCAAATGTGTTGTACTGTGAGTACATTTGACCCAAAGCCAGCGGGTGACCTGTGGATGGAGACAGCTAATAGGAGGATCAATAAGGAACAGAATCTACCATGCAGGAGGCTGATACAAAGGACAGTTAGGGAGACAGTGAGGAAGACCACTCTACATATGGGATGCGTACCAAACACCATCTCCTGGTACTCATTGGAGGACTTCACTAAAAAAAGTTATGTGCACCCCTGCACATATGGGCTTCACTATAAACTGATTAGCTGAATTATTCTACAGATCCCTTTAATTACACAAATGATTCTCCATCCAATCTTATGTAATATTTTGTAAAATATATAAGGTAAAGTTTAGTCTTACCTTCCACACAGCTGAGGACAGTGCCATCTTGGGGTTTGTTTATGTCTACAGTTACCATAGTGCTACACAAGTGATGTGTATGACACCAGGTTTTCAATGTTCTGATCAGAGCTTACATAAGGAACTTGGCCGCTGTAAACTTAAGCTTTGTCCATACTTCCTCTTCAAACATTCAGGTAGCTCAGAACACACTTTGGGTGCAGCTGATGGATTAGAATGTGACTTTGAATTTCAAGCAGGGGATTCTCTATAGACTTCTCTATATCAAACTGAGATGATCTACTCCTTATTATCACAACCCTGACACCTTCTGATCTCATACCATCTAACCATTGAGACCTTTGCTAATAAAATAACCAAGCTCCCAGGTTCCTATTGACTGCAGATACCCTATGTTGTTCCCCTGTAACAATGATAGCCACTTTATTCTGCTATAAAACAAACAGAGTAAAGCCCCCCCCATACACCTTAAGACCGATCCATACAATCTCCATTAGATCTACCAACAACTGTGTAGTATAGTGGCCTCCCTGATAGAATACATAGTGATTGGAAGGTATATATCACTGCTATGTAGTGCCGGGTCCTCCCTGATAGAATACATAGTGATTGAAAGGATTGGAAAGGTCCTCATATTGCATGGTTTTGGTAGAAGAAAATTTGATTGTACAGAAATTGTATGGTAAGATTGTAAGGTGTATGGGGGCCTTAACACTTAGTAGTGGCACTACTAATGGCAGACTGGCCAAAATTAAAGCCAGAAAGTGTCATGCTGAATTGGTGGACAGGAGGTAGTATTCCATTGCTGGTTTACCCATGTTCTGCCCCATAGGAGGAAGTAGGAGTAGCAGAAGAAGTTCTCATCCTATACTTTTTAACACAATTACATGGTTTGTGTCCATCAGCTGCTGGAAACCTTTGAAAAGGATGCTTTTGTCTTTTTTTTTACAGGATTTATGTAGGCACAAATGAGATATGATTGAACAACATCTTGCATGGTCTCAATTTTGTTCCAATAAAACTTTTTACTAAGTACGACTTTTGTTGACCCAAATGACTGAAACTTTCATAATTGAATCTTGCAAAATGTATCTGCCCTGGGACACTTACAATGGCAAAGGCACAAGTATGTTTGAAAGCCATAGGGGTTCATTTGTGCATCAGCACCTTTTTAGAAGAGTCTGCAAAGGCCTCTTCTTTTCCAAATAATCTGTTAAGCCGGCCATAGACATGCCGATTCCCAGCCATTGTTGCGGGAGATCGGCCGGCGTGCCCGCTCCCGTTGAACACATGGTGGTTGGTCACCCACAACTAAAGGGGGGCCCACCTTGAGGTTTCGACCCAAAAAGCCGGAAGATCGGATCGCACGCGGATCCGTCCTGCTGGTTCTTTTTGTGGCCGATCCTGTTGCAGGCAGTTAACTTGGAGGGGGAATCTCCTCCCCTTCCAAGTTAATTGGCTACAATCCGATGGAAATCGCCTGTGTTAGTGGAGCACACAGGATTCCCATCAGTTCTGTAGTCACTCCCCACAGCGTGGTGACGTCATCGCATGACACCTCACAGCGTAGTCTGCTACAAACCAGCCATGGATCGAGGTGTCTATGATCTAACTACATCTACAACTACATCTGTAACTATATTTTACTACAGGCTTTTTGTTTTCTTTCAAATCAATAGTTAAACCTGCCTTTATAGCTTCCATTTCTACATTTTGTGCTGACCAGTGGCTTGGTTATTTATGTCTGATCCTGGTGCTCTTTGTGGATAACAGATGGCATAACCTGAAAATGTATTGTCCCTCAGAATAAAATCTTGAACCATCAACAAAGACCGGTTCATCATATATTTCTGGTTCTCTTCTGAAAAGTGGGGACTAAGTTGACCTAAATTCACTTCACAATCATGTACTTGCCCTTCATATTGCATAAGCTGAGGAAGGAATTGTTATCTACCTCTGTTTGTTTAGGTGACAGTGCTAACAACCATTGTAAAAATCTTTGATGTAGTTCAGTTCCAAAGAGAAGTTTCATGGTGGAGTGAGGAGTCTGCAAAGTGATATTGTTTACACCAACAATGTACTCAGTTGCCTTGACTGCACAATGTACCACAACCAAATGTATAACACAGGTCTCAAAACAAGTGTAAGAAGTCTGGAGAAGTAACCTAAAATCCTCCAATTACCTCCCTACTACTGCAGAAGCACTGTTGAGCTATTTCTGAAGTGTGTACCTGCAAAGCAATAGGAGCACCCAACTCCACCTTAGCTAGAGCTGGAGCAATTTGTAAAGCTGGCCATAGACGCTTCGGTATGTAGCTGATTTATTGTATGTTCAACCACAGTGTGTTCAAGGTGATCGAACGGCCGAAATTCAACCACAGATGTTGTCGATCCAGTATCTGGTGGCACACAAAGGGTGCGCGCCAATTTTTCGAATGTCCAGCCGCTAGGTCATGATGTTATTACGACGGTCAAACATTCCACCAATTGAGTGCGCATGCAGCGTCTATGCCCAGCTTTAGAGTCTCAAAGGCTTTTTATTGTTTCTGATTCCAGAGACCAAAGTCATCAGTGTTTCACAACAAATCATATATGGATTGGCCTTTATTGTAATGCTTTCCCCCCTCCGCCCCGTGGATCGTGGAGATTATTAAATCTACCTGTGTATGCCCAGCTTTAGTGTATCAATCCGTCCTACTACTGGTCTTATCCCAACCCTCTGGGAGTCTATAAGTGTTAACTCCTCAGAACTTTCTGGGCTTTTCTGATGCGGACCTGATACACTGCAGATCCTCAAATGAGCCCCCAGACACAGGATTCCTGGGTAAAATCATCCACTGATCCAGTGTGACTTCCTGGCAACGACTGCTACTTTTTTACTCCAATCTCCCCTACTTCGTGTCTGGACCTTCCGTTATTGGTGTGAGAGTTTTGTGGCAGAGCACTGAGCAGAAGATATCTGTCACAGATCGCAGTGCCACCCAGCGATCTGTACCCACAGATGTGCCATCCACCAGTTCAGCTGCTTCACATCCCAATCCTCAGAGCACCAGGACCTTTCAGAGACCTGCTCCCTCTACTGGTGGAAGTGATGCTGGCACATGATGCACTCCTACTTCCTCTCCTAGCTGATACCTATTATCACTCACCTGGAGCCCTGTTCAATCTGACCACCTGACCTTTCTATATAAGGAAGTTTGAGGCAACAGGGAGTTGCCTGAACAAAGAGTTCTTTGTGTCTCTGATCCACAGGTTCTGCCTCTTCCAATTGCCTTATCGTTACCGACCCCTGGACCGTCTTCTACTACCGCGTTTGCCGCCTGCCCTGACTATCGCCTGTCTGAATACGTCTCTGCCTGCCGTCTTGATACTGCGCTTTGGATATTCTGCTAGCAGCCAATGCCATGTAAGGGTACCAGCAAAGTTCCATCCCACCTTGCGGAATGCTCTGGTGAATACCGGCGGGCTCCTTAGTTTCTACACCCTGGTTTATGCTTGTTTGGTGGCACGGTGGGTCCACTTGACAATATCCTTCTAAAGAATCTGGTTGAGGTACTACAATGCACCTCCATGACACTACACTTGTTTAACATCCTTATGTCAACAAGTAACCGGTATGAATTGTCACTTCTCTTTATAGCCCAAAATGGGTAAGTTCGTGAAAACAATTCACCTTTCTCAGGATCCCTGTTGAAGAAATTCCTGTATGATGTGTGACAATGGTTCCCTGTCCCTCATGAGCCCCACCTCATTTCATGAGTTTATCCCCTGTGTCAGGCCATTTTCATTTAGAAATATCTTCTTTTGTGACACAGATACTTCCAATAGTAGTGTGATCAAAAGGATTAACCAATAAAAAAACATCTCACTCAACCTCAGCAACTTTCTGCACCTCGAAACCTCCCCAGGCGAAAGCATCATGAGGCATTCGTCCTATAAACCAAGAGCCTGCTTAAGTGTGCAGGTTGTCACAGGAAGGTGCGCTTTCTGGGCTGCTGCTGCCTGACAAATGACCATGTAAATGTGCCATTACTTTCAGAGATTTCATTTTCTTTAGTCATAGTTTGATCTGTAAGAGATAAGGAATTTATTTGCTGTATCCAAGGAACATATGGAGTTTCCTTCTTAAGGCGCCCATACATGCTTCAATATTTCCTTTTGATCGACTCGAAGATTCACCAAAAGCCATCGAACATGAAATCCATGGAAAAATTTCGGTAAATCGAATCTTACAAAAATCTAAAGTGTTTTGAATACAAACGATCGATTTTCCTGAGAGGAAATTCATTTGCATAGAACTTTTTTTCTGTAGCATGGCAACCATTTGTTCATTAAAATACATTTTTGATTGAAATCAGGAAAATGTCAAACAATGTGGTATAGATTTATTATTGAGATTGATGTTGGATCACATTGTAGAAAACTCTGATCAAATCTATGGTCAATCGTCCAAAAAGCTACACGTGTATGGCCAGCTTTAGACTCCGGACACAAGAGAGGTTCACAAGGTATTATGCCATTTACCCAGTGTGTTCCACTCCACAGTGCCAGCAGTCAGTGTGCTCCACTCCACAGTGCCAGCAGTCAGTCAGTGTGCTCTACCCACCCACTAGGCCAGCAGTCATGTGCTGTACTCCACAGCAGTGGCCACAGTCATGCTCTACTCCAACATTGCCAGCCAGTCATGGGAGACTCTACTCCCAGTGCCAGCAGTCAGGTTCTCCACTCCCATGCCACCCAAGGCAGAGTGGTCCTACCGCACAGTCCAGCAGTCAGTGTCCCTACCCCACATGCCAGCAGTCATTGTCCCTACCCCCCCAGTCCAGCATCAGTGTCCTCTAACACCACAGTTCCATCATCAGTGTACTCTAACTACCCGTGCCAGCAGTCAGTGTGGCTCTACCCCACCGTGCCAGCAGTCAGTGTCTCTACCCACAGTTGCCACAGATCAGTGTGCGTCTACACCACAGTGAATACGGATAAATAAAACAACTACTAGAATTGAGTTGTAGAAAAAAAAGAGCAACCAAAGAGACAAGAGAGAAATAAGAAGATATGAGGTATAGTATAAAGTAATAAAAGAAATAGCAAGGAGAGAAGAGGGCAGGAAGCTTGAGCGCTTACAGAAGGT
>CM070043.1:46257066-46276834 GCA_036250615.1 Ptychadena robeensis | reverse complement strand
GGCTTCCCTGTGAAGACTGTGGACGTGGGCCCGACAAACCCCTCCGTGCCCCCCAGGGAGGCAACTAGATGACCAAAGCAAAGGGTCTGGACGTTAGCACGGCACATGTTTGGGATGAGTTTAGCAGTGAGGACTCATTTCTTTGTATTCTTTTTTCAGACCCACAACCAGTGGCCACAGGCCGCGTGCAATCCCAGCTCCTGAGGTGCGAGCGACAGCTGGAGAGGATGGAGGCCAGGCTGCAGGCGGTGACAGACGGCATGGCCAAGATGAGGGAGGCGCTGTCATGCCTGCGTCAGGAGCTGGAAGGGAGCAACTGATCCCTGGCACCCCTTTCTGTCCCCCCCCCCCTGGTCACGTTGACCTTTGGAGGACTTTGTGGACCCTATGGGTTCCTGGTTGCTGGTTTGGGGTGGCCAGCTGTTTCTCTACACCTGCCCTGGTCATGTTGACCTGTATGTACATATTTTAAATATTTTTTATGTGTTTTATTTTTGTACATTTGTATGGAGCGAGGGCCAACCATGGCTGTTTTTCACTTGCAGTAAAATCCCTTGCCCTGCATTCTCCTGTGTGTTGTCTTTACTGCTGCGCAGGGGTGGGAATGGTGGAGGGTTTTTTTCCCCAGTGCTAGAACGTGCAAAGGCTGCCAGGACATGATGTGGGATGTGGTCCTCTGTGCAGATCTCCTGATGATCGATCTGTGGTCCACCACCAACGTGCCCGATCTGTCCTGAATCAATCTGATGGAACCAACATGTTGGTTCTCTGTCCGATCCGATTCTGGGCCCCCGATCGATCGGACGTGATCGATCGGGCAAGATGGGCTTCACGCGATTCCTCGACGATCGATTGGCGCGCACGCGCCCGCAATCGATCGACCTGGAATCCTTTGGGAATCGGACCCGTGTATGGGGACCTTAAGAGGTGCTTCAAAAGAGAAATGGGCCAAGGATTAGTGTGCCAAACTTTTGGCATCATATTCAAAAAGACTTGAGCCTGCAATTGCTGCCAAAGGTGCATTGACAAAGTATTGTGCAAAGGCTGTGAATACTTATGCACATTTTTTTTACATTTTTAATGAACTTGACAAAACCTCAAGTAAACTTTTTCACATTACGATGATAATGCATTTAATTTATTTTGGAAAAAGGCTGTAGCTTAACAAAATGTGGAAACGGTGATGCTCTCTGAATACATATTATAGACCGTACAATGTATTTATTACAGATCTTCCTCCTCTGTGCCATTTCTTCATTACTCAGCCAGTATAATCTCTGGAGGAGGATCTGCTCACAAATAAGGATCTGAGCAGCCATAGAGGTTTAGTGAGAGGAGCAGCTGGCTGGCTGTGTTTCCAGGTCTGTTTATATCCTGACAATATTCACAGTTATAGAAGAGCCTTTTTCGCTGTAATAAAACTTCTGTCCTGGGTGAAGCTCTTCAAAGTCTGTAAGTTCTTTCTTTGCCTCTGAAGACAAGTTATCAATCCTAGAAGACAAAATATAAATGGTCATCAAATATCAGCAGAACATTTTCAGCGTTTTCCATGTAATGTAACATCTGTTCTGTGTTATTCCACATCCACCAATCACATGCAGCCTTCACTTCCTGAACCTGTCATGTTGCAGAGCAGGGATGGCTGTGATTGGTAAATGTGCAGTTATAATGAATGAGGCTGAAAATGATTATTATAACAGATGACTGATCATGTAGAAGAGCATCTCTCACCATCTGGACAGTGAGGAGGGAAATGATCCTGTTTTACAGAGGTTGGTATATTATGTGTCGCCCCTGACTTTAGTCGCCTTTTTAAAGTGCCTTTTTTAAGTGCAACTAGGAATTAACCAGGGAATTAGCCCAGGGATTGGACCAGGATGGCCAGCAACAACAGCCTGCTGTACCGAAACCACACAAAGGAACACCAGTGGACTGACCGCTTCAACGCCAGATCAAGGACTATGCACACCTCAAACTCTGCTCCATATTGGATTATCAGCTGCTTACTACTCCTCCACCATCATCTCCCCTTGTTGTGCTATCTCTGTAAATTTTCACTGTGTATCCCATCCTTCCTGCCTCCCCTGCTGCTAAACTCTCTTCCTACTCTCCAGTCGCCTTCTTATCTTCTTCCCTGTTACACCTCCACATGCTGATGACCATTTCTGTACTCCTCCACTGGTTTCTCTGCTTCTTCTTTCGGGACATCTCCCCCAACCCTGGTCCTCCTCATTGCCTGTCTACCCCTTCTCTGCTCCCTCCAGGGAACAAACCCTTCTCAAACCTAATACTATCCACCCTTCCCATAGAAGCTCACACCCTCTCTCATGTGGACTCTGGAACGCCAGATCTGTTGGTAACAAACTGTCTTCCATTCAACAATCTCTTCCTTTTAAGTCTCTCTCCCCCTTCGCTCTCACTGAGACCTGGCTCTCTACCTCTGAATCTGCCTCTGTGCTGCTCTATCCTTTGGAGGCCTGCACTTCACTCACACTCCAGACCTCACAACAGGGCAGGTGGTGGTGTAGGTTCTTCTCTCTCCTCGCTGCACCTACTCTGTACTACCACCTCCTCCCTCACTCACCTTCTTCCTTGAGGCCACACCATCCGTCGTTTCACCCTCTCTTGCCCCTCATTGTTGCCGTAATCTATCGCACCCTGCCCTACATCCCACTCTTTGACAACTTTAACCTCTTGGCTCCCACACATTCTTGCCCATGACCTATCACTTTTATCCTTGGTGACTTCAATTAGCCATGGATGACCCCAGCAACCCCCATTGCCAAACTCCTATCTTTAACAGACTCCTTGGCCTGACCCAGCACATCCAACCCCCACACACCTCGCTGGACACACACTTGACCTGGTGTTTACTAACTTTGCACCTCACCCATCTGGACACTCCGCTTCCCTCTCTCTGACCACCATCCTAACCTTCATGTGAGCACTTCTTGCCCTTATCCACCCCACACCTCCCCGACCTGAACGTCTGCACAGAGACCTCCACAACCTGGACCCACTCTGATTCCTGACTCTTTATCTTCACTTGCCTCCACATCTCTAATCTCACATCCCCTGACCAAGCTGCTCTCACTATATTCTCACCCTTCAATCTGCTAAATAAAACTTGCCCCCTGCTACCCGCCGCTCTCCCCGCCCCCACCAACCCCCGTCCTGGCACGGTAAGCACACTCGCGGCCTACAACAAGACAGTCCGGGCAGAGCGCAAATGAGAAAAGTCTGGCCAGAACAGCGACTTCTTAGATACAAAGCCAAACTTCAGCAATTCAATGCTGAGCTACGCCGCCAAACAAACCTACTCTCCTCACTCATATCCTCACAAGCATCCAACCCTCACGTCCTCTTCTCCACCTTCAACTCTCTCTCAATCCTACACACCTCCTCCCACTGCCACCTCTCTGCCCAAGACCTGGCCCATACTTTCAAGACAAAATTGAAGCCATCCGAATTGATTTTCTACCACCAACCGCACCACCCCCCCCCCCCCCCTCCTCCATCCCATACTCCTGTAACTCTTCCCGAACCCCCATCCTCCAATCCCATCCTCATGCAACTCTTCCCTACCCCATTCCTCCAATACCATCCTTATGCAACTCTTCCCTCACCCCATTCCTCCAATCCATCCTATGCAACCCTCTCTACCCCCATTCCTCCATCCCATCTCTGTAATTCTTCCCTAACTCTTCCCCTGCCAGTTGGAGGAAGTCCACTCTCTCTGCTTCGCTCCTCTCCCTCCAACCCTGCCCACCGACCCTATACCCGCCTAACTTACGTTAAGACCCATTCTACCACCGGCCCCTGCACTGACTGAACTATTCAACCTCTCCCTCTCCTCTGGTATCTTCCCATCATTTTCAAACATGCCACAATCCTCCCCATACTGAAGAAGCCATCAATTGACCCCTCTCTTCCCTCCAGATACCGACCGATCTCTCTTTCCTTTTGCTTCCAAACTGCTTGAATGCCTTGTATACCCAAGACTCACCGACTATCTGACTGTGAATTCCCTCCTTGACCCCCTCCAATCCGGCTTCCGACCTGTCATGCCACTGAGACAGCCATCACTAAAGTTGCCAATTTGCTCACTGCCAAGGCCAAAGGCAATTTTCTTTGCTTCTTCTGTTGGATCTCTCCTCTGCCTTTGACACTGTTGATCACCCTTCTTCTACAGACCCTGCACTCTATCGGCATTCGTGACTCTGCACTCTCCTGGTTCTCTCCACTTGACTGACTGTTCTTTCCAAACCTCCTTCAATGGCTCCTCTTCTTCACACCCCCCCTCCTCGTTGGTGTCCCACAAGGCTCTGTCCTTGGCCGGTCCTATTTTCCCCTTTATACCTCCTCTCTGGCAAACTCATCTCATCCTTTGGTCGCAATACCATTATATGCTGATGACACCAAATCTATTCTTCTACCCGGCCTCACTGCCTCTGTCCTTGACAACATCTCTCTTTGCATGGATTGGCTGACCGATTCCTTAAACTCAATTGAGCAAAACAGAACTCATCATCTTTCCTCCATCCACCTTCAGCCTCCCCCTCCCCAACATCCACTTACAGTAATAACACATATCTCCCCATTCCACAACGCTGTGCCTTGGTGTCACCTTCGACTCTGCGTCTCCTTTACTCCCCACATTCAGAACATCACTAGATCCTTGCCACTCATCTCCCACAACATCTCAAAATCGCCCCTTTCATCCCAGAGACCACCAAAGTCCTGGTACACGCTCTCATCATCTCTCGTCTGGACTACTGTAAAATCATCCTCTCTGTCTCCCTCTCACTAGACTGTCACTCTCCAGTCCATCAGAATGGCGCTGCCAGACTCATAACTCCCTCTAACGTCCTCATCTGCGCTCCTTTCTGCAAATCTCTACAACTGCTTCCAATTGTCCAGAGAATTAAATTTAAAGTTCTGTGCCTTGCTTTTAAATCACTTCACACCTCTGTCCTCCTTACATCTCCACCTGGACACAAATACACCCCTAACCGCCCCCTCCGTCCTCTAGTGACCTACTAATGACATCCCCACTCATAACCTCATCACATGCGCGGCTCCAAGACTCTCTAGGGCTGTCCTACTCTCTGGAACTCCCTCCTCGCCCCATCAAGACTACTCCACCTTTGCCACCTTCAAAAAAGCCTCAAAAACCCACCTCTTCAGCCTCTCCTACCCATCTTCATCCTAACATCACCACCATTAGTCCCATCTCCCCCACCTATTGTATACCTTGTCCCCAACCTATTTAGATTGTAAGCCCGACCGGGCAGGGTCCTCTACTCCTCCTGTGTCAGTACCTGTACCTGTGTGTTATACTGTGTGGTATCTCCACTCAATGATTGTACAGCGCTGCGTAATATGTGGCGTATATAAATAAATGATAATAATAATAATAATAAGGTCAGAAGTCAAGTGAGCAGACACCACATTATTTTTGATAGGAGATCACATCAGAGCCAATCAGAAGTACCAAGTGTCAAGACACACATTGGGAGGATTACAATACAAGTTTGACTATTATATCAACCCTTATGTTCCCTCTGAGATCTACCAGCATCCAGCTCACCTTTTTCAGTGCGGCACCATAGACCTCCATGTTAAGGGAGGCAGTGTTGCTTTTCCTAGCCCACATCGCCAGTGTCTTGATGATTGCGGTGATGTGTAGAGAGAGGAGGGGGGATGAGGGAATCACATCAGATGTACAGTGCCACAGTTTGAAAAAAGCCATAACGCCTAACAGCTTAATATATGCTATTTGTTTGAATTTGTTTGTCGTGTTGAAATTACATTGTATAGGTTATGTTGTTAAGATTTTGAATCAAAATGTCCAATTCCTGGAGGGTCGCCACAAGGAACCACTGTGTCCCCCCCCACGTTCTAAACCAGATCCCCCTATCTGTACAGTATTTGGATGGTCCCTGACCAGGCTGCTCATTTTTACCCAGGTACGTTGATGTAGCGGTAAACCGCAACCTATGTTATGTTATATACTTTTTCTTGGATGTTCTTAGATATTATTATGATACCAATTGCTTAGCATAATATAGACACGTGAAAATATGAAAAATATGAAATGAATATAATTGATTGGAAGATGGATGGACCCCCCGGGGACACCATCCTTGATGGACAGAATAGACAAGAAAATGGAACCTGTACTAATAGTATTTTTATGTATATTCAGGACCTTTAAGACAACATATTGTAAATGTAGACCTCTCGATGAATCGTTTGAACCCCGATATATCCTGATGAAGCCCGCAAAGGGGAAACGCGTTGGATTCTGCATCAAAACATTTTGGAGGCGCAAAGTTTTTATCTCTATCTTATTAACTATTTATATGAATTTGCTGTAAGGGTCTTGTTTGCCCTAGTGCAAGGTGTTAGTGGCTGACCATAAACTGTACTTATTTTTTCATTCCGTTGTCTGAATTTTGTGCCGTTTAAAGTCTCAGGATAGCCACCCCACAATATAGCGGTCAGAGGCCACTGACCCTATATATTTTTCTTTTTCTTTTCATTTGGATGTTGGCACCCACCGCCCTCCCCCTGGTTCCAATAATTATAATAAGGGATGGCAGGGAATCACATCAGAGTACAGTGCCACAGTTTGAAAAACCATAAAGCCTAACAGCTTAATATATCTGCCTATTTGGTTTGAATTTGTTTTTGTGTGAAATTACATTGTATAGGTTATTGTTAAGATTTTGAATCAAAATGTCCAATTCCTCAGCAGATCTCACATACATAAACTATCATTGATATATTGTTTCATTAAAAGTTTTTCCAAATATTGCACATTTTGTTCTAATTTACAGAGGAGGTCGTTCGTGACGCCCTCACAGGGGTGTTGATAGATCTTACCAACGACAGAGGGAGGAGTCTGTGTCCGTAGAGCCTGGTCTTCAACCCAGAGCCCCCCTAATGGGAGATGGGCCGATGTCCCTGGAGGGGGCAACGGTGGACTTTCTGCGGCAGGCAGGAAGGTCTCCCCCCATCGCTAGTACCCTTTGGTGGACGGAGGTATGGGTGAGACTACCCCGCTGTGGAAGTAGAACAAGAACAAGCAGAGTGGTCAATACGGGTTCCGAGGTCAATGGGGGAAGGAGAAGTCAGCGAAGTCGGGACGAGCAGAAGGTCAGGGCAGGCGGCAATCAGAGAGTAGTCCAGTAAGCGTGCTTAAGTCGGGATTCCAGAGGTCAGGTCAACGAGAAAACAAGCCAAGGTTCGGTACACGGGAGGTCGACAAGAGAGGGGAATGGGAATCGCATAACAGTTAAACACAACTGAACTGCAATCAACAGCACTCTCATGAGACTCAGATCTTTTATACTGGTAATGATACCCCCCCTCCCCTCCACAGGAAATGACTGCAGAGAGGAGGGGTGTATATCTCTTTAAATTGGGCACCCTCGTGCGCGCGCCCGCGTAGGAACGCAGGCCCGCCATGCGCAGATGCGCTGACCGGCGGCGGCCATGCTCTGCACGCTGGCTGGTGCAGAGCCATCTCTGGACGGGGGTACCCCATGGCAGGGGTATACCCCCACTCCCCAGGTAGTGTCATCCTGGGGGAGAGGCCACGCGCCGGGGGACCCCCCATACTGGGGACCCCGACGGCGCCGCACTCCCCCCAGGGCTAACCGGAGGCTGACACGTTCCCACTCCCCAGTACAGGTTGGCATATGATGGTGCCCATTGCAACCCTCTGCACCAGGAGGAATAGGTTTCCATCAAATAGAAACGCAATGTGAGTAAGAATAAATGATAGAAGGTCCACAATGAACGTACTGAACTCACCACAATTGCAGCTTTTCATTACTTTTAGGCCTTTTGTGTGGGATGCTATTATGAAGTGCCTCAATTGAAACAAGCCAGGTGTTTGAAGATATATTTATATGTAATTTATGTATCTCTTGCATTGTCATAACATTAGATTCCTGTGTATGACCTCCTATAATCTAATTTATTTACATGTTTATCTATGAATAAAACGTAGTTGTGTTCCAGGAACAGAGATCACATTGTAGTTACATGGATTTATATATTGTGATGACTGTCCCAGAATATTATTATCTCAGTCAGTCCTGTTATACTCACTGTAATTCCTCTATCCGGCTTGTTGTCAGAGCTTTCATCACATCCCTGAAATGAGGACCCTCCAAATCGTTCCAGTCCAGGTCCAGTCTTCTTAGTGTCTGGTTATTTGTTATTCCAGATGCCAGGTCGGGGCAGGATATGTCTGTCAGGTGATTACCATCCAATCTGTAGAAGAAGAGAAGATTGTTACCAGAAGACAATGAATATCTCCCCCAGGAATGAATGGAAATATTCTCTATTATTCTCTATTACTTTATAAACCTTCAGGAAATATAATTTTATAAGTAAAATGTAATAATGGAGCAGACCCCCCAATATTCCCCTCCATGTGTAGAGACAGTGATATCTTCATACACCGGATTAGCACAGAATACCACTGACATGACTGGTATTTAGGGATGGACCGAACTGTTCGCCGGAGAACAGTTCGGCCGCGAACTCGGCATGTTCGCCGATCCTCTCGCCGGCGGACAGTACGGGTGTTCGACCCGTCCTGTTCGCCGGCCAGAAGAAGATCTAAATTCTTCCTCCGGCAGGATCAGAACCTGCGAGATCGTGCCGGAGGAAGAATCTCTTCACTACAAGACCGGGCATGAAGCCGGTTTTGTAGTGAAGATTCCGGCTCAGAGTAGGAAATGACGTCAGTGACGTCACATCCGGCTCCCGCAACCAGGAACGATCCGTTCCAGGATGCGTTCCATGGACCGGATGTGACGTCCTAGAGGCGGGGAATTTGAATGTGTCCACGAACAGGGCGGACGGCGGACATCTTTAAAAGTTCGACCCGCCCTGTTCGCGGACACTCCGGGCTGGTGTTCGCCCATCTCTACTGGTATTGTGCTAAAATCTCCTTGTGTTGGAGTTAGAATTCCAATCGTACCACAGGACATAACACCCCAGGGAGCATCCAAACACCCAGATGGGGTCACTATAACAGAGGTGATATGAGATCTCTCTTCTACCAACATTTGGTGCAATATAACTGAAGAACTGGCTGATAAGAGAAAATGAGCGCCCTCTATACTTTCTACAACAATCCATAGATCATTCATATTTCTATTTGTGGGCTGGATATGGATAAGGACACCATGAAAACCTGGTCACCCAACCATTTATAGCCCAAGAATCACCTTGCTGATACTTTGGGAACCCCACATCTGGCTACAGACTATTGGTCTGGGACTTGTGGTTCCCCAGAACAAAGTACACATTTGTCAGGTTCAGTTTTTCCTGTGAAGTCATACATAATTAGCCATCTGCACATGTATAGCTCCCCCCGGGAAATATGAATCCGGGTATGATGGGGCTTATAACCTGTATAACTTCCTCCTCACAGTCTGTCCATGCCTCATTGTAATTGGGTGACCAGGCCTGTCACCATCATTATGGATTTATATATTGTGATTACTGTCCCATAATATTATCTCAGTCAGTCCTGTTATACTCACTGTAATCTCTCTATCCGGCTTGTTGTCAGAGCTTCCATCAGATCCCTGAAATGAGGACCCTCCAGATTGTTATGTGACAGGTCAAGTATCCTCAGTGTCTGGTTATTTCTTATTCCAGATGCCAGGTCGGGGCAGGATCTGTCCGTCAGATGAGTATTATACAATCTACAATTTTAACAGAAGACAATTATTTTCTCCCTCAAGAATGAATGGAACTATTCTCTACATGAATGGAGCTCATTTCTCTTTATTGGAATCATTTATATTATAGAGATTATAAACCACCAGGAAATATAATGTTATAAGTAAAATGTTCTAATGGAGCAGACCCCCCAATATTCCCATCAATGTGTAGAGACGGCGATATCTCCATACACAGGATTGGCACAGAATACCACTGACATGACTGGTATTGTGCTATAATCTCCTTGTGGGTGGAGCATGAATGGTATCAGCAGACAGTAAGAGAACGGAGTCAGCATTGCTGGGGATTGGACAGGATAATTTTATCTCATTTTCTATTTATTTGTTCTCATACAATATAACAGGGAGATTGTGCTACATTGAAAAGCGGATTTGCAGTTCCCCCTTAGATAGTATTGGTATAAATCCCTCATTAGAATTTCAATGACATATCACACCACAGGACATGGCACCTCAGGGTGCTCCCAAACATCCACATGGGGTCACGTTATGACAGGTGGTAAGAGATCTCTCTTCTACCAACAACTCCCCATGTCCTTATCTCCTAGTGCCATATAACTGAGCAACTGTCTGATGAGAGGAAATGAGCATCCTCTAATTATACTTTCTATAATATTTCTATTTGTGGGCTGGATATGGAGTAGCCATGGACAGCATGAAAACCTGGTCATCCTAACCATCACATACAGCCCAAGAACCACCTATGTGTCTTACCTATAACAAAGCATTGACGCCTCCTTTGAAATCAGAGGCCCAGATTACCCCACTGTTAACAGTAGAGTACAAACAGGGACATCTCAAAATGTCAGACAGAATGTGTGCAAATTCATAAGCTTAATGATGTCCTAAAGCAGACAATGGCCCATCCATATCTATTATTTTTGAGTGGTTTTGAAGGAGATATAGATTAGAGATAGGCGTCCGTAAAACCGCAATATCCTAGGCATCCTTTATAACCTGAGGGGGCTTAAAACCATCGATTTCATGCAGGATCATAATATGCTAGTCATTCTATAGCACTGTCCCCTGCAGAAATATGGATCCAGGCATAAAATTAAGATCTATCTGGACCTCCTACATTGGGTGTCAGCACTCTTTTTCAAGCCCATCTGTAACTCATTGTGGTCAGTAGCAGTGAGCATTAGTGTTGAGCTCGAATATTCGATTTTCGAATATTTAGCTCGAATATCGCTATTTCGCGAATATTCGCGAATATATCATCGGATATCCGACGCGATCGCGATTTTTCGCGATTTACTGCGCTTTTATAATCGCGATCCATTTCAATGAATGGGATCGCGATTATATAATCGCAATGCAATTTTTTAAAACGGAAATGATGGATATTCTCCCACTCGAATATCCATTGACTTGCATGCATTGCGCATATTTGGTCGCATTGCGCTTTCTCGGATAATCGCAATTTCGGATTCCGCCATTCTCTATTGACTTCAATGTATTGCGCATATTTGGTCGCATTGCGCTTTCTCAGATAATCGCAATTTCTGATTCCGCCATTCTCTATTGACTTCAATGTATTGCGCATATTTGGTCACATTGCGCTTTCTCGGATAATCGCAATTTCGGATTTCGCCATTCTCCATTGACTTGCATGCATTGCGCATATTGGGTCGCAATTGCGATTGTTAGATCGCAATTCATGTCGTAAGTGCGGATATTCGAGATTACGAATATGGAATTGAATATTATGGCGGATATTTGCGAAATTACCGAATATTGCCTAGTCGCTCATCACTAGTGAGCATAGCTTGAAAAGACTGTGTCACCCTATCTGAACATGTGTGTAAGCCATAACACCTTGACATAGATTGGACCTCATACCTTGGATTTTATATTCTTATATCCAGATTGGGACTTCTGTTTTCACATTGTTCACTCTTTGTCCCTTTTATTTTACTGTGATTGTCTGTATGTTTTGTTAGTACTTTTTCTATAAATATTTTATGTACTTTTTCTCTTTTTTTGCATAATCTCCATTGCTTTAATTAGCAAAGTGTTACCAAGATCTTGTATATTCCTGTCTGATCATGACAGAGGGTATTTACAGATCTTATTGGAATTGTCATTAGTGGCGGTTATCGCTGCATGCTCAAGAAGTAGCAGTGTTTTAGGTGTAGAGTAACAAGTTTGCTACGTTTACCAATCTGTCAGTCGGCAGCAGCCCGGAAATTTACTTGTCTGTTAGCGCCTGAAAACTTGTACAGGTGCTCGGGGGGGAATTTGGATAGCGAAGGTCTATCGTGCGAGAGCCTGAGAATAGACCCACAAATGCCACATGTCATGCATGTTGTGCTAATTGCTTATTTTTTAGGAGGATAAAAAAACACCCATGTAAACGAGCCGCAGTCACAGTCACAAATAAAACTTTGTTGTGTTCCAGGAACAGAGATCACATTATAGTTACATCGGTTAATACACTCAGTGGCCACTTTATTAGACACACCTGTCCAACTGCTGACGAAAACTCAATGCATTATGCATTATGTTGACATGGTCAAGACCAACCACTGCAGTTTAAACTGAGCTTCAGAATGTGGAAAAAAGGTGATTTAATTGACTTTGAACGTGGCATGGTTGTTGGTGCCTGACGGGTTGGCCTGAGTATTTCAGAAATTTCAGATTTTGAATTGTCACACACAACCATCTCTAGGGTTTACAGAGAATGGTCCGAAAAAGGGAAAACATTCAGTGAGTGGCAGTTGATGCCAAAGGTCAGAGGAGAATGGCCAGAGAGGTTCGAGCTGATAGAAAGTCAACAGTAACTCAAATAATCACTTGTTACAACCAAGGTATGCAGAAGAGCATCTCTGAATGCACAACGTCGAACAACACAATGCATTGAATGCACAATGTCGAACCTTGAGGCAGATGGGGCTACAGCAGCAGAAGACCACACCGGGTGCCACTGTCAGCTAAGAACAGGAAACTGAGGCTACATTTTGCACAGGCTCACCGAAATTGAACAGGATTGGAGGATTGGAAAAATGTTGCCTGGTCTGATGAGTCTCGATTTCTGCCGCGACATGTCCATCCCTTTATGACCACAGGGTACCCATCTTCTGAAGGCAACTTCCAGCAGGATTATGCACCATGTCATAAAGCTCGAATCATCTCAGACTGGTTTTTTGAACAAGACAATGAGTTCCCTGTACTCAAATGGTCTCAACAGTCACCAGATCTCAATCCAATAGAGCACCTTTGGGATGTGGTGGAACGGGAGATTCGCATCATGGATGTGCAGCCGACAAATCTACAGCAACTGGGTGATGCTATCATGTCACTATGGAGCAATGCCTCTGAGGAATGTTTCCAGTACCTTGTTGTATCTATGTCACGAACGATGAAGGCAGTTCTGAAGGCAAAAGGGGGTCCAACCCGGTACTAGCAAGGTGCACCTTATAAAGAGGCCTGTGAGTGTATACTGTGATAGTGACCAGAGAAAGGCACTAAAGTATTTTTTTATACTGCTGTACATGACTGTATAAAATGTGTCTGCGCCTTTAATGTATCATGTGCCAGGCAGCTGCTGATATCCATCCAGAGGTCACGCCAAGTCTCCCCCCACTTCTTGTTTACAGGGCTTTGTCTGCCCAGTTACTGCATCTGGCCAGCCCCTTGTTAATTTATTAATATGTGCCTCTCAGGATTTTCAGGGCCATTCTGCCAGTCCACCTTCCTGAAGCTGCTAGTTGCTAGGGAATCAGTTCTCTCTCTGGAGACCAAACAGCTACAATCAGCTTTAGGAAGGTGCCTAGGGGCTAGTAGGTGACCTGTGTAGAGGATCGACAAAGCATCTCCCACACCTACCCCACCGGGTAGGGATCCGGACTCTTTTCGAGGGACCATATCTTGGGTGAGAACCCCAGCCACCTCCTTTCACTCAGCTGATTAGGGCACCGTTTGGAACTTTAGCTCCTAAGCCTATTAGCTCCTAAGCCTATGCCCCATCTCTACCATTGGATATGGCGTGAAGATGTAGATAAACCTTCTAGTAAAAACTGTAAATATCCCCTCACCAGCTGAGTGGACAGTGTTTTATTGGTGTGTGAGAGCATCCGTCCATCCACAGCCGACCACTCTAGTGGAAACAAGCCCTAAAGGTAGGAATACATGTTGGTAAACCTTGTTCGATATCCTATACTTTGAATAGGGACCCACGGTTCCCCATTCAAAGTATAGGACGGGCTGACAGCTGGCTCCTGATATTGGGGAAGCCAGGCAGTAGCGTGATGACATCATCACTCTACTACCGAGATCTCTATCGGCTCAAATTTCAAAACGTGTATTCCAGCCTTTATACTCCAAGACTCTATAATTACTGTCCCAGAATATTATTATCTTAGTCAGTCCTGTTATGCCTTTTTTTCTGACTATTTCATAAACTGGCCTTTTGGCTTGGCTGGAGGAAGTAAAGCAAAGATTAGTCTTCTAGCATGAAAATGCAATAAATACTCCATGGGCAATCTCTGCCTGTTCAGTTGGGGCATTTTCTAGCTCAACCGTATATATTAAGGGCTGTGCTTTTAGTTTTCCAAATTTCTCTCAAAAATTATAGGGTGCTTCTTATGGTCCGAAGAAAATGGTACTCACTGTAATTTCTCTATCCGGCTTGTTGTCAGAGCTTCCATTAGATCCCTGAAATGAGGACCCACCAGATTGTTACCAGACAGGATCAGTGCCCTCAGTGTCTGGTTATCTCTTATTCCAGATGCCAGGTCAGGGCAGGATCTATCTGTCAGGTCATTACCATCCAATCTGTAGAAGAAGAGAAGAATGTTACCAGAAGACAATGTATTTCTCCCCCAGGAATGAATGGAACTATTCTCTACATGAATGGAGCTCATTTCTCTTTATTGGAATCATTTATATTAGATGACAAATGTTATAATGGAGCAGACCCCCAATATTCCTATCCATGTGTAGAGACGGGTGGTATCTCCATACACAGGATTAGCACAGAATATCTCTGACATGACTGGTATTTTTCTATAATCTCTCTGTGTACGGAGCATGATTGGTATCAGACAGTGTGAGAATGGAATCAGCATAAGTAGTAATTGAACAGGAGGATTTTATCTGATATTCTACTCCTCTTGCCACTCTAAAGGCTGCCATACACAGCCCGAGTAGGTCAGACAGACCTACTCCGATATGCACCGTGATGACGTCATCTTGTTTGCACCCCGGTGCATTATGGGGCCCCTTCAGTCGGCTGGCACCCTTTGTGTGCCGGCCATAAGCTTCAATGAAGACGCCGGTCTTCATTGAAGCTTATGGCATCGGCTTGCATTGGCCAGAGAATACGGACATGTCCGTTCTCTGGCCGGCCGCGCAGTGGGGCGACAGGGATCTGTCGCCCCATGTGAGCACATGCCGATTAGCGGCCGTTTTTTAACCTGACCGACAGCACGAGGCACATGCCGATAAGCGGACGATTTTTAACCTGACCGATGCCACTCAGTGAGCCGAGTTTTTAGGTCGCGGACCGCTAGTCGCAGCAGGGGACTAGCCCGTTGATCAACAGGGGCGCAGTTATATTCGCCCTGTGGGCAACCGTTGGTGGCCACATAAGTGGAAACAAGCCCTAATATTGACTGACAATCAATGTCACATGCTGTTGTGCAGATGGAATAGACAACAGGTGAAAAGTATAGGCAGTTAGCAAGACCTCCCCAATAAAGGAGTGGTTCTGCAGGTGGTGACCACAGACCACATCTCAGTTCCTATGCTTTCTGGCTAATGTTTTGGCCACTTTTGTATGCTGGCGGTGCTTTCACTCTAGTGGTAGCATGAGACGGAGTCTACAACCCATACAAGTGGCTCAGGTAGTGCAGCTCATCCAGGATGGCACATCAATGGGAGCTGTGGCAAAAAATTTGCTGTGTCGGTCAGCATAGTGTCCAGCACATGAAGGCGCTTCTAGGAGATAGGCCAGTACAGGAGACGTGGAGGCCGTAGGAGGGCAACAACCCAGCATCAGGACTGCTACCTCCACCTTTGTGCAAAGAGGAACAGGAGGAGCACAGTCCAGAGTTCTGCAAAATGACCTCCAGCGGGTCACAAATGTGCATGTGTCTGCTCAAATGGTCAGAAATGGTCTTCTTGAGCGTGGTATGAGGGCTTAACGTCCACAGGTGGAGGTTGTGCTTACAGCCCAACACCGTGCAGGAATTTTGCCATTTGCCAGAGAACACCAAGATTGGTAAATTTGCCATTGGTGCCCTGTGCTCTTCACAGATATAAGCAGATTCACACTAAGCACATGTGACAGAGTCTGGAGACGCCGTGGAGTACATTCTGCTGCCTGCAACATCCTCCAGCATGACAGTTATGGTGTGGGTGGCATTTCTTTAGCGGGGGGGGGGGCTGCACAGCCCTACATGTGCTAACCAGAGGAAGCATAACTGAACTTTAATTGTCCTAAAACTGCATATGCAAGAATTTTTTTTTTTTTCCAATGCACCCACAACCCTTCTTTACATCTCCAGCTATTTTGGTGAAGATGCCGTGTTCAGAGGCTTTGGAATCAGCTCACAAAGTCAGCTAGTCAAAAAATTCGACCATCTCTACTGGTTAGGCCCCCCTCTTATAGTGAGGAGCCCCTTTTCTTCAGGAAACCCTCTATTCCTGTCAGAAGTCACCTCTGTCTTTTATACCATTTCCTCCAACCAAACTATTTATATGGTGACTAGAAAATTCCGTGGCAGTTTTTTTTCCAGGATTTAGTGTCACCTAAAACTTATCCCAAGGCAGTTTTTCCTGTAGAAACCCTTTAAATGTCTAGGCTTGTTTTTGGTGTACACAGGTGTACACGTAGGACCACCTGTTTATCAGGATACAAAATAATAGAAGCATTCCCAAAAACTCCAAGTAATGCTAGCCATACACATGCTGATAAGTGGCCGATTTTTAACCTGACCGCTTATCGGCATGTGCCCACATGGGGCGACAGGCCCTGTCGCCCCACAGCTCGGCCGGCCAGAGAACGGACATGTCTGATATTCTCTGGCCGGCGCAAGCCGATGGAAGCCGATGCCATGACGTCATCACGTTATCGGGGTGTGTATGGCTAGCATAACTGAGCTGTCTATTTGTCATGGATTCCTAAATCCTGACTGATATTCATGCAGACAGGCCTGTAAATAAAATATACTAACTCCCCTTCTGTTATAATTTTTAAATTACCCATTTCTACCCACAACAAGATAAGCAAAAATACAGATATTATATTTAAACATACACCAACAATTGACAATATTTTATTTGTAATCTGTAACAATCCCACCCAAGGAACTGACTATTCTCAGCCTGCTGACACTTAAGTTATTGTCCCTCATACTAGAAAATCTTTGTACCTGGTGACTGACAGAGGGATCATCACAGGAAGATTTTCTAACAAGCGGATGTCATGTTGGGTGACAGGAAGCTCATATAAATCTCTTTTACTGATTGTCCTATAATCAGATCTCCTTGTGTATGACCTCCTATAATTCCATTTATTTATATGTTTACGTTTTTCTACAAAAACAATTTGTTGTGTTCCAGTAACATATATTACATTGTTGTTACATCTATTTATATATTGTGATCACTGTCCCAAAATATTTATCTCAGTCAGTCCTGTTATACTCACTGTAATTCCTCTATCCGGCTTGTTGTCAGAGCTTCCATCAGATCCCTGAAATGTGGACCCTCCAGATTGTTATATGAAAGAATCAGTGTCCTCAGTGTTTGGTTATTTCTTATTCCGGATGCCAGGTCAGGGCATGATCTGTCCGTCAGATGATTATACCACAATCTGTAGAAGTAGAGAAGAATGTTACCAGAAGACAATGAATTTCTCCCCCAGGAATGAATGGAATTATTCTCTACAAGAATGCTCATTTCTCTTTATTGAAATTATTTATATTAGATGACTTTATAAACCTCTAGGAAATATAATTTTGCAAATAAAATGTTATAATGGTGCAGGCCCTCCCAATATTCCTATCCATGTGTAGAGACAGTGATATCTCCATACACAGGATTAGCACAAAGAAGAGGGACAGAGAAGAACCACAGTGCTTTTTTATGATCCCTCCATAAATCCTGCAAGCAGCTACGAAAAGATATTTACTTTTACCACATAATATATGCACACACAGTCACATTCAAGAGCCTTGACTGTGATTGTGTATGCATATATGTTGTGTTTAATTGTTAAATAAAAGTTACATTATTTTATCTTATGGATATGTTAATACAAGTGACTTAAAAACCCACATAACCTTAGACTTGCCCACCAGCCGAGGAAGCCATTGCTCTTACCTCTCCTGAATGGGACAGTCCATTGCTTCTATTAATGAGTTTACTAAGGGTGTGGCACAGATTAAACGTTCTCCTCTTCCATCCAATTTTCTAGAAATAGTGTATAAATATTTATATATTATGAACCACCACGTATAATATATGGTTGGTCCCTCCTTGAGGATATCTGCTTATTTTTTACATTCCTGGATTAGAACCACAAATCCACCTGGGGGTGTAAGGGCTTGTTTCCATTATATGTCGGGACCCCTACGCTAAGCGTATACGCTTAGCAGGGGTCCCGACGTATCCCACAGACTTTGCCTGCCGGCGGATGGTCTGTTTACACATCCGCCGGTGTAAAGGCTGAACGTACTCCACTACGTTCAGCCTTACACCAGTGGATCAGCTCAGCGCAATGAAGACAGAAGGTAAGTCTATCTGTTACGTTGGGTCCCAACGCAATGGAAACAATGCCTAAGGTAGGTGAGGTCTATATTATAGAAAATAATGACTGTCCATAAGGTTTAATGAGACCTGCAAGGTGGCCTTCAATCCTCCGGCAGGAGGGGCCACTCCTGAGGTCCAAAGGATGCGAAAAAGATTGCAGAAGAAGTCGAGACACAGCATCAGGAATGAACACGTAAATGTCATTAGACTGTACATGTTGACCGATTTTGTCCCTTTAATTATTTTAATAATGTTGAAATATGTTATGCTGTTCTGAAATTTATGTACAAATTAAACTTAGCAATATTCTAGGTGTGTTCCAGGAACAGAGATCACATTATAGTTTCATCAATTCATATATTGTGATTACTGTGCCAGAATATTATCTCAGTCAGTCCTGTTAGGTTAGATTTACATAGTCGTTTCCCAGGCTGCTCTCAGTCGAGCAGCCTGGAAAATGACCAGGCGCTCCTGTCTGCAAGCGCCTGCAAAATAGTTCAGGTGCTCAGGGAGCATTTAGATAATTCCCCCTTGACAAGTCTATTGAGCAAAAGCCCATAAAACTGACCAGCGGACACCTCATGTTGTGTTTGACAGGCGGCTGCAGTAATTGCTTGTTTACCAGGATTAAAATCCACCCATGTACGGGGCGTAGCCAGGATGAGCGAGTGGATAGATGTGCTTCCTTGCAGCCATCTGCGCCAATTATTCTGGAATAATCTTTTGGAGGCAGTATCATGCCTAGGGTCGCCTTCTTGAATTTCAGGGGGTCTTCTGTTTCAATTTGCTCAACAATTCCCAGACAGCTGGTGGGATTGATGGCAAGGGGATTTTGAGGCAAACATTAAAGGTACTCCACGTAGTACTTTAAACAAAAAAAGTGTAATTTATTTATTACGATAGCAATAAGTCCCCCCAAAAAAGGTGAGTGTCCAGATTACTCAGATCGCATTGCACACTGGTCCAAAAACATCCATTGTGATAAGTAATTAATGCAAAACTTTGCTGAAGCGTTTCACAACATAAAAGTCCCTTCATCAGGATATTTGTGCATGAAGGCATTTTGTTGTAACTGCGAGAGAACCAAAATTGTCCATCAATATAGGGTTTTATGTTGCTGAATTGGTCCCATAAGATGGGCATATCAGGGCTGTGGAGTCGGTCGATAAATTCCCCGCCTCCGACTCCGACTCCTCAGTTTCAAATTCTTCCGACTCCGACTCCTCGACTCCGACTCC